>CM076577.1:13607657-14144586 GCA_034641835.2 Pinus albicaulis | reverse complement strand
CATCCAACAACGACTTTGGAGGCGCCACTCCCTTCAAGGTGCAGGTAAACTTTGACATTCCTATATTTGAAGGAAAATAGATGCAAACGTCATAGATAGATGGTTAAATTTGCTGGAAGGGTATTTCTGGGTTCATGACTTCTCTGACCGAGAAAATATTATTTTCACACTCCTCAAAGCCACCCCCCATGTCAAAGACTGGTGGGAAACCGACCGTGAGAAAGAGGGCAAAGGGGAACCCTCTCTGTTCTTGGCCACACCCACTTGGAATTCATTCCGAGACGACATCAAGGAAAAATATTACCCCATGGGGATCTATGAGGACAAATACATCCAATGGACCACGCTGCGGCAACAAAGGGATCAAGATGTGCATGAAGTGATGAATCTGTTCCATACCCTGCGCACAAAGTTGGGTGTTAAAGATTTAGAGAGACATTTGGTGCTCAAGTACCATGGCTATCTACACAAACAAATTCAAGAGGAAATGGAGTTCCTCGACATTACATCACTTGGCATGGCATATCGCTATGCTGCCAAGATCGAGTAGAAATTTAAGTAGAAGAAGCGAGACTTTGGATCTGTGAATCCGAAAGGTGTCCCCGAACCGAAGAACAAGGGGAAAGGCCAAAGCGGTGTGACTCATAACAACACCACAAATCAAAATAAGGACACAGGGAAGTGGTGTGAATTTCATAACAACCCCACTCACAACACAAACGAATGTCAGGCCAAACAGTCATTGGTGGCCGAACTAAATGTACCTGAATCAGATGCATTTTATGATCCTGAGTCAGAACCAGACAAAGGAAATGACAAAGGGAAGTAGATCATTGATGCGGATCCCAGTGCCATTGTTGCCACCACCAAGATCTAGAGGGAGGACCAAGAGGATCTAGAGGAGGGGGAGCGCCTTCACTGGAGATGGGTAAATTGCTCTCGCCGGCACTTCTATCAATAGCAAGCCAAAAGAACCTCATTTCAAGCAGAGGTCGGAAGCGGCCTCGCCTACCGACCATAGCACTGCTGCTCGTATACCATCGGGTGGCTCCACCCAGGGAGAGATCTCTCGCATCCTCGCGGGCCAGTTAAGCCATCTTCATACAAAGATCAAGCCATTCACGGATGAGGTATTATGTGATGTTGCTTCTCTTGATGTAGCTGATGTATTATTGGGCCAACCATACTTGTGGAGGCGACATGTTGTGTATGAGTCTAGGCCTCGTGCTGTTATTATTACTTTGGGAAATAACTTGTACAGGATACCAGAGGTAGTACTACCTCCTGTCATCTCTTTGACTACTTCAAAACAACGCAGAAGATTGTTTCCCAAACGAGGAAATTCATTTTCCTTACAACTCGCTCACAGGGAAAGAAGAATATTGGGGCCACAACCTCGAAACAGGGCTCCCCTATACGGCTACAGCAAATGGACAAATTCATGGAGGAATACGAGGAAATTTTCTCCTCACTCCCAGAGGTTCCTCTACACTGTCAGGACAAGAACTCCGTTGATCTGACTCCCAATGCACCACCACCTAATGTTGCCATACATCCTGCAACTACACATACAGAATCCAAACATGTACTTTCTAAGGCTGATAAAGAAACCAAATTTATTAAACGCATCCAAAGATGTCCACCCGCAGTCCATGACATCTTCAACACATCTAATACCCGCCTGTCGTAATCTTGTCTTCATCTCATGGAGGATCTCAACGCAATGGGGACCATTGCTTCCTAAGGAGGGAGGAATGATCCAGGGATATCGTGGCCACCACCTATTCCATTTGACTCGCACCACCACCCTTGCTGCCATTCAACACAACTTACTATTTTTAGCAGTTTTCGGTCCTCCACTCTTGGAGTCGTTTTGGGGCTTAATGATCCAGGTGGATATTGGTGGCCACCCACCTATTCCATTTGAACCCCCATCATCAGTTCTTTCAGTTTTAAAGTTTCAACAAAACTTACTATTTTTAGCAGTTTTTCGGGTCCTGAACTTCCGGAGCCGTTTTGAGGCCCTAAACGACGTTTTTTGGGCATCGCGCCTCCAGTGAACATCATTCTGCTCCAAAATGATATTTGTGCCAAAAGTTGTAGTCCTCGGATAGATATTTCTAACGAGCTATTGAGCACATCAAACGGAGATCGTATGCCAAAGTTACGTCCCTAGGAAGTTGAACCACCAACTTACCCAAACGGGGCCCATAGTTTTGGCGCTTCATCTCCTAGGGTTTGGTTTTTGGACGTTTAGAGTTCTCCATTGTTTCTCAATAATAAATAGGCCCTCGAGCCTCATTGTAACACAGTTCAGAGGTCTGTAGCCACCACATCTCTTCTCAGAGATTCGCTACCAGCACCCTAGCTATTGCATTTCCATTATGTCTGTAAGCATATTTTTGTTATTTGATATTAATGAAATGACGCATTATTTCTGCTGCATCTCTATGTTTATGGTTATTTCTGTATTCTGTTGCGTTCCTGCATAAATCTGGATCAATATAAAAGGCTTAGAATTATTATTAATCTTGACCTCTCCAAGGTTATGATCATTTAAATTAATAGTATCTCCTCCAAATCATAACAACTTTTGGATTGTCCTAGCATTAGATTGACTAGATCAAATCTCTCATCTCTACTTCCTTCTCTATTTTATTGAATGGATCCCCTAATCGTGCCTTTAGGGAATCTTGGGGTATTTTACAAGGATACCCTCTTTCCCCATTCCTTTTATTCTTGCAGTTGAAGGTCTTAGAATATACATCAGAACGACTCTCAACTAGGGATCTATTAAAGGAATTCAAATAGTTGGTCAAGATCTACTGATATCTCACCAATAATTTATTTATGATATCATGCTTTGGAACCCTCCCTTTAGGAAGCATGAGCCTTCAATTCCATCTTTTCGTAGTTCATGGAATCTTCTTGCACTATGGTCAATGGAGATAAATCCAATATCATCTTTTTTAATACTTGATAGCTAGTGAAAACATACTTAGCACAATAAATGAGTTACCATATAAGAAACATCTTTACCCGATATCTAGGAATCCCACTTATAGAGAATTTGATATGATTTTATTGTTATAAATATATAATTAAGAGGAAATAAAATTGGTTGGATAATTAGGTCTTCTTCTCCTTAAACCTAGCAAGTTGTGTGACCCTGATCAAGTGTTTTCTTCAAGATTTACTAGTGCACCAACTTTCAGTTTTTCCAGCCCCTAAGCTCATTTATAAAGCTATCACTTCAAAATTTTGAGACTCCCTATGGAAAGGCACTAATCACGTTGGGAAGTGGGATTTGGAAGCTTTTGAGAAGGGTTTTTACCAAAGTTAGTAGGGGCCTTAGATTAAGTGTTCCTAAAATGCTCAACAAATCCTTGGGAGCCAAATTGTGGCGACATTGGTTGCAAGGGGGAAAGGAACTTTGGAAAAAAATATGGAACATAAAATATAGTTAATCTAGTTTCCAGGGTGGCAAAATAAAAACCTAGTCTTATCCCCTAGGTTTGTCTATTTGGAACTTAGATGAGGAAAACAAGTATTTGATATAGGACCATGCCTTCTAGGATATACGTGATTGTATAACATCATAGTTTTGGGAGGTAGTATGGTAGAGATATCCCCGCCTAGGAGATTGAGAAGATCTAAGGGATTTGAAGTTCTATACTAAAGATCATGGGGCTACAAAGTTAGGGAATTCTTGGGTGAGAGACACACAACTACCCCCCAGTGGCTTTGGAAAACACAAGAGTATTGGCCTGAAAATAAGGCACTACAGTTATGTCCAATCATGGATCAAAACATCTAGTAACGTAAGATTTAATTCACCAATGAAATAAATAAGCTTCATTGGGGTCACAAATAGCAAGGTATGTTCACATTATAGGAATCTTAATTCATAGTGGTAGGGCATTCAAATATCCCAACATATACTATGTGGAGAAATATTTAGACGCAGAGCCTGCGACTGAAGATAACTCATTTTCTATGGCTTGTCAGATGAAGAAAGCTCCTAATATGGGATCATATTCGAAATAAAGTATTCCTTGGACCATCCTTGTGCCTCCTCTGTAGAGAATTGGAGGAACTGTTGGAGCCATCTTTTGAACACCTATCCCTTCATCAAAGACATATGGAATTGTGTCCTTCACATGTTTGGACACTTGGATTATTATCCTAATAGATTTATCAAAACCTTCGATAATTGACATCAATTTCTCTTCAAAAACCCTATTGTTAATAGAGCCTAGATACTGATAGTTGGATTTTTTGCTCTAGGTTGTCTGGAAGGAGAGGAACACGAAGATATCTAAGAAAAAAATGATTTCATGAGAATTTGTCTGGAATACCATAAAATAGAATATAAAGGAGGAGATTCTCTCTAAATCTTAGTTCTCAGAGGAATGGAAGGTTAAACATTAAGAGGAGTGTATTCTGAACTGTATATAAATAACTCAAGATCTGGTGGCCCTAGGAAAGACCAAATGTAATTCAAATCCTAGTCCCCCTCCTTCTCGATTCACTCTTTGGTGCCATGGTTTTTCAAGCTTAACTTTGATAGACATTCTAAAGGTAATCTAGTTGCGATTAGGTATGGATAAATATTCAAGGATTGAATTGAAAATTCTCTAAGGGTATATGCTAGTAATTATGGAATCACTAATAACAATGTTTCAGAGTTTATGGCTCATGAGAGAGGTCTCTAGATTGTTAATGAAGAAATATTTTCTAACACCCAACTAGATGGTGATTCCCAACTAGTTTTATCCACTGCTCAGAAACTCATCTATGTTTCCCTTTTAGAAAAATTAGTTAAGGGTTGGCATTTGGAGCTTCTAGTATCTTAAACTGGAGACTATTATCCTCCTTCCCATAAGTGATCACATCACATTCCTTCCAGATAGGGAACAAGGCAACATGTATTCTAGCTAAATGGTGATGCCAAGGGCAAGATTTGAGTTTCACCTCTAGTTGGCCAACACATACCCATTTCAACTAAACTAATCAAGTGATTATGATCCTAGATGAGGACAAAGTTACCCCAATGGAGGTGGCCTACACTGGTAACTTCTCCTAATTCTGTATGACTAAAGGTTGTGTGCAGTTTTTTTTTTTTTGGGTTCTCTTTTGTCTTGGATTTCTCAATCATTTTTGGCTACTATAATGATATTGGTGCATCAACTGTTGGCCAATAAATATCATAGGAGTGACATTGGAATAATTTTGAAAAGTTGTAGAGAATTATGTAACTTTTTGACTTAATGGAAATCTCCTAGAATTACAAAAAACTATCTACATTATCATCAAATTTCATAGTTATATTCATATTTTTAATTCTCAACAAGGTGAAAATGTAGCACTGTCAAGGCGAGCTACTCAAACAACCCATAACCTAGACAATTTGAGTTTGTTGTATATGGAAATTTTTGGAATTTAATGTGAATGTTCTAAGCAATTAATGCAACGTTTAAATATTTTATGGATTGGTGTGAAATATGTTTATTTTTAAATTGACCTCTTGCAAGAAGTAAAAGGCTAGAATCCCATGCCCTTGAATTCATATGAACACGATATATAGATGATTGTGAAGATATTATGAATAATTCTGAAAATTGATGTGAGGTATTTACCTCTATTATATGATGGATTGTGTCATCGTTTGGCCTCAATATTGTCACTACATTTTATATAAGAATATTCATTCTGTATACCTAGGTATTTGTTATTAATGAGGAAATATGCCTATATATTAAATAATCATAAAAAAAATAAGGTTGTAGATTACATAATCATTTTCTTATGTTTATTATGGCCTTAATAATTATGGAATCACACTTCCTACCAACGTAGAAGGCATTGTATGTATGATCTTCAACACGTTAACCCTAAATAATGGGACCCTTGTCCTTTACATAATAAACAAACTCCATTTTAGAGATTCCATGGAATTGATGAGTTGAGATGATTGAAAAAATTCTAAAATAGTGTTACTATATGAGTTATATGTTTATGATTATAGTAATTTGGTTATGTTATCTATGACTAAGTGTATCCATCTTGAAAATGTTTTATTTAGAAAATTGTGAAGTGCGAGTTCTAATAAAGGATAAGATCTATGTTTAATACGGTCCAAATAATTATGGAATCACACTTCCAATCAAGGGAGGTGTTATATGCATGATCTTAAGGACCTTAACCCTGAACCCTAGGATTGTCTACCTTTAGAGAAACCAATACCTCCTTCTAAGAGATTCGAGGGAATTTATTAGTTGCGATGATTAATGAACTTCTAAAATAGAGTTATTATGTGAATCGTATGGTTATTGTAATTTAGTTATGATATCTATGATTAAATGTCACCATCTCGAAAATGTATTATGTGGCAAATTGTGAAGTAGTATTTCTAATTAATTTCAGATATTTAGATTGATTTTGTTGTCGAGAGGAACTACTATCTAGATCTTGCATTTAAATATTGAATGTATTATGTGGCAAATTGTGAAGTAGTATTTCTAATTAATTTCAGATATTTAGATTGATTTTGTTGTCTAGAGGAACTACTATCTAGATCTTGCATTTAAATATTGAATACTAATGTTGACTTATGAAAAGCCAATTTATATTATAGTAACCCAGAAGAAGGTTTATATCGTTTAAATGGTCTTAATTGGTTATTCTTTTATTTCCCTCCCATTAATGAAATGTTATACCGATATGCCTTAACTTTTTATACTAACAACGAAATTTCATTAAAAGGGATAAGAAGGATAAACAAATTACGGTTAGGTTTGTATTTTATTTTAATTTATATATAATGAGAAAAGACTTAAGAATGAACACTCATTTTTTTTCCAAATTTATTTTATTAATCAATTTGTATCATTTTGAGTTTTGACTTTGTGTTTTTCCTTTGAAATTCACTAATCTACCAGGACTTTAAGTTTTCTTCTTTAGATTCATCAAATTCCAAGCTTCATGGTTCAAATTTTCCAAACCCCTGGCATATGTGTAAAGCATAATTCTTCCACTAGTTTGCATGACATGAAATGCATGCAAGTATATCAAACGGTTATGTATATATTTCTTTGTTTAATCGGCACCAATTCATTGCACTTTTAGAGTTATTACAATATTTACGGTTATGTATATATTCCTTTGTTTAATCGGCACCATTTGAAGTATAAAAATTAAAGAAAATGTTTGCACATTGAGGATTTTGTTGGCACCAAGGTAGGGCCAATATTTTGAAAAATGAGAAGTGATTGTGTATAAGAGAATGAAGTGGTATGCATGGACGTTAGGAAAATCAAGGGTGTATACTGTGTATATCCATCATGGAGGTGGCAAGCATGTTTATGAGGGGATATTATGTTTCTTATTTTAAATAACTATAAAAATTGTATTAAAAAAATATGTGATGAAGACACAACAATTTACATCCAAAATTAGAAGGGAAGTTCACTTCTAATTTTTCCATAAAGATCTTGATTCTATTTACTATACAATGTTACTTTCAGATACATCCATAAGTTCTTGTAAGTGTATTGTTTATAGTAGATTTCAATTATCTTATAACATTTTTCTATCATTATACAAAATGAAAGCTAAAGATAAAAGACTATTTATATTAAGTTATTATATTTTTTTGTGATGCTAGCTAGTTTAAATAAGGAATTATCGTTGCTATAAACCTATTATAATTAGTTGAGTAAGATTTGAATTGGTTTCCTTTTCCTCTTTTTTGTGCAACTTGGAATGAATATAGTTTGGAATTAACCCTGAGAATGTCCTCATGCAATCCAATAATGCAGTTCCTGTATTTTGAAAAAATCTGCAAAATAACTTCTCTATAAGAAGATAAGTTGTATATTCTAACATTTAAGAAATCAAGTTCTAAAATTTATGAACTTCCTTGTGTTTTTTTTTGCATGCCTATAGACCTATCATGGTCCTGAGAAAAATTATTCCTCTTGGAGCTAAGTAGACAAGCTATGAGGAAAAGTACTTAAAGGAGAGAATAAGATTTTGTGGGGATGGAGGAAAGGAATTAAAATGGAAAACCCTTTCCACTACATATTTTTAGATAAGATGGATGTTGGGAACATAGCTTATGGGAAAGGGCCACTTGAAAATGATTAACCTATCATGAGATAAGCTTCCATGAGTCCCCTCAACTGTTACCTGACATTGTGGATTTCATTATCTAACATTTTTTGAATGATTAGATGGCATAAAAGCCATATATCAAACCATTTTCATAGAGGACACAAACATGATTACCTGATTTCCCATCCATAGGCACATTGGGATGTGATATATTTTGATTTATAATTTCAATTGATCAATGCATGACCCGAGGAAGTATGAGAAATATTGTCCACATTCCATAACAAATGGAGAACTCCCATATTTCACCTTGCATGAGAAGAGATACATTGTTTTTATTATCTTTAATTTAATTATAGGACATATTTAGTATAATGAAGGTTTTTATTATTATAACGAAGGATTTTAGTATTATAAAATTAGAAAAAATTGTCAAAAAAAACATTCGCTAAGCATATGTTTGCGATAGTGGATGTTTTAGCGAATATTTTGATGGAACTTCATTACAACTGAAAAAATATGGGCAGCTGGAGGTTTTAGTAGTTGTGTTTTTCGCGGTGAACTTCATGGAACAAGTAACACTGGTGCGCTATAGATATAAACGCACTGGGTAGCATAAATAATTAAAAGAAATGAGGTGTTGAATTCAAATAAAATCGGTCGATAGTATATATTTCATTGGTGCTAATAGATAAAAAAAAAATCCCCGAGGCATCATTGTAAGGAACGACGCCGGGGCAAGAAAAAAATAATTGTTATGTCATTTCTTTTGTTTAAACTTGCAGTGCCAATGTGTATTGTTTATATAAACACCTCGATGTGTTATTTATATAAAAGGATTGATGTTGTTAGTTATCATAATGCACTGGAGGTTGAAATAATATTGTTTAGAAATTAATTGTATATTCAGTACTGCTAATGTAATGTTCTAAAACGTAAGGCTCAAATTTACTATACTCATATGTGGAAAGTAATTCACATTTGAGAAGCTATATTGAAAACATGCGACATGAATCAATACAAATAACATGAGGATGTATCTAGGGGAAATACACTACTCAAAACCGCTTCCCATCTTTATTTCCTTAGTCAGAAAATGGAGAAGAAATACAATGCTTGTTCAAGCCTGACCAATCTTTGCATAAGTATAATCTATCTCACTGCCTCACATGCTGACTCTGGCCAATACTTATCCAATTATGCTTCCTGCCAAGCTCATATTTCCTTATGTTTTTTCTCAAGGAATTAAACCCCTATTAATTAGGGAAATCCCCATCCTGAATTACACAATCCTTATAGGTCCTTCTCTGACTACATGCACCACCTGTACAACTTGGATAATTATACAATTGATAATGCACATCCCTTGAACTCCAATCCAAAATGGGTAACTCGTATTTCATGCATGAATGAGTTAATTATTTTTGATTTAATAATTAATTGGTTAAAGACTGAAGTTGCACTCTATTGCTAGAACTCCTACTAGTTCCTCCAACATTTGGACCTAGTTTAACTCACTTTAACACAATTTAACTAAATTAAATTATTACAATTGAAATTAACTCAACCCAGGCTCCTAAAATTTAGGACTCACTCTACACAACTAAATTTAGGCCCCTCAACTTGAATTAACTGAGAAAACTAGGTGAAACTAACTTAGTTAACTTATTAAAGTTGTCTTATGATGTGGAATTACAATTTTATCCTAATTTAATTCAAGAAAAAAAAATTAGGATATTATTGTTGCCATTTTCAACAGTCCCTCTCAACAAGAAAGGGATTATCAGATTCCCCAATCCTGTCTCTATGGAACTCGAATATTCCTGTTGACAATGCCTTTGTAAAAATATTTGCATCATGTTCCTCTATAGGAATGTATTCCAACAACGTGATCAAGCTTTGCACACAATCTCGTAGATGGTGGTATCAGATGTCGATATGCTTGGATCGATCATGAAAAACTAGATTTTCAGAGAGTTTGATACAAATATTATTGTCACAGTAAATCACAGTGGGATCCATCATCTGATTGAACAACCCAACAAGAATCTTCCTCATCCAGATAGCTTCACAAGGTTCAATAGCAGTCATGTACTATGCTCCTACTGAATTGAGTGCAAATGATCTCTACTTCCTTTTGTACCAAGAAACTGCTATTGACCCAATACTAAATACTCCTTCTGAAGTGTTTTTCCAATCTGATTGACTACCCACATGATCTACATCTGTGAAGCCTTGAATATTCACTCCCTCTATCCTTCTGTAACAAACACCAATGACTAAGTAGTGCCTCTGAGGTATCTCAAAACATGTTTCACCACCTTCCAATATAGTTTGGTTTGCTTAACCATTGTTTGAATAAGTTGGTTAACTTCATAACACAATTATAGTCGTGTGTTCACCAAGTACATGAGTGAACCCACATGCGGTGTGTAAATAGTGGCCTCCACCTCCTCAACCAAAGTGACATCCTATTTCCTCCAACTTCCTGCTAGAGGAGTGTCCATGGGTTTGCTACTCTCCATGCATAACTTCTTTAGTATCTCGTTGGAATAATTTTCTTGAGAGACAAACAGTTCCTCATTTCCTTTCCATACTTCAAAATAAAGGAAATATTGCATGAGTCCCATGTCCTTCATCTCAAATTCTCTTGCAAGATCCTCTTTGCAAGATTTAATAAACTTCTCATCACCAGTTAGAATGAAATCATCAACATATAATCTATAATAAATAATTTACCTTCAACAACAATATGGTAATTTTTTGTGTCTTCTTCGCTTTTGGTGAAGCCCAACCTAGTGAAATAGTTGTCGATCATGGTGTACCAAACACGGGGTGCTTTTTTTAATACATACAATTCTATCTTGAGTATGCACACATCTGAATATTTGTCTAGGGTCTCAAATCCTTCCGGTTGTTGAATGTACACCTCCTCCTCAATCACTCCAATGAGGAATGTTGTCCTCGCATCCTTCTGATATATATTCCATCCCATCAGCGCTGCAAGTGCTAGAATTGATATGATAGAAGAGTGCCTTGCTATTAGAGTGAAGGTATCCTTGTAATCAATTCCATCCACTTGAGAAAACCCCTTGGACAAAAATCTAGGTATATGTTTTTCTATGCTTCTGTTTGCTTCTTGATTCACCTTATAGATCCTCCTCAAACCTACCATTGGATTTTTCTCTGGTATTGGGACAACTTCTCAAACACTTTTTCTGACTATGGAATCATATTCCTATAACATGGCATCAACCCATATTGGTTTCTACACTTTTCCTTCGAATTTGGATGGCTATGTATCAACTAGCTCACTAATCAGAGCCATATACCTAGTGTACCAATCTGGTGACCTCATTTGCCTGTGCTGCGATGTGGGTGCACCCACATTCTCTTTATCATCATGAAATAATCTTTCAACTTCCCTAGTTTTCTTCCTTCCATCTTTGGATGTCTCTGTATGAGTGGGTGCTTCCACTCTCTGCTCCTTTGATTGTGGTTTCTCCACAACATGCTGAGGTTCTTCCTTTCAAGCCAAAAGTTCCTAATTTTCATGCAACTGAATCTCCATCTGAAGGGAACATCTCATAGCCTTCTCTTCATCAAAATTCTCATATCTACGATCAAATGTCATCTTGTGAGATGGCAGGTACACCCGATAGTTTTGAGGTGTATCAATGTACCCCACAAATATCCCCAAATTTGTTGTCGCCTCTAGCTTTTTCCTTGTACCCTTGGAAACATGATAGTAAATTAATGAGCCAAATATCTTGAAGTGTGACACATCTAATTTCTTCCCTAAAAAAGCTTCTTCTGGTGTACTTATCTCAATAACCTGATGGGGTCTCCTTTTCTACACATATATTGTTTTGTTGCATGCTTAAGCCCACAAGTGCAATGATAGGCCCTGATCATGCACCAATGCCCATGCAGCTCCCACAATAATTTTATTCTTCCTCTTAGCCACCCCATTTTGTTGTGGGCTTTGGGGTGCTATTATCTCCCATAAAATTATTTATTTTCCATAGAAGTTCATGAAATAATTTGACACATATTGACCACCATTGTCACTCCTGAGAGTCTTCACTTTCCCGCCAATTTATTTCTCAACAAGTTCTTTAAATTTACAAAATTTGGAGAATTTCTAGTCATTCTTCTGCATGAAGAAAATCCAACACTTATGTGATAAATCATCTACAAATATAAGATAATACATGTGAATGGCCTTGGAGGGCATTAAGAATGGTCCACACATATCCGAGTGAAATCTTTCAAGGAATACTTGTTCTCTACTGTCCTTATCATGAAAGGTGGCTTAGGTGTAATTCCCCAGTGTACACCCTTTGCATGTATCTTGTTGCTCTAATGAACCCTTGGGAAGTCATGTATAAATCTATTGCATGATATTAAAAGCTCCATGGTGTAAATTGACAAGTCTTATATGCCATAATTCACCGATGTCTCGAATTTACACAATCTTATAGATCCAATTTGTAGAGGTTCTTCACCTAAACCCTAATTCGATTCACTTATTCCATGGCGATGTGTCTATGGAAAGCCTTTCCTTTGCTAAATATCACATCGTATACACAATCTTCCAACAAACAACTGAAACTACATTTTTTTTCAGACCCAGAACATACATGACATGTTTCAATATGAGAGGAGAACTATAATCCATCTGAAAACTAACTATACTGATAGAGGTCACGCTATACCTTCCATCATCTCCCATCTCGATGTGCATCTAGAGGTCCTTCTCCTCCAAGTCGCTGAAAAATACTTTGTTTCCTATCACATGGAATGAGGCTCCACTATCCAGATACCACACACTACCCATCACCGATGTAACCATGCATGCAATGAGTGTGAAAAAAAAAAAAATCAAAGCTAGAGAGTCACCTTCCGCTCCTCTTGAGGGCTTCTTGTTGGAATTTTTGTGCGGAAACTTGGTGGCATAGTGTCCTAGCTCAATATAGTGAAACCATTAAATATTAGACAATTATTTTTTCTTGTCTTCCTCGCCAAAATATCCTTTGGATTGGAATTTCTTCCCTTTCCATTTATTTTCCTTTCCAACCAAGGAAATTTTTTTTTCATCCTTAATCTTGGATGAAGTTCCATCTCTTTTGCTCCACCTAATCTCATGCTGCATGATATCAGAGCATAACTGATCCAACCTTGGTATTTTGTCTCTACCATTCATAAAATTATGATAAATGTGCCAGCTCTTGGGCAGACCCAACATAGTTATAATTACCACATATTATTCTGTAATAGCAATACCGACCCCATCAAGCTCATTAAGACACTTTGTGAACTTTCTCAGCTACTACAGAAATTTTTCACTCTTTTGCATTGTGATGCTAAGAACCTTGTTCTTCAGTGAAAACTTCCTATGGTCATTATTATTCTCAAACAAGTCAGTCAATGTTTTCCACATCAAGAATGGAGTTTATTCCTCGTGGATATTTGAGAAACTATGATCTCTAACTCCCTCCAATATGATCCTCTTCACTTTAGCTACATCCTTCTTCCAATAAGTGAGATCCTTGGCATAAGTTGTTGGGGGTTTAAATACATCTTTCTTGATGTAATCCTACAGCCTCTACTATAATATAATATTGTCTCCACACAGATCTTCCATGCCACAAAATGTGTGGTTCCTTCTATACCGATCCTCGGGCCTAGTGGAGGCCATCTTCCCATTCCTAGAGAAAGCCTCGCAACACTAATATTGAAAATTGAACCCTTGCACAAACTTTGAATTCCTTTCACCGGGATTCTAGCTTTGATACCATGTAGAAATTAAATGTAGATTCAATACTTCTCATGTAATTTCCTAAAATGCAAGACTAAAATCTACTCCACTCATTTGTGGAATAGAACGACGATTGAGAAGCTATATCAAAAACACCCGCGCCATGAATAATAACAAATAACACGAGGATATATTTATGGGAATGCTAATTTCTCAAAAACCACTTCTAAATGTATTTCTTTAGTCATAAAATAAAGAAGAAATACATTTCTTGTTCAAGCCACAACAATATCCTTCGCACAAGTATAATCTCTATCATCGCCTCACAAGATGAATCTAGACAACACTTAACCAATTCCGCTTCATGACAAGCTCAATATTTCCCTCACGTTTCTTCAAGGAATTAGCTCTCATTAATTAGGGAAATTCCCATCCCGAACCGTGCAATCCTATAGGTATTTCTTTGACTGCAGCACCACCTTACAACTTGGATAGCTATACAAATGATAGTACACTCCCTTGAAGTCCAATATCAATCAGTAACGACATTTCTATGCATGCAAGTATAATTGCATTATTTAATAGTTAACTCGGTCGAACACTAAATTTGCACCTGATCACATATCCTCCTACTAGTTCCTCCAACAGCTTGAACCAGTTTAATTCTACTTTAACTAAATTTAACTAAATTAAATTATTACAACTGAAATTAACTCCTTCAACTCCGGCCCTAAAATTTAGCAATCAATCTACACAACTCAAGTTAGGCTCCTCAATCGAGTTAAATGAGACAAATAAGTGAAAAAATAACTTATTTAACTCATTCAAGTTGTCTCTGATGTGGAATTACAATTTTCTCCTAATTTAATTCACAAGGAAAAATTAAATCAAGATTTTCTTTTTCCATTTTCAACATATTTTTTAGGACCATGGTGTTAGTTATATGAAAGCATTGGTGTTTAGAATTCCAATGCACTGTGGAATTAATTTTAAGCAATAATGGTTCTTGAAGAAATAAAAATTCCTGCTGCTGTTGTCTTCCGAAAGGAACCACCATGCAACAAGATTTTGTCATGGTGCTTTTAATAAAATATACGTAATCGTGCATTTTTATGTTGTTTATGCACTAGTTTTTTGTATGATTTTTTTCCTTTTTGGAAACATCAACTCCGTGATAGTACAATTATTGCAATTTTTAAAATTTGCTATTCATTGAAAATTTGACATATATCTTATAGTAGTATTCATATAAATTAAAAATTTGATTAGTACATTCGTATATGATGTTTGGATTAATTTGTTATATTATCGATTTCATATCTCTTTCATTATAATATTTAATCATCCATATATTAAATCAATGGTGTAACATTTTACAATGACATTGATGTAACATAATAGAATAAATCAAAATTTATTTCATTGTATATCAATAAGAGGCTCTTTGCTATACAAAATGAGATTTTTATTGCAACCCTTAGTCTTTCAATTAGGCATTATTTCCATTACACTTCGAACAACATGTCCGATTTTCATAGACAATTATTTCAAAACACAACAAATTGCATAGATATCAAAATATATCATCACTCTTCACTATAACCGTTGTTAGCACTCAAGCTACTTCCATGACTTGGGTTATTTGGAGGAATGTTTTGTTGATTGAATTAATTATTTTCATCTTCTTTGTATTGTTCCATTTGCAAACATAAGAATAAAGTTCGATGAGTGTATCTACACGGTGAGAATAATGAAATTTGAAATAAATAATAAACGTGAATTTGAATCTAATAGCAATGTATGATAAAAGTTATTCATAAACTATCCACATGGTTTAAACCAAGTCTCATGCCTAGTTGCAACAATTATTCCGTTGCGTAGTTCCACACTTTGTTTCCTCGCATGTTTTAACCTCATTATAAATCATAGATTTAATATAAAATGATTTTTTCGTTCTATTAATTGTAATCTCGAGAGAAGTAACACAACATGTATACATTAAAATTTCACAATTAATTTTTGGTGTGCCAATATATACCCACAATCCTATTTAACCCAATGTCAACCAATTCTTCATATGGCTCTTCTTTCGTATGTTAGCACCTATTTTAAGACATTCAAATATGTATACAGGAAAATTCAAATATACAAAATTAAAAACTTGAGTTGTTATAAGGAAATATTAACAATTATTCACAAGCTTTAAAATCAAACCCTTTTCCTTTTCCTCGTCATCCCATTTTATGTGTTGAATGAGTTTCATCTTGTTTTTTTTTTAAAGAAAATAATTTAAAATTAATATTTAATGTTTTTTTATTTTTTTAAATTTTTATGTACAAATTCAATCATGATTACATACATTTGAAGACATTTTTTTTTTGAGTTGGTTCCATTTCTTACTGAATTACTCATACACTTTTGTACATTCATACCGGCATGTTTCACATATTAGTGCGTTGATAATTTTGGATTCTCATAATATTAATGAAAATGTAATAAACTATTTTAACAATGATATATGAAAACTAAACATAACGAAATCAATATTAATAAATTAATGATTTGTATTAATATATACATATAATTCTAGAAAATAATTGCACTGGGAATATAATACCTTTCGAATGATTCTTTTTTATCAAGGTAATGCTTTTTCTACTTGTAAGTTTGATATGTCTCATCGACCATTGTTCTCGAAATACTTCCGTAGTTTAGATATAATTTGATCTTAGAATCATTGGATTGATTTTTGCATTGTAAGTAGAAAGTACGTATATGTGTTCGTTCCACTAAATCCTTCATAGTTGTAAATTTCTTTCATTAACCTCCAACACCACTCCGTGATGAGGTAAACACTAATTCAACATCATTTACATGTTTTATAATTTTTCTTTCTTAGAACAACATTGATATTCCCTTATTTTCTCCTCGTAGAAAATTAAACATAATATGAATTAATAGATTGTTTGAAATATGTTATCTAATATTATTAAGTGTATTGTTAATGAAAATTAAAAATAAATAAATCATATTGAACATTTTTTTTCATTCACTTGATTCATCTTTTGGTAATTTTTTCTATGAGGCTTTTATGCTCTTCCGAACTTAGATTAGAAATAATATTATTGAACTTGTTCATTTTGTGGCTTTGCATGACACATAGCAACCAATACATATTAGTTAAACTTACATATAGTTCAAAATATTAACTTTGTAAACAATCGACAAAGAACTTTCTTTGATTTTTTTTATGTGCTATCATTAAGGCCGACTGCATTTCTCTTGTTACTTGACACCTTCTCGATAACTTTTTTATCAATATACAACCCGTACCATTTAATACAAAATCCATTAAATATATTTTACAAACAAATCAAATAATTTTAAGCTAAAAAGTTTAGTAATCGATGTGTTTATCCTATCAAACACATCGATGTGTGTATCCCAATAAATGGCCGTTGCGTTTAATTGTTCAAAGACCAATTAAGGGAAATTTATTTTTTTATATAATTTTAAACACGGTGATGGTGCACTTTATAAGGCTAAAATCCACCATACGATTTAACGATTATTTGCGCAGGTTATAGCCAAGAAAGTTATAATACACCAAAACGCAAATTATCAAATATACCTTGTTTTGTAAAAATAGATAGGTTTAATAAGATTTAGCATGTTAGAAGCACCATTAGCACCGAAACATTAGATTACATAAGGCACACCGTAAAAAACATCGCATTTAAAATGAATGGGAATTTAATCGTTCGACACCGTTAGTGAAAATTATTATTTTTAAATGAATTTAAATTATAACAATGTTATTTCATACAGGCATGTCTATGCATTATATTACACTCGGGAGAAATGATGAACAAACTAGACATAATTGATAATGTTATAATATACTAGTGCGTTATATTACACAAGGTACACCGATGCTTTATATTGGCGAGGGTGCACCATACGAACATATAGTCATTTTTTTAAAATGTAGAGAGGGCTTACTCAGGGTTTGGATCTAATTAAATAAGTGACTTCGCTTAAGGTCAAGATTCTGCAATTTTTTACACCTTGTAAAATCTATAGCAATTTTTTTATTATACAAGATTTTTTTTTTTGGATTTTTTTCCGAATCAGAAAAATATAATAGAAATTGTAAAAAAAGCCGTAAAATTTAAAATTTTTGCTATCCAAGGTTTTGAGTGAATAACCATACCTTTCAAATTCTAATCTTTCTCAGGATCCAAAATATTTTGCAGCTCCATAATGCTCCCAATATGTCTCTCTTTCAAATGATATCTTTTAGTTAAACCTCATAGCAATTGTAAAATTTTTATTAGTAAAATAAACAATAAAATCTAAAATTTTTACTATGTATGGTTTTGAGTGAATCACCATACCGGTCGATTTTTTTGAACAATGAATTTACTCCAAAGTATTTTTTTTTTGTTGCATGTCAGCCCTAGGCATGTCTCTCTTGCAAATCACTCCTTGAAATTTTGGGTAAAATAATGAAATAATGAATAAATATTTATTTATTTATTTTCTAAGTAAGAGTACCTTTTATGAAACATATATTATAGCTAGGCCATGGCTTCAATAGTGTGCCACTGCTGGTGGTACAAGTCTAGAAAAATAAAAATCGAGTCAAGCCGCATGGGGAAACTAGCCCATGAAATCTTTCTAATGTCGCCCATGGGAGGAAACCAACACATCATGACATGTACCAATACATCCAAAAACAACAAAAATAACAAGAGATCTGGAAAATTATTTCGTCAAGGCCGTAGAACTAAAGACCATAGTCATCCGAGGGAGGCCCCTTCGAACCGGCACCAATATCCATCATCATCGTCCGCAAGGGGCCACGTTGAGCTGCCGCGCACCGCACCACATCTCGCCTTCCTCGTTTGCTCTCGTTCGAAGATGGCTCGTAGCCGTAATTGCCCATCTTGTGAGAAGCACCGTCCGAAGCTTCTCGAGGAGGTTGCATGATGTCGTGGGGACCAGGGCACACAGCCCGAGCGCGTGGGCGAGGAGGACAGATTACCTCGTGAATTTCTCGAAAGGAAACCGTGATCGTCGTCGCAACAAGAGAAGTGGGTGGTGCGACATTGGAAGTGAAAATGACAGATAGGCTGTGCAAAGAGTGCGCAGGGCAAATGATCGAGAGAGAGGAGGCGCTGGCGAAATCGCAGGCGGCCGTGCTCGGGGAGGAGGTGGCCGCATGATCATGCCCATCGCGTAAGCCTGGTACGTACCGCGAAGACGCGGTGAGAGAAGACGAGGAGGAGTCGGGCGGAAGAGCGACGCTGCACCAAAAGAGCGTGCTCGGAATTGCTCTTCGGCCATCAAGCGATGTTCTAGCCGAGGCATGTCTACTTCGGCAACGCAGAGGGAGTCGACAGAGATGGCGTTAGGCAGTAAAGAGGCATAGGGTGAATTGAGGCCGGAGTGGGGAGTGATCACAGTAATATTTAAGGGGCTATGAGAATAATGAAAATGAGAATTCAACATGAAGAGTCTGTGTCACAACGTCATGAGGGAGGTGAGAGCCGGGTGCCTCTACCTCCGTGAGAAACCAAATCGGACAGCAGAACAAAGACGACATGGAAACCACCGCATGAGCCGAGGCAAGAACCGTAACCCGGCTACGTAGGTGAGGTGGGCCGATGAGAAGAATCAGAGGGCACATTTTTGAATGTTGCGCTCCCGACCCACGCAATGGCATAAATGTCGTTATTGCAGGACACTGGAGACAGCGTACGGGAGGTGCCATAAGGGAGGCCCACGGTGACACATATGTGGCCTTGCCATGCGCTCGCCCCGGCAGCCCATCTCCGTAACCTTACACCTTTTGACACACCCGTATCCGGGAATGAATAAATATTTATTATTTAAAAAAGTTTACGAAATTAGATTTCAAAAAACGAATTTCGCTCATTTTTTAATTTTTTGAAAAAGAAAAATTCGTTATTTATTTTTTTTTCAATTTTTTCTCGCACATTTGCAGGTTTAATAACAAGGGTAATCTCGGTGTATTTATAAAAAAAAAAATGCACCGATATCGGGGCGTGAAATCGTTTCAACACACAGACATGACACATTTTTTTTTTCGAAATTTGAAATGTTACGATTAATTTTTTTAACGCAAATATGTTGTTTCTATTTAAAATCATCAAGTGATAGATTGTTATAAGAGCAATGATTTGGTTGAATTCATTTTTATTTTCTAAAATCTAGAAACACGTGTGTATAGGTGTTATTATTTTTTGAAACGCACTCATATGCTTTTGTAGAAGAGAACCGATCTATCATAATATTTTTTTTTTAACTTTTTAATTTTATTTTTAACTTTATATATATATATATATATATATATATATATATATATATATATATATATATATATATATATATATATATATATAATGTCATAAATAAGTGCGTATTATTTAAATGCCTTGCGTCGGTATTTTTAAACACAATGCAGTGCACTTTGTTCGATAAGCATACTGGTTGGGTTTAAGAGTTATTTGAAATTTTATTTTCGTCGTTAAATGGCATATTAATCTCAAATTATCCTTTAGGGCACAACCACATGAATTATGGTAGTTCATAATATACATATTTTTTGCTTAAAGTCACCTTATTCTTGAAAATGGTTTGAAAACTATATTGAAATCTATGTCATGGGTTACATGCTTCTCAAAATTAATTTTAGATATACACGCAAAATTTTATTTCTTAACTTTTTTCAAACAGGGACAAATCCTTAACAATATCAAAATGGCCAATCCTTCAAATTCCAGGTCGTTCCATATTATTGATAAAATTTCTTCACGAAGTTCTCTCCTTTCCATCTCTTGTAAGTTCATATTTTATTTATAGTTTGATAATAATTTTTTTTTTTTTTAATCCATGTCAATTTGAATAAAAAATTATCCAAATTTCATAGGAGCCTCGATTCTGCACTGAGTTCATATGCGTAAAATATTCCTTTGTTTCAAAAACATCGAAAGCTCTTAGTAGGAGAAGCATATTGCAAGCAATCGGTAGATGAAAAAATGGACAACCTCTTCAATTCTAAAATCATAACATGGCATCTTCCAAACGCAATCTTGGATCAACGATGGTAATAATGTATTCTCAAAACCAAATACATTAAAGTGTCATTTCAATATAATTTATATTATACTAATTACATTCAATATTTTTGAAATTAGGATTCTAGTGATGATTATACCGACCTACCATCTTCTAGTGCACCCCACTACAATGCTGTCATCAGAGAGAAGGTTCATTAAGAGAAAGACTAAGATCGAAGAGGATGCATACAAAGAGTGGTTGAATCAACCACCTATTCAATTCCCACTACGTCCGCATTCACTAATTAGGAATGGCTACAATAATAGTAGCTCTCCATCACAAGTTGGAAATGGAGGAAATAAAATAGAGATCAAGATGGATGAAATATGCTATGCCATGGAGGAATTGTTGGGGATGGATTTTAGAATGATGAGCTATGAGATGATTCCCATATCACCGATACCTTATTCAAAAGCCTGAAATATGCTTCCAATTAACGCTCTCTTTTGGACTCGGAGGAAAGTAAAATTAATCCCAAACTTGGGGACAATGATCTTGTTGCACAACTTGAAAGAAAAGTTTAGCATGTCAAATGTACATGTTTCTAAAACACAAGGTACCGTCCGCATGAATTATCGTTACTCATATTTTTTCACACAATCAAAATTAAAATGTACGATTTTATGAATGTTAAATATCGATACTAAAATTATACTCCCCACTCAATCATAAGGTTCTTACGAGTGATAATAAACATAGGTAGTCGGGAAGAGGAAAATAAGTTGTTGAAAATGTTGGTTGCTGAGTATATATCATATCATGCAAGTATGAATGATTCTATTTTATATATAAGAGAATATGGATACAAAGAGACATGCTCTAAATGTGGCGGATAGTAACGTAATTGAATAAAACTCGTAAATCATATGTTCCTCTCATAATATATTGAGACACATGCATATAATCCAAAGGATTTAAATACTCTTTCGTTGCAAAGAATTAGCCATGCTGTGTGGATGACATGATTCACAAAAAAGTGATCGAGGAGTTATGTGAATGATCCAAAATGGATTTAATTTTTTCTCCGCATCAAAAGCTAAAATGCGCATGAAAATGGGATCAAGTTAAATTTTCATTGACAAAATGATTCCAACGGCAAACAACACGTAAAACCGAGTTCGTATGACAAAGATATTAAAAGCCGGCCGATGGCAAACTAGGCAAAATGGGAAAAAAGTCAAAGTCAACAACAACAAGTCAAAGGTCAAAGATGATGTCGCTAGACATGTATCATCCCCAAGAACACGCCACCTCGTCCGTGGGTGATGTCAGCAGATTGTGCCGATGAGTGCGTAATGTGATTGGCTGAAATGGGCCAATCCTAGGCCGACACGTGGTAGCCCGACCTTTGCCTAGTTTGGATTTGTTTGCAAAATTCTGGAGGCTAGGAAGATCGAACCTTGACCTCCCGGATTGTTGGTGCCAGTTGGGGTCCACATACCGATTGGGCGATCACTTCATTTTTGTATTAAATGTCAAGAATTCGTATGGGAGCATTATCCAAAGTTAAACGCCGCATATATGTATTAATATATGTTAATACATATAATATATATATTAAACGAAACCATATCCATATGGTTTACCACCGTATATTCAATGTAACAAACCTTATCATAAGGTTTAAATGGTTACTATTGCAACAAACCATAGGATATGCTATATGTCGTTCATAATCGCTTTAGGACAGATATGAACCTTATCATAAGGTTCAATACACATTAACATATATTGCCACATATGAATGTAACGACCGGGACTATGGTTTGGAACCATAGTGTTAAACCACTATATATATATCATATGATATGTAAGAAATTAATGTACCGAATATGTAGAAACTATATCCAAATTTTAATGCCTCTGCTACATTAATATGTACTATGAATAGTTGCAAACCGAAGGGAGAAGGAAGGATGGTCTTGCGGGGGTTTCTAATTCCTTTGACCTCCAAATTTTTTTTAAATACAACGCTTCACATTTGGAGTGGATACTAGTTGTGTTACGTTGAGGCTTATTAAGCCAACATCCGAATTTGTATTTAAACTTGCGTGATGAATCGCCCATACAACCGCCAAGCCTAAAGGTGGTTATTATTGCATAAAGTGCTTTGTAGAAGGTGGAGGTCATTTTTAACTTTCCAGGGGGTGTGGAAGTCATTAAAGGTCAAACATAGGCAATTTTATACCCATTTTGGACCGGAATTTCGAGCCGTTTTGCAATGGTGAGGTCCATTTTCTCATTTGAGTCTCTCCGTTTTTGAGCTCATTCCCCGTAAAACCATTTTGAAGACTAAATAAAGCGGTCAAAGACCGGAAGATAAGACCCGCAGATGTAGCTTAAAGTCCGTGAACCTCCATTATTAAATTTCGCTTGCTTTAATGTGTTTTACTATGTTTTAATTTGCTCATGTTGTTTATGTTATTCACAATATTTTAGATCTATTGCACTCAAGAATACAAGTTGCTCAAATATACGTCAACAATACCTTTTTCATAAATACAAATCAAGTGTTATCGTAGCTTAAGGTTAATTTCTTAAAGGTTTGACAATGTCATGTGAAGATTGAATGCTTACTAGGTCAAATTCCAAGAGAGGTGAAGGAGAACTTGTTGAAGCAAATTTGCAGATTGGGAAGGGTGTTTTCACAAAAGAATATGATGAAAGAAAAGATATTGGGAACAAAAAAGCTCGCCTCTTAGACAACTTCATGAAAATACGTGCGATGGTAGAAGATATGTATAAAGAGTTTAAGAAGGGCAAAGGTGAAGGCACTTCATCACTTAAACTATACAAAGAATCGTGTAGCAAGCCTTATTCATTATTTCCACCATCTCTCCATCATCACCATCATCGCCATCATCGTCTTCTTCTAATAAATCTAGTTCTTCTAAAAAGAAGAAGAGTAAGAAATCTTCTTTCATCAAATTAGATGTAAAATTTGTTTTGCCTATTTATGATGGTGAGATTAACACTAAAATCTTGATAACTGGATAAGACAAATTGAAGTTTATATTAGGGCACAAAAAATTGTGTCGTAAAGAAAGAATATCCACTTAATAGCCTTCGCCCCTGAGGAACCGCATCCGTATGGTGGGAAGGTAAGACACAAGCAACATCTTCAAAAACATGGGTAAAGTAATTTTGACATGGAATGATTTTTTTTTTCTATTAAAAATAAATTTTATCCTTTGGCTTATAAGTGCAACAAGCTATGATGAGTTGGCAAACATTGCGTCGCTAAAGGGTCAAAGTGTGCAAAGTTATACTCGTGAATTCCATAAAAGAGCTTTGACATAAGGCATATCATTGGACTCAATGCAAACATTATTGAAATACATAGGTGGCCTACATATTTCTGAGCTATGCGATACTAATGTTTAATTCGACCAAATTTATATGATGTACGCTCACAAATTCATCTTAGTTAGGCAAAATGTGTCTCATGATATTGGAAATTCATCTAAATCTATTGAATTCAAGAATAAGGAAAAGAAGAAACAAAAATGGGAAGGAAAGGAAGGCTAACACCGTAAAGAAAGAAACCTCACATGCACTCAATGTAAGAAAGAAGGGATACGATGAGGCACACCGGTTGGGCACCGATGAATTGAAGCCTAAGAATTTTGGAAGTAAATAGCGAAAGTAATGTCGTTGCTATACAAAGGAATTTGGATCAGATTCAGATATCTAAATTAAACAATTACGTGCCTACAAGTATGTATATAAAATTTCACATCACATGTACGCATTCTGTTGATAATGAGAATAATGAGAGGAAAAGAAATGAGCTATTTCATATTAGAATCATTTCCAAGCATACTAAAATTGATACTTTATTTGATAGTGGCTTTTCAAGTTAATTTAATTCTAACAATTGTGTTATGAAATTGGGTATCAAACTAAACCTCATAAAAATCCATACCCATTGGGTCGGGTTTGTGATAAACCAAACTATGTGTTACGAAACAATGCAAACTTCTGCTTACAATTGGATCGGAGTTTGTAGATGAGGCTGAATTAGATATAGTCCCATTGGATATATGTGGAATCGTACTAGGGAGTCCATACTTGTATCATAGAGATGTTGTCTTCTATCGAAGGGTGAATAAGGTCAACTCTTCACTAAAGATGGAATCGAATATGTATTAAGAACAACAAACCCAAAAGATAACTAAGAATTTCATAAATTCAAATTAGATGAAAAGAATTATAAATTCACAAGTAAACAATTTTTACTTATGATTGTAAAAGAAAAGCATCATGATAAATCTGATGCTTTTCAATTCCGTAATCCCAAACAAAGTAGATTTGGGCTTAAAGTTGTTTCCAATTATGATATTCTATTTCAAGAGCCTAAAGGGCTCTCTCCCAAACAATGAGCAGAACACGAGATTTATTTGCAGCCGTATGCTCCCTTCTTCTAACATTGGAATGTATAGGTTAACAACTCTAGAGAATGCAGAATTAAAGAAGGTGTACAAGAATTGTTCGTATCAAGGGTTTATTCCCGACTAAGCATTTGCATTGCCGCGATCACCCATTTTGTTGGTACGAAAGAAATATGGCTCAGGGAGAATGTATTGATTTATGAGCATTAAATAAATTAACAATAAAAAATCGTTATCCTCTTCCTCATATCGACAATTTATTAGATCAATTGAAAGATGCAATTTACTTCTACTCGTTATACTTGTGAAGAGGCTACCATCGACGAGTTTCATAACAAGACATAAGACTCGCTTTCAAAACAGCAAGGGCTCTATGAATGTATGGTTATGCTTTCGTACTCGACTAATGTTTCCGCCGATATCTATGCGTGTCATGAATGATGTTTTGCAGTGCTTTATAGATGAGATTTGTAATATTCTACTTAGATGATATTGTTATTTTCAAGATATGGGATGAACATATAAAGCATGCAAAGGTGTTTTAGATGTGTTAAAGAGAGAAAATATCTATGTAAAAATGTCAAAATGTGAATTCTGCGTAACATATTTAAATTATTTGGGTTATATTGTAGGGGGTGGTGAATTGAAGACATCTCAAGGTTGAAGTCATTGTAAATTGCCTAAGCCTAACATCGCTATTGCATAAGTTTCTTAGGGAAATATTAACATTAGAGAAAGTTTATTTCTAACTTTTCTTTGATTGTAGCTCTCTACATGCTTTAACAAGTGTGAAATAGGTGTTTCGTTGGGAGAAAGCGTATAGTAAAGTTTCGACACATTGAAAGAAAGATTAGTACAACGCTAATACTAGCACTATCATATCTTCAAGATTCATTTGAGACAGAGACAAGATGCAAGTGAATATGCCATGGGGGCGTGTTGATGCCACACGAAAGCCTATATGCTTTCATTCCGAGACATTCACATCATCGTAGTTAAATATCTCATACAATGTATAAAGAATTGTATGCATTAGTACAAAGTGTTAAAAAGTGGAAAAATTACATAATGGGAAAAGAAACAATCATACATACGTATCATCAACCACTACAATATTTACACTCACAAAATAAATTGCAACAATCAAGACACTATCGTTAGATGGGTTTTTTACAACAATTTCATCTTGTAACCGTGACATAAGAAAGGGAATAGATAATAAGGTTGCGTACATGTTATCAAGACTAATCATAAATGCATCCACAATTCTTAAGCATAATTCGAAGAATGCAATTAAAGCTATATTGAAAAATATGCGTTCAAGACACATATTTTAGGATGTATATGCAACTTTAAATCATGGAAAAGCAAAGATAAGAATTGGATTATTTCATAAAGGAAAAATCTTATACTATTTGGGAAAATTATGCATTCCACAAATTGAAAGAGGTAATGTGATCTGAGAAGCACACATACTTCTTTAATTTTGTGTCATTGGTAAGTAAAACAATTGCACAATTACAAAGATTCCGTTTATCGCGCTAAATAATGAAACAATTTCAAGATATATTGGGGATGATGTACTATGTGTGCTACAAGCAAGCCAAGTAATAGAAAATTAGGTTTGTACAATCCACTCTCCAATTCCTTCTGCCCTTGGGAAATTTTATCCATGGATTTTGTTGGGAGATCACAATGTCTAGAAAAGGTCATGATTATTGTATGTAGTTGTGGATAGGTTAATTAAGATGTGTATTTTGACACCATGTACTAAATAGGTCACAAATCGAATAAAATGCGAAGTTGTTCTTTGAAAATGTATGGGTTCACCAAGTTACCCACTTCTATTGTATCCGATCAAGATTCCGAATTTGTAGGAAATTTTTGGTCAAGTTTATGCGAACACATGGTCACAAGGTTAAGAGACTTCGCTGAAATAAACATGGAAGACATGAAGAATGATCTAAAAGCGTACATGGAAGGTTTGAAAAAAGTCATACAAGAAATGATTCTTAATTTAAGCAAAGGTAGTATAGGAAAATTCACGATGAGAACAAAATAAATGTTAATCGTGATTTCATAAACTATAATTTTGGATTGGAAGATATGATTGCAAAGAATTCTAGATATGTTTCATGGATGACATGCTTCACAAAAAGTGCTCGAGGAGTTATGTGAATCCCAAAATATTTCAATAGCCATGAAGCATATAGAGGATACATGGCCTCAAAATTTCAAGGATGAAGTATAAAGTCTACGAATTAGCATATCCTATTGATGTAATCAACCTATTCCTCCAAAACACTAACTATAATGTTTGTCCTATAGTACGGATCAATAAAAATAATTTCATGGTTTTCCATGAATAATTAACATCTTATGTTGGCTCTCATAGTTCTTAGTAGAATAAAGTGAAGAATATGGCTATATACTTTCACAACCATTAGTATATGAATTGAAGGAATTATGGGAATGTGGATACATGTGTATGATGTATCAAAACATGTCACAACAAAGAGGTGTTTTAATGCTGTATGGCATATGTGCTTACACCATACATGATTATCCAGGCTTAGGGATTTTTCTTTGGAAAATTACATTTTTATTGGATTTTTTTATATACATAACAATAATATTTCACATATTAAATTAATTCACTCCAATTGTTCATATCTTCATGGTCGCTAATGTAGTTGCACTTATATACAATAATTTCACATTTTCAGAATAAAAGGTATCATGATGTAGATGTTGTGGAACTTGTCTCAAGGCTAGGTGTTTGACCACCTATGCTAGGTACCTATATTACTAGAGGAGTCCCTTATTGTTGTTAGTGTAGCCCCTTTATTGTTATTTTTGTGCCCTTACATTATTATTGTTAGGTAGGCTAGGATTATATTGTGACCCCATGAACTCCTAGAGCAGAAAACATTTGAATCATCCAAGAATTTTTTCATTTATGTAATGGGGAAGGAGGTTTTCCCCTTGGGGTGGCTTATTTATAAGGCGTCAATCTCTCATTTCTCCTATTTTTGGAGCTTCGGTTTCATAACATTTGGCATGAGAGCTTGGACTTTGTGGGGTTTCACCGATTCAAACAAGTCATCGTGGAATTTTCGCTATAAATTTTTTTTCTCATGAAGGTTCGGAAGATAAAAAAACCCATTTTTGAACAAATCCTTATGAACCTTGTGTGTACCCCAAATCTTGGTTCGCAATATTTTCAAGATATGATCTATGGAAGTTAGGTTTTTTAAGGATACAAAATTTCAACTCAAAGAGGTGACTTTGGGAAAATCTCATAACTCTCTTCTCTCGAGAATCGCATTGGAATTATGTCAAAATTAGTCAAAATTGTAGTTTATTTTATATCAATTTCATACCCGAAGGAGGAAACAATGACACGTGCACTTCGTACAAGTTCGCTCTCCTCGGTCCGGCCCACAATTAGGTCATTGCGAGAGATTAGGCATGAATTTGTCTTGAATAATCCAAATCACGCCGTACTCCATGGAATTGGAAAGAGTATTCGCAGGGCTACTAAAGGACCGAAGGCAAAATCTCGAGGATTTGAAATTCTAGAGACACATCAGCTTTCAATATCAAGCTCTCAAAAAGCAAGAAAAATGTGTGTTTTTTTTTTCAAATCGTACAAGTCTGTTTCAAAAGTTAGTTTGAAAATGATTCCAAGGGCATATTGAAGCATAGATACTCAAGATTGGCCCTCACGAAAATGGCCTCTAAAAAGAATTCAACACCCATTAAGCCCTCGACGATCTAATATTACTCATGAAGAGGAATAAGTGCAACATGATATATCAAAATTACAAGAATTGGCAGTATTAAATTTATGCGCCCTCGGGGCAGAGCAAACAAAAATGAAATAGAAGTTTTAAGAAAGACGTGGAAGTGAAGATGGATGGTTTAAGAAAGGTGTAGTTTAATATGGATGGTTTGAAGAAAGGTGTGGAAGATAATATGGATGGTTTTAATAATGACATGGAAGCTAAGATAGATGAAAAAATGAAAGACAACATGGAAGACATGAAGAATGATCTAAAAGTAGACATGGGAAGGTTTGGAAAAGTTGATATAAGAAATTATACCTAATGGCGAAAAGGCAGGCGATGAAACTCATGATGAGAACAAAATAAATGTTAATCGTGTTTTCATAAACTATAATGTTGGATTGAAGACACACCATATTCCAAATATCGATATGAGGAAGTTTGCTACAAGGATCCTTAACATGGATACTATAGATGGAGCAATATTTTTATCTCCATAATGTGAAAACACATAAAAGGTACACATTTCAAATTTACATTTAGTACAAAATAGATTTATATGCACGATGGCTTTTTCTCGCAGTAATTGTCACTGTCAATTTTTACTATGAGAAAATGATAAGACATTATGAGGATACAAAGACAAACACCTTCTTTAATAACTGACAATCTAAAAAAGGGTTCAATGGTGGCGCTGAGACTTCAAAAACTGAACATAAGTGTAACTATTATTCCGTAGGAACACATGATTGATGTCTTCATTAGGGACTTTAAAGGATAACATCCAACATGAGGTTCACTCTCAGAACCTCGATCTATTGGAGAAGGCATTCAAACAGTAAGAAAATTAAAAGTACATCTATAAATATGGAAATGTTGCTACTCCCATACTTCCACAACCTACAAGAAGTTGAAAACCACAACAATTGGAAGAAAAAGAGAGAATGGATTTGCTACAATTGTGATAGAAAACACACTAAAGGTCATAAATGTGTTGAGAAGAAATTATTTTACATAGATTGGGAAGAGGGAGGAATAAAATTAACAAGAAAATTCAAAAGAAGAGGATATACACTAGGAACCAACCCCAGAGAAAGAAGAAATGAGTCCGACCATATCCTCGTAATGCATTGGTAGTAACTTACACTCCTCAAAATATCAAGAAGAAAAATGTAATAGTGTTGATTTATTCAGTAGTACCCATAATTTTATTCATTATAAGGCAGCCAAGCAATTGAATTTTCTTCTCATACCCAACACCGCAGTGTCAAGATGGCTGTTAATGGAGGGGCTATAAAATTGCTTTGGAAAATTACATAATATCAAGATAACCATGGGGGAATATGTATTGAATAGTTCAATTCCTTTTTTCCATTCCAATGGGAGGTGATGTTGTACTAGAGCACAATGGTTACAATCTTTAGATGGTAGTTTTAATTTCAAGAAATTTTCTTTGAATTTGTTTTGGGAAGGAAAGGGAAGTTGAATTACGCAGTAATGATGGAAGCCAAGAAAGATAATAAGCTCTAATGTAACAACGATGCGTAATTGCACAATTATGCTCATTAGAAGTACCAATGTCAAAATCATCTAATTCTCCGTATCTCCAAAAATTATTGGACAAATTATTCCAAGGTGTTTGAAACTCACAAAGGAATCCTAATTATTTTCAGGATCATGATCATGCTATTCATTTTTATTCCTACATAGTTCCTCCAAACATCGTGCCCTTATATATATCCTTATGTCCAAAAAGTGAAATTGAACGCATGATCGCAAATGTTAGAGGATGGTATAATTCAACCTAGTCAAAGGTATTTCTTTGCTCTAGTAGTATTGTTAACAAGAATGATGGATCATGGCGCATGTTTCCGCATCATAGAGCTCAATAAGATCACTATTAAAGATACATTTCCCATTCTTGTGATTAATGAATTATTGGATGAATTACATGGAAAAAATTATTTTACTCTCAAGCTGGGATCTTCGTTCAAGATATCATCAAATTAGAATGAAGAATGAAGATATTCTAAAATAGAATTTTGAACTGATGAGTGTCATTATGAATTTTTTTTCATGCCTTTTGACCTACCAATGCACCTTCTACATTTCAAGGGCTGATGAATTCCATTTTTAAACCCTTCTCAGAAAATTTTGTTAGTATTTTTTGATGATATACTAATATACAACATGTCTTGGGATCATGTTCAACATGTCGATAGGGTGTTCAAACTATTGGAGGAGAAACAATTATACGTAGAAAAAAGCTCTCCAAATGTTTATTTGGAGTACAAGAGGTGGAATATCCGTGTCATATTGTATCTTAGGAAGGTGTTAAGGTAGACCCTATCAAAATTAAAGCCATTAAGGAATGGAAAGTCCCCACAACAATAAAAATGCTTGTGAGGATTTACTTCAAGTTAACAAGGTATTATAGAAATTTTGTTAAGAATTATGGGAGAATAGTTAAACACTTAACAACATTATTGAATAAAAGATGCATTTTCATGGATTCCTAAAGCAACTAAGGCCTTTCCTTACCGATCTTAAAGAGGCAATGTTCCTAGCACCGGTCTTAGCTACACCAAGCTTCACAAAACTCTTGACTGTGGAATCCGATGCCTCGTAAAATAGAATTGGTGTTGTTTTACGTAAGAAGGAAGACCCATTGTTTTTGAAAGTCGTCCAATCAAAGAAAATTATTTACAGAAGCTATTTATGAGAATGAAATGTTGGAAATACTACATGCACTAAAGAAATGGCGTCTCACTAATGGGAAGACACTTCAAGGTAAAAAATTATCATGATAGTCTTAAATACTTTTGATCAAATAATATCTCTTAAGACCAACAAAAATGGGTCACAAAGATGTTGGGTTATGACTTTTGAAAATGATCTACAAAACAGGAGCTAAATGTTGTTGCGTATGCACTCTCAAGAAAGGATGAGGAGGTGAAAGAATTTATTTTTTCCATTTCTATTAGCCAACCGTATTGGATAACCAAAGTAATGTATGAATTGAAGAATGACAAAGAAGTGTGGAAACTCATTCAAAAGTTGCAAGATCACAATACATCTGATAAATTTAGTCGAAAAAATGATTCCTTATGGTACAAAGATAACTTATATCTTTGTAAGAATTCCAACTAAAACAAAAAAGATTATTTTGGAATTTCACACCTCTCCCATAGGAGGAGACATGATTTTTTAAAAAGTTACCACAATGTGAAGAAATATTTTTTTTTGGGATGTCCTTAAATAAGGAGGACCAAAAGTTTGTGGCGTAATGTTTGGTTTTCCCAAAGAAATAAAGTTGAGACAAATAATACCTCGTGCCTTCTACAATCCCTACTCATTCCAAGTTAACGTTGGGAGGAGGTTTAAATGATTTTATCATAGGTTTACCCAAGTCCTAAGGAAAGAGGTCATCATGGTGGTAGTTGATAGAATTACCAAGTATGCACACTTTTATGCATTATCTCATCTAATTAAAGTACAATTGCTACCGCATTTATGGAAAATTTCAAAAGCTACATGGAAACTCAAAGATTATCAGGCGTGACAAAGATCCCATTTTACCGGAAATTTTTGGACGGAATTATTTTCTTTTTTCGTACTCAACTAGCTCCATAACCTGCCTTATCATCCTCAATGTGATGGTAAACCGAGATAGTGAAAAAAAATGTTTGGAAGGATATATTTGTTGTTTCTATCCGTATAAACAACAAAATGGGTCAAGTGGTTACCTCCGGCCGAATGGTGGTATAACACTTCCTTCCATATTGTGTAGAAATGCCTCATGTATGGCACTTTATTGATATCATCCACCGTCCATCACATCATCTTTTAAGATAAAATTCTATGCTTCGTTGGAAGATCACATCGAGCATCAAATTCTCCAACTATTAAAGGATAACCTAAACTTGGAAGCACAAAATCGAACGAACAAATGCAGACAAATCAACATCATAGCGAGAGAAGTTTTGATGTAGGAGACCGGGTATTTACGGCTACAACCATACAAACAAATGTCCCTCAAGCAAGCTAAGAAGGATAACAAATTATTGCCAAAGTACTATGGTCCTTATAAGGTGGGAAAAAATTGCAGATGGGAATAATTGAGCTCTCGCTTCTTCTTGGAGGTACCCAAGCCCATGTTTCATGCTTAAAGAAGATTATGGTGACGAACTTCCGTACCAAACAATATTGCCGTAACTTGGATTAGGAAGGAAAATCATATCGGAACCTAAAGCAATCACAAACAAGAACTCGACAAAATACAAATCGATCAATTTCGCAGTATCTCATCAAGGGAAGAACTTACCCACCGAAGATTCCACGGGAGGATGGGAATTTTATACGAAGTCATGAGCTACTCGCTACCGAGGAAAACAATTTTTGAAGGAGAGGGGCATGTTAGGTCCCTATATTACTAGTGTAGTCCCTTATTGTTGTTAGTGTAGCCTTTTATTGTTATTTTTGTACCCTTGTAGTCCCCATATTGTTATTATCGTGCTCTATAAAACCCTCACTATTGTTGTCTCTGTTCCCTCTCATTAATATTGTTAGGTCGTCGAATTATATTGTGACCCCATGACTTCGTATATATAAAGGAGTTTTTTTCTACTTGAATCATCCGTAAATCATTTATGTAGTGTAAAGGAGGTGTGACATGTCCCCTCGAAGTGGCTGATTTATAAGGCGTTGACTTCTTTTCTATTTTTGAGCCGGCTTAATAGCAACCTACAAAAAAGATAGTGTGCATGATTGCTCTGCCATATTCCTCCTAGAATAACACTTTACATAATGGCATCCACTTTCAATGGTAAAACAAATAGAACCCAATGGTTTGCCATAATGATACTACCCTAAATGGTATAGAGCATATGACAAGAGAGAAGGGGAGAAGGAGTTTGCAATTTTTTTTATTCAAATGGGGAGACTATGTTTGATGATCTAAAATTATTTGACACCCATGTTAAGAAATTTCCTCATTGGGATGAAAAAGGAAATTTCTCTTTTATGAGCTTACATTTGGGAAGCATATTAACATTTCCACTATTATATCCCATGAATATATTTAAAAATTTTTCAATTTCCTTTATGGAGGCACACGTATGATCTAAATAAAGTGATGCATGGGAAGTTAGGTAGATCTTATTTCTTCTCAAAAAATAAAAAGAAACATTGGCCAAGACAAGAAATTAGAGGAGAGTTGGTCCTCTGTATTCTTTAAAGAAGGCGGTGATGTACCATGGATTTTAAAGAAAGATGATATTTCTTTGGAAATGTAAGTTTTAATGTGTGTGAGGCTATCTGTCATATATGGGTATTCACTATGACATTGCTTCATTGTGGAAGATTGTTTGTCAGGTTTGAAATCACATGACCATTTGAAGCTTCTAAGAGTATGTATGTTAAAAACATGATTTTATTATTTTTTATTTTATGTAATGGTATGTTTTATAATTAATTTTTGTATAATGTACTATTTATTGTGGGAATGTAATTATCTTCGCTCACAAGTTGGTTTCTAAACCATGACTTCCCCAAGACCATGATGTTCCATATATAAATTGTCTAAATTTTTACATTCCGCATCACACCAAAGGAGATTCATATGGATAGAATTCCACAGTGGTGTCAAGAGATAGCTTATATTGTTTGTATTTTTGAGAAGGAATTGTTCATGAGCTTCATGGACTTGTGGGTTGATCTTCTACTTCACCTAAAATAGGATGAGGTTGAATTATTAGTCATGTGGTTTCTTATCGCTTGACAGTTCTTCTTAAAGCAGGCACATGAATAAATTGAAAGGTTTTGTTTGAAAATAGGAAAAAACCCAAGGGGTCTATGGCAGAGGGGTATATATCGTACAAGTATTTTATTATGCCCGTGAGTAAATCAAGCAGATAAAAAACACACCTTTGTGTGGTGATTTGGGATGATGAAAGGATGGAGAAAAAGAGAAGGGGAGCTTTAAATGAGTGAAAGAGTGCTTAGATGATAAAAATTAAGTTTGAGATTACCATTTTTCAAATTACTAATAATTTCCGTAACTATCGACACCGAACTTCTTATTAATGCATATTTTGATCTCATATACGTATATATATATGTTGGTTTGATTTCATCAACAAATATAAATTGGAAGCCACCAACAAATCTTATTCTTTACAATATGGAAGTGATACAACCATGGGTCGCATTGTACAATCAAAAAGAGGGGGAAATGAGAAAGTGAAATGAAATAATTCAAATGGTTGAATGGTAGAAGTGTGCCTTATCCCCGTCATTTACCAAAAATATACCAATTGCATGCCCTAAAAGTTGGGTTGTCGATCAATTCCAAGAGAAATACTATGCATCTCAAGCTGTTTCCCCACGTGCCGAAGAGGATGCGCTTTTTTGAAGATAGACTGGTGTAACTACTTGGTAATTATACATATTTTTGTACAATTTTAACTTCATACAACACCTTTAAATTGTAACATCTATATATATTTTAAATTGTAAATTGAATATATACGGTACAATTAGCTATAGAAATTTCTAAATATGATCAAGGATGATCAAATACAAAAATCTTGCCCGCCTAAACAACAACAAGAAAACACAAGTAGACAAATGAATGATCAAGAATATGAAATTTTGTAATGGATAAATTGCACAAGAATTCACAAATAGATATATTTTAGAGTTTAGTGCCTCTAAATCTCACTCTTTATCCGAGCATTTTACATAATAAAAATTCATCCTCTATTTGCATCGATATTGTTCCTAAAACAAAGAGGCTAATATAAATGAATTTCCTATTATTTTTTATCAATGTAGAGAGACAATTATTGATCATTCTTCTTTACATTGATGAAATGTGCTCAATAAACATTGTTATCGATGAAATAAAATTCGCATCATATTCTTACTTTTTTTTTGTAGCATAAAAAACACTCGTATTTAAAAAGTGGTGATGCAGACCACCTCTTTTTTTTTCAAAAAGTACATTACACTCTAATATTTTTATTTATGAAGTATGAAAATTATTTTAAAAATGTTAGTCATTTTCATGCTAATTTTTGAACGTATTGATGCGAAAAGATCACACTTTTTTTTTAGAGCGTCAGTTTTTCATGCTAATTTTGAAAACGGTGATTACGTAGCATCAACCTTTTTTTTTTAGAGTGGTGATTTTCATGTTGGTAATAAAACACAAAACTTAGATAAAAAAATATATATAAAAACAATAAAAATGTAAAAAAAAACAAAATTAACTCGTTAAAAAAAAAAAAAAAAAAAAAAAAAAAAAAAAAAAAAAATATTATATAAAAAGAAATGACAAAATTCTGAAAAAAAAACACATAATTTAAAGAAAAAGAACAAAATTAACTAAAAAAAAGAAAAAAACATCAAAAACATTTTTTTCTAAGTTATTAAAAAAACCATATAATTAAAAATTTAAAAAAATTTAATTTACAAAATTAAAATTTAGATAAAAAAATTAAAATACAAAAAAAAAAATAAAATAAAAATTTAAATTAAAAAAAATAATAATAAGAAAAAAAACAAATTTTAAAATTAACAAAACAAATTAAAAAAAAAACAAAATTGAAAAAGAAAATTAAAAATAAAGAATTAAAAAAAAAAAACTATCATTAAAAAACAAAAAAAATGAAAACTAGGCAAATAATTAAAAAACAAATATCCACAAATTTATTGTTTTTTTAAAAATGAAACACTTTATAAATTTTAAAAATGAAAACTAAATAAACTAAAAGATTAAAAAAAAAATTAAATTAAATTAAAATTTAAATAAATTTAATAAATAAATTTTAAATTTTAAAAATAATTAATTCAAAATATTCAATTTAAAAAATTGAATTAAAAAAAAAATAATTTAAAATTTTTGAATTAAAAGATAAAAAAATAAACTTACAAAAAAAAATATTAAAATTAAAAGAAGAAGAAGAAGAAGAAATTTTTGATCGTGGTGGCGCGTTGTCGCTCCCGCCTAGGTATGATGGGGGCGTCGCCGTCGGGCGGTGAGGAGGCTGCATGCAACCCCCCACCCGCCCCGCCCACGGCTCGCCGCCGCCAAAGTGGGAGGCCACCCCCGGAATCGTCCCACGGCGAGAGGGCGACGCGGGAATCGCTCCGCGGTGGGAGGCCACCCCGGAGCCCCGCGGGCGGAGGCCGATCTCCGGACCCGCTCTCGCCGCCGGAGCACCCCGAATCGACCTCCTCGCTACGAGAGGCGACTCGAAATCGCCCTCTCTCGCTCGCCGAAAGGCGCACCCCGAATCGTCTCCTCGTCGTAGGGCACCCCTGGACCCGCTCTCGCTCGTGTGGCGGCGGGAGACCTGGCCGGGCCGGGGGCGGGAGGTCACGATTCCCGGGGACCCGCCTTCCGCCACCGAAGGGACATTCCCGCACCCGCTTCCGCCACCGTGAGGGCTTACCCCGAATCGGCTCGCCCCAGTGGCTACAGACAGCCGCCACTGCGGTGGGGGAGGCCGTACGCAGCCTCGCCTACCTGGGCCACGGCCGGCCTCCATCGCCACCTCGGGGTGGGAGGCCGATCGCGCGCCACCACGATCAAAAGAATTCTTTTCTTTTTTTTAAATTTTTTTTTAAAATTTTTAATATATATATATATATATATATATATATTTTTTTTTTTTTAATTTGATTTTTTTAATTTTTAATTTTATTTTTATTTTTTATTTATTTTGTTTTTTTTAATTTGAAATTTAATTTTTTTGTTTTTTGTTTTTAATTTTAATTTTAGAATTTTATTCATTTTTTTTTTTTAATTTTAATTTTTTTCTAAATTTTGTTAATAATTTTTATTAAATTTGCATTTTTTTTATTTAATTGATTTAAAAAAAAAATTTCATATTTTTTTTTAATATTAAATTTTATGTTTAGTTTTTTCTATTTAATTTTTTTAAAATTTAATAAATTTTGTATATTTTTTTTTTACTTGAATTTAATAATTATTTTTAAAATTTTTTATTTTTTTATTATTATTTTTTTAATTACATAAAATTATTATATTTTTTTATTTCAATTAAAAATGTCTATTTAAAATTAGATTTCTTTTTTTTTAATTAAACTTAATATTTTCAAATTAAATTTTTTTTTTTTTTTTTATTTAATTTATTTAATTTAATTTATTTTTTTCAATTTTTCATTTTTAATTGATTTTTAAATTTTTTTAACTTTTTATTTTAACAATGTTTTTTTTTCTTTATATTTAAAATTTATTTGCTTAATATTTTTCTTTTAAATTTAATTTGTTATTTTAATATTAACATTTTTTTTTTAGATTTAATAGTATATATATTTTTAATTTAAGTTTATATATATATATATATATATATATATATATATATATATATATATATATATATATATATATATTTTAAATTTACCTTTTTAATTAATTAATTAATTAATTTTTTTTTTAAATTTTTAAAATTTATCTTGTTTTTTTAATATATATACTTTTAAATTTAATATTTTTATTGTATTTTATTTTTCATTTTTTTATTTTTAATTAATTTTTCATTTTTTACTTTTTTAATTTAAGTAATGGTTTTTTTTTTTAAGTTTTAAATTTATTACACTAAATATATTTTTTAAAATTTAATTTCTTATTTTCTTAAAATTAATTTTTATTTTTTAAAATTTCATTAAACATTTTCTTTTTCTTTTTTAAATTTAATTTCTATATTTTATTTTTTATAATTTCTTTCTTTATGTATCAAATCATTCGAAAATCACAATTGAGAAATTTGTGTCGACGCGTTTCGAACTAGCTAGTGTGGTTCATCATCGTGACAAGATACAAAATCTAATCTAGGACTGTTCAACTTAAATAGATAAAGAAGCTCCAAATAGCCATTGCATAACAACGACTAGTTTCACCATAAAAAATAAAAATAACAAAATAAAAAATAAAATTAAAATTATAAATAAAATAAAATAAAAATAAAAATATAAAAAACTAAAAACTAAAATAAAAAATAAACAATAAACAATAAAAATAACGGTTAGTTTGACCAAAAATAAATAAATAAATAAAATAAAATAAAAAAGTAAATCAATAAAAATAAACACAAAATAATTAAAAAAAAAATTAAGAATAAAATATAAAAATACAAATAGTAAGAAATTAATAAATAAATAGATATAAAAATGTGAACATTAAAGTAAAAAAATGAAAAAATAAAATAAAATAAATAAATCGAATTGTAATAAAAATAAAAATAAAAATAAATAAATAAATATTATTTTATTTATTTTTTTAATTTTATTATATATATATATATATATATATATATATATATATATATATAACATTTTTTTACTTTAATGTTCATTTTTATATCTATTTATTTATTAATTTCTTAGTATTTGTATTTTTATATTTTATTCTTAATTTTTAAAATTTTTATTTTATTGTCTGTTATTTTTATTGATTTATTTTTTCGTCAAACTAAATGTTATTTTTATTGTTTATTGTTTTTTTTAGTTTTTTAGTTTTTAGTTTTTTATATTTTATTTTATTTTATTTATAGTTTTTTATTTTATTTTTTTTGTTATTTTTTTTTTATGGTCAAACTAGCCGTTATTGTACAACGACTATTTGGAGCTTTATCTATTTGCTCTAGTCCCTGGATCGATTTCGTATCTTGTCTCAATGATGAACCACACTCACGAAGTTCGAAACGCGTCGACACAAATTTCTCAATTGTGATTTTCACCTCAAAAGATTTGATACATAATTTATGGACTGGCCAAGTCAAATTCTAATTTCTTTTCTTTTTTTAACTTTTTTTTTTAAATTTTTTTTATTTAATATTTTTATTTTGTTTTTATTTTTATTTTTTTATTTCTATATATTTTGAAATTTTAATCTTTATTAAATTTTTTTTTCTTAAATTTTAGGTTTTTTTTTAATGTTTGAATTAAAATTTTTATTTTTTTATTCCTATATATTTTTAAATTTTAAGTTTTTAAAAATGTTTTTATTTTTTAAATTTATTTTTTTCTTAAATTTAAGGTTTTTTTTTTTAATGTTTGGATTTTTAAAAATTTAAAAATGTTATTTCTATTTTTGTAAAATGCTGCAATATGTGACACAATTTTTTTTTTGGTTATTCCATCATCAATCGGTTTTGTTTTGGAGGGTGTTTTTTCAATTATTTTTTCAAGAAACAATTTTGTTTTTAGCATAATTTTATAAAATGTTGAAATTTGACCTTAAAAAAAAACCAAGTGCGTTCGAATACAATTTTTTTTGTTTTGTTTTTGGGGTGTTTTTCATGTTTTTTGAGTCTTTTATTATAGGAGTTCCCGTTTTGAGGCTGTGTTACCTATTTCCATCGGTAATGTTAATACTTCTTCTGTTTCTATGTATCACTTCTCCTCATTCTTTCGTTTGTAGAAGCCTCCTCAAATTAGCATCCTCTCGCTTGAAGGCTTTGGTTGTTGTGCTTTAATTCTTCCAAGGCATCTTCTCGCGACTCCCAAATAAAGGCCGAATCACTTATTCTCCTTTCTTTCTCGTAGAAGACTCTTCAATTCAAAAAATTTTCTCAAGTCTCTCGTTAACCTCCTCATTCAAATGATGAGAAGATGATGAAGGAATTGAATGCTCACTAGAACGTGTGGATGGAACATCGTTCTCTCGATCCTTATTTCTCCTTCTCATAAGCTTCATATATTATTTCCACATTTTGGGAAATCTTGAGGAAGGCCTTTGCATATTTCTCTTTTCATCCTCCATTGTTGCACGTTCAATTCTTCACACCTGAAGCACCACTTCAACAAGAAGACCGGCTCGATACCAAATCCTTGATCAAGATCATTTCAAATGCATTAGAATTATCCAATATATTTTACTTTTGTGATGTTATTATAATCACATTTAAAATAACATACAAGAACCACATGTACATTATTAAACAAGAGGAAACATAATCACGATTAAAAAATAAAGAACATGGAAAATTTTATGCCGTAGTTCACCTACTAGGGGTTACTTTCCACCGCTAGTGTCAAGAGAGTGGAGGATGTTTCACATAATGTTGTAAATGATAATTATGCATGCAATATTATTGGTCATAAAAATGAAATATACGCTCAACAAAAGTGGCTTGTCTCTCCACGAGACATTCTCCCTATAGGAACTCTCACTCAAAATCGGTTTTCCTTCATCATGACAAGAGCTTCAATCTCACAATAATGTCGAAATACATCCCTCAACATATTATGTCAACATGTAACTCAAAAATAAGACATCATCTCGAAATAAAAAAGGAAGCATAACACAACTTCGTCATATACCTCCACTCAAGACTCGCCGAATGCAAAGCTCAATTCCCCGAAATGAATTGAACTAGTGACTGTGAAGAGTAGTGTGAAATTGAATATCAACTTGTCCAATTTTGACACCTTACAATTCTAGGCCTTCCTAATCTTATATTCCTCGCCAGTGATTTCACAAATATTCTTCTACTACCGGGATACCCAACAATTTTTATACTCAGATGGAGATTTTGGTCAACTGGGTTGACTCTTAGAGAGAAAACGTGCAAAAATGACTATAAGAACATCAAATTCGTCACTAGCACCTCTATCGTCAAGGAATCTTTAGCCTTAGCATATTCCACCTCGCTAAGAGCCATTGTCCCCGAAAGCATGGTTCCAATCCGACTTGTGGTTTCACCATTCAAGGCTCCAACTCGCCGTCGACTAAATGATGAGAGTTTAAATGGCGTCGCATGACAAATTTCGACAACGAAAGGTTGTTGGTCTATTGTTGGAGAGGCCTATTTTGGGCACACGAGTTCCCGGCCGACCTCACCCGCAACCACCTAACAATTTTTGGAACCTTATAACAATGTGTAATGTCAGCGTGTTATTTGTGTGGTGGATTGTTTCAATAACCGTGGTGGTGTACATGGTTGCGGGAACCTATGTGTACGAAGCAGACATTATAATGTATCAAATCATGCCATTTTCCGTTGGTTTATATAACAACTTCTCACAGCCTTTAATTTTTAATATGGTTAGTTTCCAAAATTTTTAGGTATGGAATAATACCATCCAACCCATTAAAAAAATTGTTGGTTAACCTTTTGTCTTTTCTAATATGGTTCCAGAACTCCATCCATATGGTATATTACCATATTGTCTTTGTCTCCAATAAATTTTAATATTATATTCAATGGATTTATATATAATTATTTTTTATTGAAAGGGTACCATGTGTCAGTATGGTAGGGAAATTTTTGTTTGCAACGTAACACCGTAGGTCCCACATGTTGACTGGGATACCATGTGGCACACTTTGGGCCCCACTCTTTTTCCTATCTTGTCAAACTTTAACAGCCACAATCTCTAATACATAGACTTAGCTTTCGAGCGTTGTCTATGCCACCGAAAATTGTGGCGAAAGAGCACTACAAGTTGGTATTAGTTTGGAACATTTTTAAGATTTTTATTTTTAAGCCTTTCGAGCCACCATGTACTTCTAGGATTTTCTCCAACCACCTAGATCAACTATGGAGATAGGCGGGTAGTTTCCATCTCTGGGTGGCAGGAAAACGTGAATATTATATCACCAATATTCATGAAAATCCCCCCTTCATTCTTATATTCAGATTGACCTCGTGTTCTTATCGATAATCACTCCCTCACCGTAGTCGACACATCGGCTCACCGTTGTTGACACACCGACTATTATTGTTGAAACACTAGCTCACCATTGTCGACACATTAGACAGTCAGCAAAACCTACAAAAAATAAATGCATAGTCTTTTATGTTTTAACATATATATATTATTCTCCAATAATATATCACTATTAGTACTCGAGGAGTTATAAAAAATTGCAAAATTGTGTTTTACATGTTTAGTTACAATTTTGTTGTAGAAAAAAACACGTAATATTTGATGTTGTAATATATATTATTCTCCAATAATATATCACCATTTGCATTAAGAAGTTATGCAAAAATCGGTAAAATTTTGTTTTTGATATGTTTAGTTATAACTTCATTGCATTTTCCACAAATTTTTTTACGTTTCCATTGTTTTAATTCCAATTTATATATCATATATTCATGTTCTGACACCAATATATGCAAGCATAATTCAAGACATGGAAAACCACTTGAAAGATATCTTCCATAACATACAAAATAATCAATGTATTGAAAGATCGAGTGTTTGCATGGAGTTATTTACTCACCTTAAATGACACCGACATATTAGAAAAATCAAAAAACATAACCTCACAACCTATCAAACATGCATGAACATACTCAACAAAAAAATGACACATCAAATACATGTAACAGACGAACAAATACAAAATCAAAATTGAAAAAAATCATGCACAAGAAATTCAAACTCAAATGGTTCATCTTCATTTAACAGTAATATTCAATTCAATTTCCAATATAACATTTTGTTTACTTGTTTTTCTTCTCTTTTTGGGCTTAGGAAACTCTTCTCTTTTTCTTCAAAGGTGACTAAAAAGCACGCAACCCACACGTGAATTTATAATCCATAATATGAATATTGTTAGCGTCATCCAAACATTATTTTAAACAAAGAAATCAAATGTTCAATCATGGTCAAAGTAGCGGGGATAGAATTTTTTTTCGAACTGTGCTTATGTAGCCAAATAACTCCTCTTGGTCAACTCAATTTTCCAAATTTACATCAACATTTTGACTATCCATGGAAAATGTGTTTTCATCTTCATACTAAGTATGACATGACCTCATATTTATCTCAGTGGCTCATTGTATAAATTAGCTGTGACTAAGTTGATTTTGTAATTGTTTTTGAAGTCATTGAAGGGGAAGAACCAATCTCCACCTTTATGTCATGCTTGCAAATGGAAGCCACTTCAATGTATCCATGGAAACTCACAAGTTATGAAATTTGCATGATGACAAGTGACAAGATACTACTTATTAAGTTTACATTGGAATTAGATCAAAACATGAGACATTTTCTCATGGGGTTTGTAATCACTATCCTGGAATTACTTTTCCTTTTTCCATCGATGATTCCAAATGTTTCTCTTTTCGTAATAATTCAAAAATTCTTCCTTTTTTAGAATTTCCTCTTAAACCAATAATAGGGTTCAAAATTTTATAGAAGAACATATATCAACCAATCCCATCCAACGAGAATATTTATTTCTCCTATTAGATAGAAAGTTTGTCTTTAGGTAATAGTGATATAACTCAACAACGTTTGTTTGTCTCCTCGATTTGCATGGGGAAAATCTCGACAAAATTTTACCCACATCCCTAATTGCATAAAAATCACACGAATATGTTTCATCCATATGAAAACCAAAAAAGATAAATGTAAGAAAGTGGGGTTTTCAACTTTTAAATCTTATCACCAACAACTCAATTTCGTGGAAAGAGTTCAGGAACTTCTCTCATTAGAAAATTTGTTGAATAAAGAATTAATTACATTGAGCCTACTTCAACACTAGAACATAAATTCACAATTAAACCCAAATCACCAAACATTTCTTTTTCTATTTATGGACTATTAACCAATCAATTCAAATTTTTTAACCATGCTCAACGTATGTTCCAAACACACAAAATAACATTGCCCATTGTGGTTCTCCCGGCATATTCAATTACTCAAGTGCTATTTTTGTAATATATACAATAATAATATTGATGTTACTTCAAAGCATCTATTTCATCCAATGCATCACCAACCATGAAAGACCAGTCTCCAACTATGATCAACTTGGTGACACCCATGCATGAGGTTCTCCAACCATAGTGAAATGTCCTCATGATGTATTATGTGATGCGACTCACCCATGCAATTGGCACCCTACTGCTCATCAAACACCACGAGTGTGTATAAATAATACTATCACATTGGAAAAACATATGAAGTCAACTTTAGCTCATCAATCATTATGAATCATTATTAATAAAATTATTTTATCAGATCAATAACTTTAATACACTCACTCTACAATTTTTTCTAGAACATCAATCCATGGATATTAGCCATTATTCGATAGCTTCACTATGGTATCCAACATCCACTTCATTTCACATTCAACCATAAAAGGGATTCTCCACCATTGGGATTTTGATAAAAGAAAAATCATCCGGGTGTTTCCTATACTCAAAGGTTCACACTCATTTTGTTCGTTCTTTTGCAACTTATAATTTTCGATTAAAGATTATATATATAATAAATATATTTCTACACAAAAATAAATACCTGCCTTGAGTTGGAACATCTATGTCAACATATTTTTTAACATGCATTTTGCAACCGAGTCAACTCGGGGCACTTCCAAGAAGAAACAATCTCTACATAGGAAACCATGTCCCTCGATAAATTTGGGTTGATGCAACACCCTAGCATGACCCAAAGCGTCTTCCAGTTGGCCATGACAAGGCCATCCTTGGATATCTACATGCTCATACATGTTATATGTTATTATTGCTATCTCGTGATTCATACCACAATTTTGCAAAGGAATGGCATTGTAAACCCCTCCTTTTCACAAATGATTATCTTAACTTGATTTGATATTGTCCCTTTTCCTCGCCTTTGGGCCATATGAACAAGCATAGCCGTACAAAAAAGTTTTAAAAGTATCATTACATATGAATCCGTGAAAAATTATGGAGCATTATTATCACATACATCTAAATAATGCATCTTCAAAAAATTACACTTCATATATCAAGGAAGCAAGATGCCTCGAGATTGGGCATTTATTTTGTACTGGTGAAATAACACGAGCATCTCGGGTTCATTTTCTCCTCTAATAAAGCCTCCAATTATATTTGAAGGGATTTTTTCAATTCGATGAAACTCATGTGTTCTCCTTGTACAAGAAACCAATCTAAATCAATTCTAGAGAAGATCAGCTTTTCTTTAGGGTTGTTCATTGAAGGGAAATTATTTTTTCCCCATTTAACTTGCTTTACCTATTTTATGACCCAATGCGTTGTTGCAAATACCAAACAATGAGCTGGTGCAATGGTCGACCAACAAGTTTCCACAATGATTATCCAATAAGTTGACTTGTGCTCACCTATTTTTGGTGCTCGCCTAATTTTGGTGCAACCCGGTAACAAACATTTCATTTATAAAATAGTATGAATAAATTTAGTTAATAGTCTCGAATAAATTTATTTGGTAATTCGAGGAAGGTAATTGAAAATTAATTTTGATTATATTATTGAGGATTTAAACACCTTTCAAATGAATATGTAGAGTGCTTGTGTGGTAAACCATCTTCGTTTTAGAACATATTCGCATGATTTATATCCAAAAAATAATTACATGAAAAACCAAAAAGATGAAAGATATTGTTGGGTCAATTTATCGTGTAAACTAACGCAAGCATTTATTATCAATCCGGCTAGTGGAACATAGAAGCATCCCCAAAGTATATGGGTTTAAGTGTTGATAAATTTAGAAGATGATTTATAATGATTAAGGAAATGCATATTACAAATATAAATCTAACTTAAACAATTTCTAAATTCAAATATGCAATCGAAGTGTATGAATCTCCTAACTTAAGAGATTTGTTTGTCCTTCTCTAACTAGATTACTTCATGAATTATAAATCAAAAGCCACTAATTAAACAATATATTACGATACATTAAAAAATAATCAAGAGGTCCTAGCTTTTATCATAGATCTACGATCAACAATGCCATTGTTAGAAACAGAACTTAAAAGCATTAAAAGCATGTAAAGATGAAATCTAGCTTAAGATCTCAATGACAGAAGGATGTTTAACTTAAAACATTTTTTCCTTTCATATGCATAATAAATGATAATTAGATTCATTAAAAACTCATAAATCATCAACATAAAATTAAATAAATGCTAAGCATAAGTAAAATAATCTGTAAATCGTAACTTACAATAACCAGAAGGGGCACTTAGCTCCTGTGGGGCCCTACACCCTTGCCTCGCACACCGAAGGTGTTTTCAGCTACTAAAACTTCCGTCAATAAATTAGAATATAATACAAGAAAAATGGGAATAGAAAAGTATCTTCAATTAGGTTTCCAAAGTCTCATAACAATAATGTTAAGTCACAAATTCTACATGTTTCAATGGTTCACAAACTTGGTATAAATAGAGAAATAATAAAAACTATTATACAATGTCTCTAATAATTCTATCTTATCCTAATCCCATCCATATAGGTCAAAATCATCCAATTAGTTACACCAAATGTGGAAAACCTAAAATCTACTATTTTTGTCCTATTTTAGGGATACCGAAAAACATGTCATGTTCGACCAACGTTGACCGATCTCGTTTTAGCTTGGTTCGACCGAACCAATAGTGTAAATCAAATCTTTAGTTCCCAAGATTTATAGAAATGTATTCATCTTGAGCCCATGTGTCTTGCAAGTATGACATCAATGAATCCATTACAAGAATTTCTAAAGGGGCCCAAAAATACTTTTAAAACCCAATTTTTACTAAAATTTCTAAAATTTGAAAAACTTAATCGAAGTAATTTATTATGAAAATAAGGGTAAATTAGTAATGATGAGTGGGATAAGGTGGAATATGATGGTAAATAAGTGGGTTTATGATAAACAAAAATGACCAAAATTGGTGTCAACATCTCCCCCTTGCTTAGTCTCAAGCATGTCCTCATGCTTGCTCGCTTGACTTTCTACCTCTCTATGATGACTTCTATCGATGTACCCGTGACTCTAGCCTCCAACATTGAAGCTTCGTTGAGCTACTCCGCAAAAGGATGTTAATGCCATCATGTCCTTTTCCTTTATAAATCTTTGTTTTCACCTTTTGTTTCTCATACTTAATTTTCGTTGTTTACAAATGAAAGCAATGATGAGCTTTAAAATTATTGACCCGTACTATGGGAATTCCAACAATCAACATTAACTATGACCATGTGATGAAAAATATAGGCACAATTTATACATGAACTCCTTGGAGATCAATAAAACTAGGTAGATTCTTCTGATGCCCAAAATCACATAGAATATGAAATTCTCAATATGGTTATGGTCATAATCAATGATTATTTTCTTTATATGTAGGGTACCTTCATGCTTTTGAAACCTGTAGCTCTGAAGTTCTAACTTTCAACAAAAAGTTATATTCTTTATGTACCCTAAACATATTTTTGTGCCAATCTTGCAATGTTGCACAGTCAAAGAGAAGACACCAATTGAACACATCAAATATTCTTTCACTTGTGTAGGGGGTTTTCTTCTTTCTATATATCCACTACAAAATAACTTGTGCCAATCATTTTATGACTAGGCGTTCAGTTTCAATCTAGCCATTGTTTTACCCACGTAATCTACAAAATAGGGGTTGAAAGATCGAGGAAAATATCCCAAATAGAAATGAATTTGAGAAAATTGTCCACGTTGAGACTAATTGGGCTCGTTCTGAAGAAAACCCATGTTTTTATTTTTCAAATTTCATTTTAGTTTGCTTAGAAAAGAGAACAAAAAATAATGACTTCTTAAAATTTTTGAATTTTTGAAACTGTAGTTGAATTCAATATTTCTAGAAGATATGGTGCGTGAATCCTTACCTCCTTCCACTAATAGTTAGCTCGATATTCATTAAAAATTGAAATACCAATTTTTTTTTACTAAGTTTTAGCTCTAGTATTGAAATTTATTTTTGGAAAATATTAATGTTTCTTAGAGCCTTCTCAGAAATCGAATGCTAGAGATTTACTTTACATTGGAGAAATCAAAATGTTGAAGGTGATCTTATTTAAATAAATCAAAATGTCGGAGAAATCGAAATGCTGGAGAATGCTCAAGTTAACCAAGGGTGATCATAATTATGCTGAGCTACAAAATCCTCCTCAAAAATCAAAATTTGGAAAACAAAAATCCACCCATGGGTCTTGGGAAATCACAATTCATCTTTTCTCTTAGAATTTCTGTTCACTGCCTCTCCAGAAAGAAAATCTTGGAAGAAATCGATTTCTATGTGTTCTCCAACAGTTATCATTCGTTTTTTATTTGTTGCCGAGTTTAATTAATATCACTGAAGTTTAATTTGTAACAAATTTACACCTGGAGTTTGAACTACGAGATTTATTTAAATAAAATCCTAAATTCCGTAATCCTCTAACTGTTAATAAATTTTCGGGATTAATAGGTGGAAGAGGATTTTATGCAATCTGGGATTTGATTTTAAATTTGATGCTTACCTCTTCTGGAAGTTCACTGCATAATTTATTGGATTTCTCTGGCTTGGCACAAAATTCTCCTCAATCTAGCTGCTTCAACACTCCTCTTTCCATACGCAACTCGGTATTATCAATTTCGTCTCTATTCTTCTCAATTTGAAGTTCCAGACCTCTGCTTTCATGACTTAAGTGGTTGGGAGAGTGCTTTAGGCCTCTTGCCTTTGTTTTGCATAGCTACAACTTGTAGCTCTGATTCACAATTTTCCTTTTTACCTCACGAAAGCTCTGCGTTAGGGGATAATTGTCTTGCTTCGGGTAAAAACGATTTTCTACATCCGAGAACGTGCTCTGCACTATCGTTTATCCTTCAGGTCAGCTTGGAAATTTTTTTCACAGCCGGAAATATGATCTCGTGTTTGAAAGTTTTGACCATTTCTGATTTGAATTGATGTTAATTAATGCTGCCACATTCGTTTCATTAAAACCTTAACGCATATGTACCATGGCTTATTGTATTCGACATTTGTTAAATAGCTCATATATCATATCCATTATGTGCATTTTCATCATTTATTCTCTTGTATTTGATTTTAAAATGACCATAAATTTTTTTAGGTCAATTTTAAATCAAAATTTTTACAATGATACTAACTCGTTTTTTATTTTGTAGATGCATATGCCAATTTTTTCTTGAAGGAAGGAGATGTGGTTAACAAATTTGATCAAAATTTGTAAAAAAAATAGGGTTTAAAATGATAATGAATGTGGGTTAATAGGTGAATATATGGTGGATGAATGAATACATTTATAGGGTGATGAATGAATATAGGAATTTTCATATTCAAGTATTTAAACTAAATTATCAATTCTAGGAAAATTTTCAAAATCAAAGGCTCTAAAAATAATTTTAACTTACAGTACTTCCCTTTGATTTGATATATCATTACTCTTTTGTCATCACTTGACTTCTCAAAATGAATTCTTATTAATGCTAGACTATAGATAGATGTTTGTAGTATATTTTCAAGTCCCTTTTATATTGTTCTTGTTCAGGTCCCTTACTGATAGTTGTTGATGATGATGTTTCAGTTCCCTTATATAAAATGATGCTTGATATCAATACTTGTACTTGTACTTGTACTTCCATAATATCTTGATGTCAATGCTAACTGATGATGTCCTTTTCTAATTCGTCTATGCTTGACTCATGATGATGGTTCTTCAAAGATATTTTCTGATGGAATGTAGACACTAGTATTTGCTTATTTGTTTTATGTTTCTGCATCTGATATTGACTCAGGTCCCTTTTATTGTGTATTGATGTTGTTCAAGTCCCTTATGAAATGTTACTTTGAATGTTGTTTTTAGGTCTCTTATGCAATAATGATATCTCAAGTCCCTTCTGCAATACAATTGCTCAAACTATTTGCATAGTTTTATTATGAATCTTCCCCCTTGCTTATTTTAAGACTTGTCCTCAAGTATTGGAATGGTGGAGGATGATTTCTGCAAAATACACTGAAGAGAAATTATGGAATTCATATTGGCCAAACTAGTTGGTTTTCTGATATGAATTCGAGTTTGTAGTGTGCCAGTTTCCTGGATTTTCACAACCAAACTCCTTTTTTTTTTTTTTTTTTGAAAATGACATCATGAACAATATGGCTTATGAAATAATTCTTTGGAATTTTATGTGTCTTGACATGGTGCAAAACTTGACTTCTTCTTCTTATTATTAGTTTCACATCTTTTTCCTCGATCTCGATCATCTTGTAGGGTTGTTGGTGTTGTTGGTCAGCAACTGAAAGCAAGCTTCAAGAGTTTTGAGTTTTTTTTTTTTTGAATGAACTCAACATCAGGTGGATTCCCACTTCATTTTTATTTGAATATTTTCATTTCATATCCGTAGATATTAATTTTTTAAATATTGACTTTGAAAATGTTTCCTCCATGGAGTTGACCCCTCAAATCTTCCCGGGACCTGCAAAAACACAACGTTTTCCTGAAATACAATATTAAATGATGGAATAAGAGAGGTTTACAGTCTCTATTTTTCCAAGAAATATGTATATTAATTTCAATAAATTCTTAAAAACAAGTCCAAAGATGATATGCAAAGAAATTACATTTTTTTACCCTTTGAGGAATAATGGCCATCCTAGACTTCTTAAGGGTATTTTGTTCACAAAATATTTGTTTTTTGTCCAATTAGAGTGATTACAATGCAAATTTAAAGTGAATTCATATGGCTACTTCCAGTATAAACAGGTTTTCAAAATGGTTTAAAATTATATGGTAAAAATGATAAGGAGTACCATGTTTGATAGAGCTGCTTACGAATTTTTTACTAGACCAACAGTCACTATTTGACGTGTAATTTTTTCATGAAAGATCAGATTGACGTGATTCCACTTGGAGATTAAAGTATATCAATTTTTTATTTTTCCAATAGAAACAGGTTTTTAAAATATCTAGGTTTGATATCACAAAATTGCTAATGAACAGACGTAAGAGGCAAAGTTTTACTATGCTGATTTGAAGACATGCAGTCACTAAATGTGGCATAAAATTTTTCATTTGAATTCCAAATGGGATGATTCAAATTGTGTCTTAAAATAGACTTGAATAAATATCTCCCATATAAACAGGTTTTGAAAATAAAATGATTTGATATGTCAAATATGCTAATGAAAAGTCAAGATCTAAAATTGTCACCATGCAAAATTTTGGACAAGTAGTTAGTATTTTGAGAACATTTTTTTCATATGATATCCGATTGAGTTGATTCAATTTTTTTTGGAAACTAGATTCCAAGGGCTATCTTACCTATGAATATCGAGTAAAAATGTTTCCGTTAGACACCTCAAGTCTAGGTTGTAATAACTTTGTCTTCAAAGATTTCTCTTGAGATCTAGTGTTTATTTTTACCTTGTCTTTTTCATTTGTGATCCAAATTGAAAAATAAGTCTAAAAAATAGTTTTAAAGATATTATTTACTGCATTTTTCCATAAAGTCCTTCCAAATGAGTGTTGAACAATGGTTTGAAGAATTATTCATGAGAGTTTGAAATAAAATTATTATGGAAGTCTTATTGTGAGCTCATTCTACTTATTTATTTATTCTATTCTATCCTATTCTATTGTAGAAAAATAAATCATTATCTCAAGTATAAGAAAAATTCCAATGCATCCATTTTCATAGAAAGATCATAAGTAAACTCATATCCAAAAAATATACTTTAATGAATGATTGGACATGAAAATTTATTTGATCATAAAGATTTGATGCTAAGGAATATTAAAAAATGGAGTGGTGTTGTGACCTAATGACTAGTTGAAACCAAGTTTTAAGATGATCTTTGTTTGCTTGGCTCTCTTTAGTTGTCATATCACAAAGTTCTTCGTGTAACACTTATTCAAAATCTTGAATTCACAAGGGATCTTGTGATATACATGCTATAATTTCTTCAATTTCATGTTCTAATGTTTGAACTTCATCGCATTTGATACATGACTCATTCATCTCCTTACAAAGATAACTAGAAGAAGATTATAATTTTTCTTCTAGTGGATCCTCTTCATGGATGCTTTGTTCCTCTTCTAACTTCTGAAATGAATATTCATCCCTAGTGATCACTGTAACTTTTGGAAAAGGGTTTAAGAAGATCCTTGTGGTGGCATACTCTCCTTCTCTAAATGGCTTCTTTAACATCATGTTTTTTTTAGATCTTGTTTTGCAAATGGATTTTGTAGTTATCTTGTTGTTTTTTTTTGGGGGGGGGAGGGTTTGTTTTAGGAATCTACCTTTCTAATTTCTATGTTTAAGCATGAGTATCCATAATGAAAATTGTTTTTGTTTTTGTTTTTTTATTATTATGTATTTTCTAAACAATCTTCCTAATTGGCTATATTGAAGTATGCTTCCCCAACAACAACGCCAAAAATTTGTTTACTGGGTAAACTAACACAAGTCTTTTATTATCAATCCGAGCTTGTAGAACTTAGAAGCATCTCCAAAATATATGGATTTCAACTATAGTCAAGTTTAGAAGATGAATTATTGAAATTAAAGGAAATGCATATTACAAATATAAAATTTAACTAAATAATTTATAATTCAATTATGTAATAAGCAGAAGAAGAAGCTCCTAACTTAGGAGAACTTGTTTGTCCTTCTCTACAATACTACTTCATGAGAAAAATCAAAAATCACTAATGAACAATAGCTTAATATGCATAAAATAATAATATAAGAGGCTCTTAACTAAGGAGGTCCTTGCTGTCCTTCATTTCAAATTCATTCATCATTATTTCCATTGTTAGAAAACTGGAAATTCAGAAAATCGCTTAAAAATTAGGATTAGGATTCATCAAAAATCATAACATATCATCATACATCTAATTAAATAATTAAACATGAAACAAAACTAGTTCAGGAAATTGCAACTAAATTAACCAGAAAGTGCACTTAGCTCGGTGTGAGGGCCCTCCACCCTTACCTCGCATAATGAGAGTACTTTCAGCTACTAAAAATCAATAAATCATTCACCATATAGAACAACATAAATACCATGGATACAATAACAATATAATCCACATAATAACTAGTGCAATCATACTTCAAATACCAAAGGAATGAAATTCTCTTTAATTAGTGTAAAAACTAACCGGAGATGTGACTTCCACATTCCACCCGACCATAGATTGGCTGAACCAAATATCTCTTCATCCAATCACCCTTGTGCCATATTCCAAGCATTAATGTGAGACTCAAACCGAAATAACCAACGAGGGCATCCCAAGCCTAAACCAACTCACCCTCATCAATCATAAACCAGGCTTTACCATGATCCACACCCGATCATTAAGACCACAAGCATGGATATCACCAGATTCTCTCCACCTAAACCATAAGGAATTTTCCCGTCTCCTATTATCTCAGGCTTTACTACAACCCATAGTCTGAATCAGGGGTCACTAGGCCCTAAACCAAGACATACTCTCAAGGATTTACCATATATCCCAAACCCGAGATTCCTAGGCATGGATGGAGATAAAACGACCTCTCAGGCTTTACCGCAATCCAAACCCATATTACTAGGCCCTAAATCGAGGCAACACATGAACCGATTCCATAATCATTCGGAGCTCTACCTCACTCGGCTTTGAATCCATCCGAAAATCCAGCTAAACCAAACATGAGAACTCCACAAAACCATGGTTATCTGGAAATGACAAAGCTAGGTTGAATACACTATCACACCTGGAAAAAACCCATGCCAAGACAACAAAGGACCACACACAATACCATCCATGAAAAATCTATTAATGAAATCATACATGAAAATCATTACCTAAAAATAATCTCTTTGTAGTTGCTCGATTCCTGATCCTCCTTGCTTGCTTCCTCCTTCCTTATTTCTTGCCTTTTTTGCTCCAATTCCAAAGTGCTCCAAAAATCTAAGTGTCTAAGAGAGAGAGAGAGAGAGAGAGAGAATAATGAGATAGCTCCAAAAATTCATTGTCAAAAGGTACCAATTGATCCCCAAAAGCCTTTTTATAGAATAGGCCTCTATTTTCTTCATTTTCCATTATTTTCCTTCATTTTCCTCCTCACATGCAACATGTGACCTTTCATCTCCATTTTATCCTAATTTCCTTTATTTTCATAAATAAATGTGCCAAATATGCCATTTTTCCTTTCCAAAGCCTTTTCCTTTTTCGATTTCATTAGCCATAATAAACCAATTTAACACCCACTAAGATGTTTTTCCCAACATTTAGCTTGGAATAAGTGTCCCATAAATTGTGGTTATTATTTTTAGATTTTATTATATGGAAATTTTCACGAGGGTTGTTACAATTTTGAGGATTCCAGAGGTTTCCAAATGGTGGAAAAGGTGTCAGGAGGTTGGGAAAGGATGTGTAAGACCTTGCCAAGCCTAGAACTATTCAGAAGCCCATCTTGCACAAGAGGGAGAAGGTAAACTAATTGTCTCAAGAAAAACTATCATTTTTCTATGTACGGATAATTTGGAAGAGTGAGTGAAAATGGAATGAGGTTGTCAAGGGAGAGGGTGTGAATTCGATGGAGATGATGCCACTTTTCCCTATCAGCACATAGAGTTCACCTGCAATGAGAAAAAATATGTTTTTTTGCTTACAAATATTGTTAAAATGCATGAAAAGAACAATTATAATATTGTGTTTGTCCTTACAGAACCTACAACCAAGCGTCTTAAAAGAAAGGACTGAGAAATTTGCAAGAGAGAGGCCACCAAGGCCATGAATGAGGTACAATCAGGTGACTAAGTTTCTCTGAGGATGAGCAACACTTTTAGTAGGGGGTATGATGGGCCTCCCAAATAGGTACAATTCAAGGCCCATATGACCATTATTTATCACATTTAATCGCTCTTTTTGCATTTCATGACATATTTTTGAGCTATAATGTGTTTAATAGGAAGGTTTAGAGATAATTTCATATTTTGTGCCTAATATTATTTATTTTTGTAGAATATTGTGAGAATATTGGGAAGATTCTGAAGATTTGGAATATGATAGAATATAGGGACTTGCTCTCTGCTACAGGATGGACCAATAAATGAATAAAATATCAAACTATCATTGAAATATTATGTAGCTCCACTTATGTGTTCCCTACTACAAGAGAAGCCATAATTTTTATCTAGTGAAGATTCATATTGTTGAGAACCAAATCCACTTTTTAAGGGATTTTGGAGGGGAAAAATACCTCCTTTAAATGAGGATGCTTCCTCATTAGTTTTTATAAGTACCGATTTGAATTAGCCTCTAGGTTCATGTATTTCTTAGTATTCTTGTGGAGAAAACTTGTTATTTAACAATTCTACTTTCATTTCTAGCAGGGATTTACTTGGATTGAATTTAATAATGAAGTTTGGTGTCATTTTCAGCTTCTAAGGCTTGTTTTCCTTCATATAATTTTGAGTATCCTTAAGCTTGGCCATCCTAGAAGCCTCATAGCCCTGTTGTAAAAGTTATTTATCTTCTTTGAATTTTTTGTTCACTTTCATTTTCTATTCTTGCAATTCCTATTTATGTACTTAATATTCATGTTTCATTTGCTATAGGTTAGATTGGTTAAATTATTGAAATACTTTTTTTTTTCAATTCATTTATACATCTACAATTATGATTCATCCTTAGGACATATTTTTAAATTCATATTCATCATTAAACTACTTGGATTTGTTTACTAGTTCACAATTTTGGAATTTTTGGGATTATGTTGTAGCAAAATAGTAATAAATTTATGTTGAATCTTATCATGTGTTAATGAGATTCTATAAAGTTTATTCCAGTTGGATTGAAGCATAAAAAAATCCAACTTAATAACAAAAATTACCTCATATCATTTTCACTTGATTAGCTAAGGCATTTGGGTGCTTAGATCAGCTTACTAGCTCATTGTTCTGGAATTTTTGGTTTTTAGAGTAGCAATTTTCTGTTATTTTTTAGCACATGTTAACAAGGATATTTTATAGCAATTCCACTTGTATTGGAGTCCTAGGAAATCCTACGTAATATAAAAATTTACCCCACCTCATTTCCATTTGATTTTCTTCGTCATTCGATGAAATAACTTGGAGAACAAACTAGCTAGCAATCTTGTAGCAGTTTGTTTTCGAGCTCTTATTCACTCCAAATTCATGGTAGAAGTATATTTATAGCCTATAAATGCTCTAAGGCCACTTTGGTTGAGATAATGCTTGGTTACGTCACCATTTAACTCTTACATTTCTTGCTTATTGAATGTTTATTTATGTAATTAGTCTATATTTCTTTTCCACAATTTACTAAACAAAGTGTGATTTCCTTCTTGCAAGAGTAATCTAGGAATTTCCTTTCTTGAAAAATAGAATATATTTTCTTTAATGCCATTTCCTTTCCAACGAGATAGATTATTTTTTCTTGGGTTTCATTTTGATTTACATGTTTTCTAATAGAATAGATTTCCTTTCTGTCATTTACTTTCCAACAAAAGTAGAATAGGTTTGCTTATTTTTATTTAATTTTTTCAACTTAGGATTGGAAGCCTACCTATCTTTTCTCATTCGAAATTTTTTCATTTCCTTCTTTCACTTGCATTAAAGGGAGTCATACTAGGAAGAGGAAGGTGTCTGCTACACATACAATGTCGACCCCTCTTAAGTTTATATGAACCTCAGGTTGATACTTTAAGTTGGTAGCCTTGGGAGTTGCAACATTATTGTTGCAATACTAGGCCTCATCAATGATCCTATAACATGGATATTTCAGATGGAGCAATATTTGATCTACAACAAGTAGCATCCTTATACAAGGTAAATATTTCATCCATGTTTTCATAACAAGACCAACATGTGGTATCAATGGATTTGTGAAAGGAAAAAGGATTATGTTATATCTTGGTACATTTTTAAATAGGAATTGATTGCACCCTATGGGGATATTAAGAGCAATACATTCTTCATTCAGCTAGTAAATCTTCAGCAAAAAGGTCTAGTTACAGATAACATTCAACAATTCCAAAAGACACGTCATATGATAATTTGTTAGACCTATTTATGGGAACTTAAAAGGAAACTTATCCAACATGAGGTGCATCTATTTGAATCTAAATCTCTAGAGCATGCTTTCATTCTATAAATGAATTTGAAAGTAAAAATATGTTCACTAGAAAATGGGTCACTAATAACTATAGAGAAAATCATCTCCCTCTCCTAAACCGACAAGGTTTAATTCTCAAAAAATGGATGAAAGAAGAGAAAAGAGTTTGTTTCAATTGTGATAGAAAGTATAGTAAGGGGCATAAATGTAGTGAGAATAAATTCTTCCTAACATAGACTGTAAATATGAATAAGATCAAGAAGTGGAAACTTCACAAGAACTAAAGCTAGAAGATACCACTCCAACAATATCTTGTCATACATTAACCAGCATCAGTGCTCCAAAAATCCTCAAGATAGAAGGATATATCAAAAATAAAAAGGTAAAAATATTGATTGATTCATGTAGTATCCATAACTTCATCAATTACAAATTGGTAAAGGTTCTTCATTGTTTTGTATATTCAACACTAGAATTTCAAGCAATGATTGCAAATGGAGGTACCATAAATTGTTCAGGGAAGTGCAATAATATTAAGATGAATATGGGGGAGTATTTATTGGTTACTCCCATGATTTTAATACAAATGGGTGTTGTTGATGTTGTATTCGGGATCCAATGATTACAATCGTTGGGAAGAGTAGCCCTTAATTTTCAAAAAAAAGTCATAAGATTTTTCTCAGAGGGAAAGGAAATTGAGCTTAGAGGTATCCAAGGGAAACACAACAAAGTAATAAGCTCTAATAGCATGAAAAATTTGATAAAAAAGGGACACCAATATGTAATTGTACAATTATGTTCTTTAGATGTTAAAACATTTATACCCTCTGCTCGAATGAATCTCCAAAAATTTATCAACAATTATTCTAAGGTATTTGGATAAATGCCTAAGGGTCTTCCACTTGCCCGAGATCATAACCATGCTATTCACTTACAACTTGGAAATTTGTTTCCTTACAGGTATCCACATGCACAAAAAAGTGAGATTGAGCATATGGTTCAAGAAATACTAGATATGGGCATCAATCAACCTATCCAGAGTGCTTTATCTTCACTAGTGGTGTTAATTATCAACAAAGATCGTTCATGGTGTATGTGTCCAAATTACATACAACTAAACAAAATGGAAATCAAAGATAAGTTTCATATTCTTGCCATTGATGAATTATTAGATGAATTGCATGGAGAAATTTTCTTTACTAAGTTGGATCTTCATTTTGGATATAATCAAATCAAAATGAGTAAAGAATGCACTCCTAAAAAAACCTTTAGAACACATGAAGGTAATTATTACTTTTTCGTTTATTCCATTTGGACTTACAAATTTTCATTCAACATTTCAAAGCTGATGAATTCTATTTTCAAACAATTCCTTATAAAAGTTTTGTTAGTATTTTCTGATGACATAGTAATCTATAAAAAATCTTGGGAAGAGCATGAACAATATTTTTATAGGGTCTTAACACTATTAGAATATAAAAATCTATAGGCAAGGCCTTATGAGTGTTCCTTTGGGGTTTAAGAAGTGGAATATTTGCGTCATATTGCATCACGTTCAACAAGTGGAATTTTTGGGTCAATTTTATTGCATGAGGGTGTCAAGGTGGATCCTAGGAAAATCAAATATATAAGGGAATGGCCAATCCCCAATACCCTGAATAAACACAGAGGATTCTTAGGATTGACATGATATTACCACAAATTTTTCAATAATTATGGTTGAATAGCAACACCTATAACAAAAATTATTGAAGAAGGAAGCATTTTCTTGGACTAAAGAAGCAACCAAATATTTTGAAGAACATAAAGAGCCTATATGTACAACTCTTGTCATAGTGACACCAAACTTCACAAAAACTTTCATTGTGGAGTGTGATACCTCATGCCATTGAATTGGTGTAGTTTTGATGCAATAAGGAAGTCCCCTTTCCTTTGAAAGTAGTGAAATTAAAGTAAATAACTTACTCAGGCCCGTCTATAAAAAAGAAACCTATATGCAACTAAGAAATGACATCCTTACCAAATAGGAATACACTTCAAATTAAAAATTTATCATGATAGTCTAAACTACTTCTTGGAGAAAATACTCTCTTTATAAGAGTAACAAAAATGGGTCGCAAAGATGTTGGGATATGTCTTTGAAATTATCTACAAAAATGGAAAACAAAATATTGTAGTAGACACACTCTCATGGAAAGAGGAAGACATGAATGGTTTCCAATTAATTATTTACATTCAATAGTATGACTAGGTCAATGATGCAAAGACAGAATTGGGGCAAGATAGGAAGATGTGCAAGGTACTTCAAAAACTAAGGGAGGACCCCAATGGATTAGAATAATTTATGTTGAAAAATGATTTGTTATAGTATCAAGATTTCTTAAACTTATGTAAGAATTATAATCTCAAACAAAATTTCCTTTCAAAATTACACACTTCTCCTAAAGGAGGACCTTAATGGTTCTTGAAGACATACCGTAGGATCAAATAAAAAAAAATTGGAACGTCTTAAAGAATGTGTGCAAAATTTTGAGGCAGGGTGTGTGGTATGCCAAAAAAATAAGGGAGAGACAATAAAGACCCCATGGCTCCTTCACCCCTTTGTTATAGCATCATTTCTCACCTTCATATGATTTATGATTGCTTTTATGGCTTTGGGCACCCATTCCTACAGACTTGGACAAATTCACTTAAAAACAGTGTAAAAATCCCCATACGCGGTTATGCCCAGCTTTTTCCGCGTGTATACGCGAGTCTGTATGCACTTTTCCGCGTATGCCATTAAAATCATGAAAAAATATATAAAAATTCCCTATTTTCGGGCTGGGTTGATGGTTACTCAGGTAGTTCAACCACCCCAGCACGTGGCTAACTGTTTCCAATTGTTGAAACTACTTTGAGGGAGTATAAAAGCACCTCATGTGTATGGCCTAAGGGAGAGAGAGAATTTATTGATATTATACTCTGTTGGTATTCCCTATCCAAGTCTGATTCCCCGTGCCTCCTGCACTTTCCCAGTTCATTACGGGAAACCCTTGTTTCCTTGAGATGCTCATCTCCCTATATGTCATCTCGTATGCACCAGTTTGGAAGGAGTCTTAGCGAGGCAAGGGCGAGACGGATCCGGACGACGGTCTGCTCAAAGATCGTGGAAGGATTTAGGTGATCTCTCCACTCGTTACTTTTGTACATGCTATTTATAATACAGAAGTACCATCTTGTTCCCGAAATATACGTGTTAGTGTCTGCTTACATATATGAGAAAATTTTTATTTAAGCATTCATTATGGTTTATTTAATGTTTCATATGGATTTCACTAACATTTAGAGTAGATATATGTTGTACAACCAGTTCTTCGTGCTTGTTTCTTCTTGTCTTTCAGGTTAAGAAGGAAGGACGGTTGCTGGGGGTTTGGACCCCGCGGGATCTGCTTCAACCGTAGGACCTACGGGTAACTTCCTCGATCTACTCTATTTAGTTTTTTATGAACATGTATGGTTGTGTGAGTCCTTCTTAAGTAGCATGCCCCTGCTCTGTGGAGGTTGTAACCCAACGAACCTCTAGGGTGATATTCCCCGAAACAGAACTGGCGACTCCACTGGGGATCACATTCTTGTGATTCTCATGTTGGGTGGTTTCAGCTGTTTGATAGGTTGCCGACAGTTTTAACTTTCATTTGCAGTCCAGTTTACTTTTTCTCAGTCAGTCTGAAGTCCTGGTTTCTTATCCAGGCTTGATCCTTTTTGTTTTTTCACTATTTACCTTTGTATACGCGCTTTTTTCTGCACACAGTTGCGTATACACGCAATTTTGTCTAAAGGGAGTCGCGTATACACGAGTTTCCTTTATCACAGTCGCGTATGCACGCTTGTTGCTAAACTATGAAGTAGCGTATACCTAGGCAGATTTTGAATTTTTGGGTTTCTTGACTTTTTGGTCCTTTCTGGCTGTGGAGACCTGTTCCTACAGTGTCTTTGTACTCTCTGGATTGTGAAGGAAGTGGTTTTTGGTATTTTCTCTCTTCCGTTTGATTGAAAACTAGTCTTTTTGGCAAAGTGTTGTTTCTGGTGCTGGCACTTCTGGTTTGAGTACCAAGATCGCTTTCTGAGCATTCTTGGCTGTTCTGCTTTATCAGAACAGAGAGCTTCTGCTCGTTTACTCGTTCCTATCTTTATGGTTTGCTTTGCACTGCGATTTTTGCTCGTTTCTTGATTGTTTTTCTTGAGTTCAGTAGACTAGGGCTTGTTGCAACTTTTGAAGAGTCTTTTTGGTTCTTTGGAGTTTTTGTTTGCGGCAAGTTTCCACTATTCTTCTAGGCTGAGCGGCTGAGTTTTCTTGTCTTCTTTTTGCTCTTATTGATCTTGCTACTAGTTAGCCTTATAAGGTTTGGAGCATTGTTGAAGTTTGTGCTTGAAATTCAGTCTTGTTTGGTTTGGAATTTGATAGTTTTTCTTGGTCTTTTCGAGCTCTTTCTTTATAAAACTAAAAAGCTCAAAAAACATTTGCTTTGCTTTTTGTTTTTTCATTTCAAAAGCTCAAAAAACATTTTTTCTTGTTATTTTCTTTTGTTGTGGCATTTTCGTTTTCGTTTTGCTATATCTTTTGAAGCTTTTGTGAGGTTTCTTGCTTTTAGTTTTTGGCTTGATTTTGGGAGGAGTTGTCATTGATTTCTTCCTCTTGTTTTTAAGCATTTTTGGTTTCTTCGTATTAAGAGTTCTTGATTTCGGGAACTAGCTTTCTGGGCAACCAAAAAGAGTTAAAACTGAAGGAGCTTTTGGGAAATTTCAATCTGCTTTAGGAGATTTTGGATCTTAGAATTTCCATGCTTGTAGTGATTTGCATTAGGTGCACTTCAGCATTTAGTCAGTTTCATAGTTTTTGTGAGTGTGAGTTTGCTATTTGGAAAGAAAAATACAAATTTTTAATCTCGTAGAACCTGTATAGAGATTGCTTTTCATCGAAAGACAATAACTGCATTTGCATGTAGTTAGGTTTTTATTAATTTCTTTTGCGTCAAAACACCATAAGTTTCATCTCCATATCCTTGTGACTTAACATAACAGCCCATTAAAATAAGCGATTTAATTTAAAATCAACTAGCAAGTTTTCTAAGTGTCATACACCAACTAGCTAGGTTGTAGGGCCTTGGATTAGGTGAGTGGAGAGTTAACTCTCCAAGGCCGCTCAAACAAAACATAGAAGTTGATTAATTGAGTGAAATCCAATTCCGTTAGGTGGACCGGGAAAGCTCTCCTCCAGAGAGTCAAGCGCGAGGGGAAGTGAAGGTTGAGAAGAGGGATACCCCCCCTCCGATTAGCTGAATCTGACCTCAAGACCGTTTCGCCCAGCTTCTAATACGGATTGGTGCCCATAGTTGCCACTCCTAAGTTCCACACAGGTGACTGCGGGGGGGAATACCCGTGGTACCTGAGGCAGACGTCGCATCACTTTCAGCAGTACTTCTGGGGGGTGCCCTTGCGAAGCTTGGGTGCTTGAGCCGGCAAAGGCTATCGTTAGGAGGTCGGCGTAACTATTTCTGATACCTTCGCTAGTTGTTCTGGGCCCTAATCATCCCAGACTGCTTTCGGGAGGTCCTATACTTCGCTTTCCTGTATTTTGGTGTCCGGTCCTCATCTCCCAGAGCGAAAATACTTGGAGGTTGTTTGCTTGACTGTATCTCAGGGATTTTTATTTTAGTGAGTGCTCTTTGCTCCTAGCTTGCCTAGCTTTTCACTTTTTTTAGTCTAATTTAAAGTCTATAAAAGTGGCTGATCAAGCGCCTCGACGATCGAGGAGAATCCGGGGGTTATCTCCCGAGAGTTCAGAGCCTTGTTCGAGAAGGCGTAGGAGTGATTTAGCAGGTGGTTACCACCCTGTGGCATCTGACGCAGTGGAGAGAGATCCTCCACAAAGGTCTGAAGGTTTCATAGCTGATTCTGGTGTCGGTCCCAAGAGGAGCGTTCCGCTCACCTCGCGAGTTTTGTTTCCTCAGGAAGAAGATTTTCAAATCGAAGACGTACTTGAGCCTCCTGCTACAGGTCCATCTCCTCTTCCTCCTGATTATCTGTTCGTTGTTCAGTACATCGGACCGGAGTCGGAGAGACCGCCGGATCTTCTGTATCATTCTTATCTTTCGATGGCCACGACTGGGAACGCGGCTTCTACCGTGAGTGCTGCAGGCATTCAGACCCTTGCTTCTGTCGAGGCAGGGGGCACTATTGCTTCATCTTCGATTGCTTCTAGTGCTGTTGTGTTTGGCTCTGGGTTCACCCAAGCACATGCTTCTCATTCTGGTCCCTTTTGTTCAGGGATGTCCATTAGTGGAAATCCCTCTTTTTCCTTTTCCGCTGCTTCAGCTGGATCTACGCCCATGTCTAACATGGCTAGTGGATCAACTTCGTTTCAGGGTTTCCCCTTTGGGACTGGACACATTCCTAGTTCCAATCCTTCTTTAGGGTCATTTCCGTTTACGTCCCAGACCCAGAGTTTCAACCCTTGGTCTGGGGGGAAAAGTTCGACTACTTTTACAGGGTGGAATCCTGTGTTTACTACGGCGGGGGCAGGGAATCAGTTTTACGCAGGTCATCAAGGGAATGCTTCTTTCCCTTCGTCGAGTGCTTACCAGACCTTTTCTCCTCTTTCTAATGCCTGGAACCCCTATCAGGGGCTCTCCTCTTCATTTAATACTTCAGCGGGGGGAACTGGTCTGGGCTTTGGTAACTCTGCGTTGGGAGGAGGTTCTTCTCCTTTTTCTATGAGTCCTTTCTGGCAACCTGGTGCCTTATCAAATCCAGGCTATTCTTTTCAGAATTTTGGGAATCCATCTCATCAAGGATGGAATCCTCAGGCTCCACCTCGCTTACCTTTTCTGGCAACATTGAACTTGCCAGATCTGTCGAAGTTGACTAATGATCCGATTCATTATAGTCCGGGGTGGCCTCCGGTCCCGACCAAACGTCCTTCAGATATTCCAAAATTTGAAGGTAAGAATGGGGAGGATCCGGCTGACCACATCACCACTTTCCACTTATGGTGTTCTTCGAACTCCCTGATCGATGATTCGATTAGGTTGAGATTATTTCAACGCACCCTAACTGGAAATGCTGCCAAATGGTATATCAAGCTCACTGGGGGCAGTTTTTCCACGTTTGGAGAACTGGCTGTCACATTTCTAAACCATTTTCGGTTGCTTGTCAGATATGAGGCTGGGACCGAACTCCTGGCTAATTTTAAGCAGGATGAGGCAACACACATTTCTGATCACATTTAGGAATGGAGGAGAAGGAAGAGGCTTATCAAAGCTCATATTCCAGGAGAATTCCTTCTCGAATGGTTTCTGAAATCTCTGCAGTCAGATATTTCAAAAGATGTATCCCTATCTGGGGTATTTTCTGAGGAACAGGCCATTTTTAGGGCCCAGCAGCTGGAACTGATCTATTCTCAGTCTGGGGTCCTTTATAAATATTTGCCCAATGCTCCTCGCTCCAAATTAGATTTGTCGAAAACTAAACCTGGTCCGCATGGTGATGGGCTTGTCGGATCGATCAATAGTGGTGCAGCCAGCCTGCTTTCTCAACTGCAACAGTTGTCTTTACAATCTGCTCCTTCTGGTCAGGCTGTGCCTGCTGATTCATCACCTTCCCAGTCTTTGTCCATAAATGCTATCCAAGCTTCTGATCCCAAAGGAAATCAACAATCCGATGGGAAGAAGAAGGGACGAAATAACAAGAAGAAGGGCAAGAACGGGAAGGGTAATGCAAATAAAACCAACGAGCGTGTTGGTGAGGGTCAAAAGGAGAAAAAGAAAGTGAAGTTTCCATGCAAGCTGTGTGCTGGAGACCATCTCACACACCTTTGCCCTAAAATTCAGGATGCTCAGCGCCTTTTATCCCAGCAGGGTTCTTCTAGTTCCCAGGCTGTGTTAACAAACCCTTTTCCCCAAGGGCAGCAATTATTTGTTGGCGCGAACCAAAATCCTGGGGCTTCCTCTGGGGGCACCCAGGAAGGGGAAATTCCATCGAACATTTTTATGATGAGTGCTCACGCGGATATCGCTACGAGATCCCGTGATTATGGCAGAGAAGAGTCTTCGAAAGCTAAGGAAGTTTCTGATGCTACTGAGCTGCTTCACATTACGAAGCCTACTGTTGAGTCTATGCCTCGGATGCCCAAAGCATCTTCTAAGCGGTCAACGATTAATCCAAATGCGAGGGCTGCCCAAAATTACTCGATTGTAGAAGATCTGGCGCAGAGTCCTTGTGCTATGTCAGCTTTAGAGGTACTCCAGTCTTGTCCGGCTCAGCGCAGTGCTTTGCTCACTGCCATTGGGGCTATTGATCCAAAAAATTCTCTTCTGATTACTTTCGATATGACTAATTTTAAGAAGAGACTTCCTCATCACATGGCTTTTCATATTAAATCGTCGTATCGGAAGTGCAATATCTTTCGAACGGTTGTTGATGAGGGTGCTTCTACATGCGTGATGTCTCTCGCATGCTGGAAGACACTTGGATCTCCCAAAGCTGTTCCATCTAGCACTGTTCTGACTGTGTTCGATGGTCATTCTCACAGACCCCATGGTATTGTCCCAGCTTTGCCCATCTGTGTTGGGGGAAAAACTGTTAATATAGAGGTTGAGGTAGTGGATGCAAGCTTGGACTACAACCTTCCGTTGGGGAGGAATTGGATTTATGAGATGGATGCCATTGCATCCTCATTATTTCTAATTATATGTTTCACCCACGAAGGGAGGATCATTACAGTGGATCAATTGGACTGTCCTCCTGTAGACCCGAATGCATCCACTGAATCATCTGTTCCTAAGTTGGATAATACTAAGGTGCCTGTTGAGAATTTAGGAGTTGGAATGTATTCCTCCTTGATGGGTACTTTCGATCTTCCTCCTCCTACGATGCATATAAATGCTATTTCATCCTCCAAGGCTCCTCTTCGAAGAGAGTTCTTCAGAACTCATTATTTTTCGAACCCTTGGACCTTACCTTCCCCTACTGCCACATTAGCGGAAGGTCAAGTGGGTGGAATGGCATTTCCTATTTCTGCAGCTGAGATTTCTTATCAGTCTATTGTTGACTCTGTAGAAACCATCCCAACTCCTCTTTCACCGGAAGAGTTGGATGGTGATGTGGCTCCGGCTTGGACGCTTAGTTCTTCTTCTGCCCAGGATTGTCTTGATACCACTCTTCCATCTGAAGAGGCCATCCTGGAAGCCATGACTGGTATAGATAGACCGTGGGATGATTTGCATCATCGGTCTTACTTCTTACCTGACTTGAGCGAAGTTGAAACTAGTTTTCCAAGTCCTCAGTCTCCTGGTCCTGTTCACCCAGTCTTGAACCCTTTGGCACCAACACAGGTTTATGCTGAAGGGAACATGGCTTTGATCTCTCCTACTATCCCGGTGAACATTTCCAGGGATCCCAATATATAGTGTCTCGCTGGAGCTAGATGTTCCGTCTTCGTTCAATTTCCTGAGAGCTCATTAAAGAGTATAGGGATGTATTGGTCTTGTGAAATGCTGGCATGGGCCATCCCAGCCTATCCCGACGAAGTCGGAAGCCGTATGAAAACGCTAAGCGGTCGGGGAAAAAGCCGTCGGTCGATCACAGGAAGGCGGCGGCTATCACAGCTGAATTTGAGAAGACGCACGGCGGGATTCATTTTCCTGTTCTCTGGGCGAATGGGTTTCAAACCCGTTCCGAAGTAGATAAAAAGCAAGGAACGATTAGTGTGCATCGATTTCGGAGACCTAAATAAAGCATGTCTAAAGGCAAATTACTTACCGCTGTGATGGATCGGTAGTGCCGTGTGCGAGATTTTCTCCTTTTTGGACGGTTTCTCGGATATAACCAAGTAATCAAATTACTATCGATCTCATCACGAAGATCAACATAAGACTGCCTTTATTTGTCCCTGGGGTACATTTGCATACAAGAAGATGCCTTTTGGTCTTAAAAATGCTGGGGCTACCTTTCAGCGGGCCATGTCATACGCCTTCCACGACATCAAAAAGATTATCGAGGCATACTTAGATGATCTAGCTGCTCATTCTTGAAAGAGGATGGATCATCCTGGTCACCTCCGGAAAATATTTGAACGATGTCGTTTTTATAAGATTCGATTGAATCCGAACAAGTGCATTTTCGCGGTTACATCTGGTCGGCTATTGGGATTCATTGTGTCTAGGGAAGGGATAAGGGTAGATCCCTTCAAGGTTGAGGCAATACTTCGGTTGCCTCCCTCGTCTTCCATCCGTCAGCTTCAAAGTCTCCAAGGAAAGTCTAATTTTCTTCGGAGGTTTATCGTCAATTATGCTGAAATTACAAAGGGATATATGAGACTGTTGAAGAAAGGAGTTCCTTTTCTTTGGGACGACTACGCTCAATGCTCATTCGATGCTTTGAAAAAGGCATTGACCTCTGCTCCTTTACTAAGTCCACCTAATTATAGCAGAGATTTTCTTTTGTATCTGGCAGCAACAGAATCTACCATTGGTATGGTTCTGGTTCAGGAGGATGATGCTCTTGCAGAGCATGTTATTTACTACCTTAGTCGAGGACTGGTAGGACCTGAACTTCGATACACTCCGATAGAAAAATTAGCCTTAGCAGCAGTTCATGCTATGCAGCGACTCCGACATTACATTATTCTTCGCAAAACTTATGTTTTGGCAGCTGCCAATCCATTTCAGTTTGTCCTCAGCAGGCGAGTGATTGGGGGCAAATATAATAGATGGATTGTGATTTTACAGGAATTTGATCTCGAGTTCATGTCTTCCAAATCCAAGAAATCATTAGTTTTTGCGGAATTGATCTCTGAGTTGCCCTATGGAGAGGAGATGATCTATGATGAGTCCTTTCCGGACGAACACTTGTTTCTTATCTCTTCATAGGATCCTTGGTACGGGGATATCATTGTGTATCTCCAGATTGCGAAGTTTCCCTCTACTTTTTCGAAATATGAGCGTCGTAAGTTGCGTCACTTAGCCAAGAATTATCTGATTATTGGTGATGCTTTATACCGTCGAGGGGTTGATTCAATCCTAAGACGCTGCTTAACTCTCGAAGAAGCTGAGGCTGTGCTCAATGATTCTCACAGTGGAGCTTGTGGGGGTCATTTATCTGGGCTTGCTACAGCCCAAAATATTTTGCGTGCTGGATACTTTTGGCCCTCGATTTTCAAAGATTGTATTGAATCGGTCAAAAAGTGTCATCCGTGTCAGGTCTATACTCGAAAAATGCACGCTCATCCAGCTCCGCTTTTTCCAGTCGTTACTGTCGGACCCTTTACAAAGTGGGGTATTGATTATACTACTTGTAACCCGCCTTCGGCAAAAGGTCACAAGTACATTATCGTAGCGGTAGACTACTTTACGAAGTGGGTCGAGGCTATGCCTACTTTTGGGAACGATGGTGAGACTGCAGCTTTGTTCCTTTTCAACCAAGTTATCGCTCGTTTTGGTATACCTAGAGAGATTGTCACTGACCATGGCAGTCATTTTTAGAATAGTATGATGGCTGAGTTGGCTCTCAAATTGGGTTTCCGGCAGGAGCATTCATCTCCGTATTATCCTCAAGCCAATGGGCAAGTGGAAGCCGTGAATAAATCCTTGAAGACAATTCTTCAAAGGACAATTGATAAAGCTAGATCCAAATGGCATATTATGCTATATCCTGCACTTTGGGCATACAGGACGTCAGTGAAAACTGCAACTGGCTTTACTCCGTTTCAGCTAGTGCACGGGTTGGAATCCGTATTTCCCATTGAATGTGAGATTCCTTCTCTTAAATTAGCTGTTGAACTTCTTCTTGACACTTCTAGTCTTGAAGAACGGCTCCTTCATCTGGAACATCTCGATGAGCAACGTCGGGATGCCGCCACGATGAATGAAGCGCATAAAAACCGAGTTAAAGTTCAGTACGATAAGGCGGTCAAACCCAGGGTTTTTTCGGAAGGTGACCTTGTTTTGGTCTATGCCCAAGAAAAAGATGCCCTGGGGGCAAGAAAGTTTAAGTCTATGTGGTATGGCCCCTATATCGTTAAAAAAGTCCTTAAGAAAGGAGCATATACCTTGGTTGATTTCGAAGGGAACGAGTTGCCGGAGCCCCGAAATGGGCTCTATTTGAAGAAGTATTATGCCTAGGTTTCGGCCTGGCATGTTGCTTTTGTATATAGTAGTTTTTGCTTTGTACATATCTGGTTGCTTTTCGATCTTTGATGAGTTGGTGATGTTTTTGATCTGCTTTGGCAGGTTGTGTTGGATGTCATGAGTCATTTTTGTTTCGCCGATGGTGCTAGTAGACACACCCAAAACTTAGCTTCCGCTGCTTGGGTGCTTCATTATCCTTCCGGTCAGCTGTTGGTATCAAGAGGAGTCTGCATTGGTCCTGCTTCCAATAATGTAGCAGAATACACTGCAGTCATTCATCTACTCTCGGAGGCAATATCTTTGGGTGTTGAGTCGTTGGTAGTTTTCTTGGACTCCCAGCTGGTGGTGTCGCAGTTGAACAACACTTATCGGGTATGAGATCCATTTTTATTACGATTGTTCTTGAGGGTACGTTTGTTACAAAGGTCATTTCAATTTTTAACTTTCATTCATATTCCTCGAGCTGACAATTGGTTTGTTGACTCATTAGCTAATCAAGCATTAGATTGGCATATTAATCATTCCATACAATAAATTTTTAATCATCAAAAACATCATACATTTGATACATTTATCACATCACATCAAATATCGTTGTATATATATCATCGGAGTGTCAAAAAACTTTACAAAATTTGGATCCATAATGTCGTACAAAACTTGGGCTTATGCCCCATCATGTTCAGTCTCAAAAAAGAATATACAGTCATCTAATACATAATATCTATCTACTCCTGAGGTCCCTGCCCAGAAGTCGTGTTCCTATAGAACGTGACCGCGGTGGCAACTCGGTGGAATAATCGTACCCAGTCTCGGGGCACTCCTACCACCCGTCTCTGGATGGCTTCCGGCAGGTCCTCCACGGCAGCCATAGGTATTTGGCGGGTTAGTCCCTCCAAGTTCCTCTGCACGGCCTGGAGAGTCCTGTCTGAATCCACTGTCTCTGCTTCGCCCCTGCGATGCTTGTGGCGCGGGAGACCCTCAGGTCGAACTGGTCCAACATCTGAATCATGATCATTTTAAATTGTCAGTCATTATGAATCCAATCAAAAACATGTTTGTTTTTCATTTTTTCATACATATTTGGAAAAATCCAAAAAAATTATATAAGTCAAAATTTTTTTGCAAAACTTACCGACTGTTCCCCATGCTGTGCCTGGTGGAAGAACTAGATCTGGATCTCCACGAAAGTCCATCTCGGCATAGGGATAGTCGTCCACTGCGATGATTTGTTCTCCCCACCAAAGGAAGAACTCATCGTCCCATGTGGTCTGGGGTACCTCACTACCCCCCAATCTCTTCATCATGTCCGCCCAACGGGCAATTCTTGGGTCCCGCGGGCTACTGATGGTAGAGATGACTCTGGGTCTCAATGCTGGTATCTTCTCAAAGAAGAATGTTGTCAAAATTGTACCGTAGCCAAAATGTTTGGTCTTTACTTGGCGGATTGAGGTCAACTGTTGTTTCATGTTCAGTAAAAGGGTTGTGCACCAATCATACACATGAGTCAAACATTCTACTGCTATGCTCATTTGTGTCCTGGACGCCTGATGTAGGGAGGCAGATCCTGCCACTCTGCTGATAGTGAAAAGGAGGATTTTCATGTGCAAATCCCTCACATATTTAATTGCAATTTGAGTTCCAACCTTTTTGGAACCCGGTACGCAATACACGTGGACATAGTCTTCCACAGTTAACCCTCCCAGGGGCTTCCCGTGCAAGTCTACTGGTTCTCCCCTCCGGGATAGTCCAGTAATGAAATATATGTCTTCCACTTCAATGCGTACTGGCATCTGATCAATTATGAAGCAATCCTGATCTGGTTCCCAGTAATTTACGAGCATTTCTAGCAACCGCACATTGCTTTTCATATTTGGCATTTTGAAGAATTTGAACAATCCGCAATTCCGAAGGATATTTTGCGTTGCTCGATCTTGCATGACCTCTTGATCAATTGCGCTATGCTCACGTTCTCTCCATGAGATTGTCATCCTGTCAAATTTCATTAAATCATGCATTAGCCACGCTTTTTGAGTTTCGGACCTGCGCATATGTGAATTTTTCTTTTCACAATCGCGTGTATACGTGACTTTCCTTTAATGAACCCGCGTATGCGCAAGTCCGCATTTTTTAGCAAGGGTTTTAAAGCTAAAATTCACTTAATTTTAAATTCCAAACGGACAAAATGATTTGCAAGGATGATTGAGGAGCCTACCTGAAAATTCGGTGCGTTTCGACGGTCGGTTGTTCCTGATTTGACGAAAGAAGTTTTTTGCTCCAGAGCACTTTTTCCAAATCAGCAATGCAATAATGAACCAAATATGAGGTAATTTGTCTATTTATGGCTAAAAAGTTGAAAAATTTCTCAAAAATTCTTTATGCTTATTTTTTCGATCTATCTTAAGCTGCATAACCCGGATGCTTGGAAGTGCCCAGTTTGGTATGTTTTCAGGTACATTTTGACGATTTTGAGATTTTTCCCGGTTTTTGATCCATGATTACCGACTCGTCACGGCAGGTATATGATCTTCACTGGCATATAGGTTAGGGAAATCACTTTTCGTTGCATCTTGCATACTAGCCTCCATACTGATCACTTTCCATAGGGTCGATCCCATCAGGTCATGAGTATTACACCCATTTCACTCGCCGATTATTTAATCATGACTTGATGGTAGAGCCTTCCTTTACATGGGCTTCCTAGTTAGTTCCTCGTTATCACTTGTTGCCCATGCTGCGTTTTATGTAGGCTCGGGAGTCCTCTTTAGTCCCGCCATGTCTTATGTGTTGAAGCTTCATTCTTCTTCTTCATCACTTATCATTTTTTCTGGATTTTACCCTAGAGGCTCCCTGGTGTCGTTAAGTTGTATTACTGCATTGCATATTGGCTGCTTGTTTATCCTGGCCTTTAGCCGGCTTCATTTGGACTCGATGTTTAAGCCAACTTTTGACCTTGATTCTCTGTACAAGTTAACCATTGCATGCACTTAGCTATCACGACTTGACACCTTTTTACCCATGGATGGAACGTTCCTCTGAGTATCACTTACAAGTTTTCGCCACCTTGCATTGAGCATAGGATTGTTCCAATCCCAGGAACTAGTGCATCTGATTTCTTGATACTCTTTCTATCCATTGTACCATAGCATTCTTTTATTCTTTTTCAGGCTTATTATATGAAAAAGACAAAAAAATCAAATATAAAAAAAAGAGCGGGAATGGGATGTATCTTCGTTGTTTTGATGGCAGTACAGAGTCAGTTTGTTGCCCTTGAAAAAAGCACATATACTTATATATATTTCCTTCATTTGGGATGGTTTTAGTTTTTGACCTAGGTTCAACCTTTACCATGTTTCACTTGTCAGTTCTCCCCCGGTTGGTTATCTCTTCCAATCATATGGAGAGTTTGTTTTGCCTCCTGCAGGACAGACTTATACAGTGTCACTTTTTACTGCCATGGTCATCACAGAGTCGTGCTTTTTTGTTCAAGGGAAGTTTAGCCTGAGTCGGCCATTCTGTGGTGTCTCTTGACTCATTATTCAGTCGGCCTTCCCGGTCTTGTCGGTATCATGTTCTATCACATCAGATGTTTTGGTCTTCTGCTCGTGCTGGTTTGAGAAGGTCCCCATTGACTTCTTGCCGGCGGGTTTGTCTCTTATCGACTACGACACATTGCTCTGAGAGCAAACCTAGAGCCACACCTTGGGCCTATTTCCATTATTGATAGGTGACCTCATGCTCAGCATTTGATCATCATCATGGGTCTTTGACTGAGTGGTTTCCCCTGTGTTCGACGTCAGCACACATTATCACACTTGGGATTCGTGCAGTACCTTGATTTCCATTTGAACCTATCGGTGGATTTCTCGCCTCTGTGTTAGCTTTCATTATTGGTTGGTTTAGAGGGTTTCTTCCCTGTGCTAGCTTCATCTTGTGCATGTCGGAAACGTACTTCGGTTTTGGTTTCGTCACTCTACTTCGTCTGATTCCTTCCAAATCTTGGCCTGCGGGTTACACTCGCGCTGGACTGATGTGGGATGCCTTAATGCCTTCCTTCCAGCAGATCTTTTCCCATCGACTCCAACTCATTGCTCTGGGAACAAGATCTAGAGTCTTTTTGTCAGTACCTTAGGGTTTGCAGTCATCAGTGGCAGACTCTTCGCTATCGACGGTGGGGATTCATCATTGCCTCCTGATTGGTAGATTCTTTCAAGTGTTCGACTTCAACTCATTCATTCGCACTTGTCAGATTGTACTGGGGCACCTTGACGCTCATTTTCATTATTGGTGGGTTGTCTCGCATTGGTTAACGGTATACATCATTGACCGGTAATCCAACGATTTCTCACATGGTCGACTTCAGCTCATTTATTCCCATTGTGTAGAATTGTGCCATAGTGATTGGTGAAGACCTCGGGTTGCATCAGCATTTTTCGGTTCACTTTTGACAGTCCATTCAGTTTCTGCCAGTGATGCCGTCCACCCTTATATGTTGCAGTTCAGTACAGCAGCATCCTATATGTTGGCTCTCGAGTTGCGTGATTGTACCGTTTGTTCCACCTCTTATGATTCGGTACTTGGAGATTCAGTTACTTATATGATCAGACATCCAGTTGCACCATCCTTGATCAGCTTTCTATATGTGATACTTGGACATTGATTCAGACTTGTATTTCCGGGCCATGCTCAGATGATTCATTATGTACTTTCAGTTCAGCTATACTTGTATACATGTTGGATCTATTCAGTACTTTCCATATGATCTATTTTAGACTGAGCATGGGTATGCCCGCCTCAGCATGAGTTGACTCTCTGTTTTCTTTCATTGGTTTTTGGCAGGCTGAAATCTGGTGAAGTCCTCTCTTGTTCTTGCGAAGTTCTTTCTATGTGCGTAATACATTTCGGCCATCATGTACCCCTTCTGACCTCATATATTAGGGGGCATCTGTTATAGCATCATTTCTCACCTTCATATGATTCATGATTGCTTTTATGGCTTTGGGCACCCATTCCTACAGACTTGGACAAATTCACTTAAAAACAGTGTAAAAATCCCCATACGCGACTATGCCCATACTTTTCCGCGTGTATACGCGAGTCCAGCTCACTTTTCCGCGTATGCCATTAAAATGATTAAAAAATATATAAAAATTCCCTATTTTTGGGCTGGGTTGATGGTTACTCAGGTAGTTCAACCACCCCAGCACGTGGCCAACTGTTTCCAATTGTTGAAACTACTTGGAGGGAGTATAAAAACCCCTCATGTGTATGGCCTAAGGGAGAGAGAGAATTTATTGATATTATACTATGTTGGTATTCCCTATCCAAGTCTGATTCCCCGTGCCTCCTGCACTTTCCCAGTTCATTACAGGAAACCCTTGTTTCCTTGAGATGCTCATCTCCCTATATGTCATCTCGTATGCACCAGTTTGGAAGGAATCTTAGCGAGGCAAGGGCGGGACGGATCCGGACGACGGTCTTCTTGAAGATCGTGGAAGGATTCAGGTGATCTCTCCACTCGTTATTTTTGTACATGTTGTTTATAATATAGAAGTACCATCTTGTTCCCGAAATATACGTGTTAGTGTCTGCTTACATATATGAGAAAATTGTTATTTAAGCATTCATTATGGTTTATTTAATGTTTTATATGGATTTCACTAACATTTAGAGTAGATATATGCTGTACAACCAGTTCTTCGTGCTTGTTTCTTCTTGTCTTTCAGGTTAAGAAGGAAGGACGGTTGTTGGGGGTTTGGACCCCGCGGGATCTGCTTCAATCGTAGGACCTACAGGTAACTTCCTCAATCTACTCTATTTAGTTTTTTATGAACATGCATGGTTGTGTGAGTCCTTCTTAAGTAGCATGCCCCTGCTCTGTGGAGGTTGTAACCCAACGAAGCTCTAGGGTGATATTCCCCGAAACAATGGGGAGGGTTTTTGTACAGTACGACACATGGTCAACTGTGGAGGCACCCTCCTCATTAACCCGCATGCTAAAAGTGCCCGCGGGTTGACACTCTTATTCCTTTCTTGATGAATCATCGGATCCCGCTTCATAACCTACTTTCTATTTAGTTGTGTACTGGGACCCGCTTCCACAAAAGCTTAAAGTATTAAACCTTAGACTTAATGTAACAAATATTACATTTTTATGCTAAAGTACATGAAATTTTATACTTTAGCATACATTTTCACAACTTTCTATTTTTTTATTTTTGAAAGATTTAAAATAATTGATATTGAAAATGAGCCACAACAGGATGCATGCAAGGATTTGAGGAGAAAATCAGTGGTTAGTGACTTGGTGGTTGAGAGGGAGAAATTATCTCTCAACATGCAGCCTCAGAAGCGGTCTCAAAATGTTGTGGAGAAGCAAAGAGGAGACCGAGTGGAAGATTCCACTTAAGCAAAGACCTCCAGGAGGGGGAAATTTTGAGCCAGAAGGGCAGAGGGAGTACATGCAGCTATATCTCCAGGTGTGAGGTGGGGTGATGTGCATAATTAATCCGAAGAATAAATTTGGGCAGGGTTCATTGATATGGTGTGTCTCATGGATCGAAACTGGCTACAAGGAGCCTACAGTATAGGAGTATCAGGAAGGATCGGCTAGATTGATGCAGTCAGATGTCAAGAAGACAGAAATCAGAGTGACAGGTGTCAAATACTCGAGCGCCGATCAGAGTTGGCGGCAGTGCAAATTGCATGGATGCAGATGTTAGCAGTAGCGCAGAGAGTCCAATAGATATGTGAAGTAGGATCAAGCAGTCAGAAGACTTTGATGATAGATGCATTATACTGAATCAGTTTTTTGAAGGGTATTTAGTTTGAGGATAGTTGCACGTGTGAACAACACTAGAGAAATGTTGCATGCAAGAACATTCCAAAGGTACCGGATCGGGATAGATTGATTCATTTCTTATTGAGAGGGAGTGTTGAAATTTGTAATAAGAAATAGTGAAATTGGCATACAGAAACAACATCCAGAAAATGGCACCCAGAAATGGCTACCATGGAGGATTCTGATTTAATTATTTCTTAATTAAATTAGAAGAAACGTGTGTCAAATTTATTTATCCCCTAAATAAATTGGACAATAAATTGTAATCTTATCTCATAATCACTTGTAATAGTTAACTGAGTGTGATAGACTCAGTTAGCTCATGAAATTTGAGTTGAGGGTGGTTGGTGAGGCATGTAGAGTGATTCTATTTGTTTTAGACTCTAAGTTGTAGTTAGTGTATTATTTTAATGCATTATAAATCAGTTAACTCAATTAAGTGAGTTAAAGTCAGTCTAACTAGTTGTAACTGATTTTTGCACTAGTGAGAGGTCAAGTGAATTAAATCAGATTTAATTCACATGAAGTGATATGTCAAGTGACTGATGATTTAATGTTAATAGTTGCACGCATTTTAGTTTCGATAAAGAACTAGTTGCGACAGAGGTTAATGGAAATTTATCTATCAGTTGTATTTATAGAAAATTTCCCAGGCGCAATTATATACACCATAGGATTCCCATGATGTATTGCACAGTCAAGGAAGGAAAATTATCCTAATTAATATGTATTAATTTCCTAGGGATTGCGTGAGCAAGGAAGGCTGAGCAAATGCTGAGAATTAACTAAGTAATAGCCCATTTTTTTCTGGATCGGTGTGAGATAGTTCGTAGAGTGCATTAGACTCTTATGAGAAGAGTGTATTAAATTGTTTCATGATTCCTTGGTTCATTATACAATAGAGATAGAGGGGTTTTGAGCAACAAGCTTTCCCTAGGAAAAATATATGTGTTGTGAGATTGATTTGCTTCTTTCTCGTACTTGGTGTGAATGTGCGATCGTGTTTATTTTCCACAAATATTGTAGAAGGATTCAGTATCTTGTTTTAGTATATTACACGATCGGATTGAATCCATTGGTATACGTATTATTTGTATAATTTCTACAGATTTCAAAGTTTGTGAGTAATTGTTAATATTTTTTTATAACAACTCAAGATTTCATTTTTTTATATTTTAAGTTTTTTTACAGCAACCATCCTTGAATGTTTTCAAATAGATGCTAACATAAAAAGAAGATCCATTTGAAGAATTGATTGACATTGAGTTAAATAATGATTGTGAGTATATGTTGGCATATCAAAAATTAATTATGGAATTTTTAAGTATCTATGTTGTTTTACTTCTCTGAGTTTATAACTAATAGAACAAAAAAAAAATTTATATTAAATCTATGATTTATAATGGGGTTTAAAACATGCAATAAATAAAATATGGAACTATGACAGTAGAAGACTTGTTGCAACAAGGCATGAGACTTATTTTTGAAACCGTGTGCATAGTTTGTGAGTCACTTCTTTCTATAGTACAATTTTATTCGATTTACATTTATGTATATTATTTATTTAAATTTTCATTATTCTCACCAATGTAGATACACTCATTACACTTTATTTTTATGTTTGTGGATGGAACAATATCAAGAAGATGAAAACAATCGATGCAATAAACAAAAAATTCCTCCAAATAACCGAATTCATGGAATTATCTCAAGCAATGACAGCGCTTCCAATGAAGAATGATGATCTGTTTTGATATCAATACAACCTATTGTATTTTTTGAAATAAATGTATGTAAAAATCAGACATTTTTTTTAATGTAATGGACATAGTGTCCCAATTGAAAGACAAGGGGTTATCGATAACAATCTCATTTTGTATGACAAAAAGTCTCTTATTGATATACAATAAAATACATTTTAATTTATTCAATTTTGTTATCCAATGTCGTTGTGAACTGCTACACCAATGATTAAATATATGGATAATTAAATATTATAAAGAAGAGATGTGAAATCTGATAATATGATGAATTAATCCAAACATCATATACAAATGTACTAATCAAAATTTAATTTATATGAATATTGTTATAAGATATATGTCGATTTTTCGATAAATAATTTTTTTTAAAAATTACAATAATTACACTGTCACAGGTTGATGTTTTCAAAAAGGAGAAATATCATTAAAAAAATGATGCATCTATAACATAAAAACGCACTGGTGCATTATTTTATACAAAAGCATCATGACGACATATTTTTTCATGATCGGTGCCTTTTTCGAAAAATGACAACACCAGGGCTTTTATTTCTTCAAGCACCGGTATTTTTTGAGGTTAACGCTCTGATACATTGTAATTCTTGATGCATCAGTGCTTTCATATAACTAACACCTCAGTCCTACAAAATATTATTTCTAGCCCAGTGCATTATGAAAACTAACAGCACCATTCCTTTTGTATAACTAACGCATCGTAACGTTTATACAAACGATACACATCGTCACTACAAGTTTTTTTTAAAAAGCATCAGTACAAAAATTATTTTTTGCGTGCCCCAGTGTCATTCCTTAAAAGAACACCTTAGGTGTTTTTCATCTACTAGCACCAATGTGGTATATATTATGCATTGTTGTTCTTTGCAATCAACGCCTCGGTTCTTTTAGTTATGTGTGTTGCCTTATGCTTTTAGTTATGTATGTCACATGGTGCTTTTATATATGTAGCGCACTGGTGCTACTTGTTCCATGAAGCACACCACAAAAAAACATATGCTAAAACCTTTGACTGCCAAAATGTTTTTAGTTGTGATGAAGTTCTATTAAAACATCTTCTAAGACATCCACTATCGCAAACGGATGTTTTAGTATTTTTTTTTTGGCAATTGTTTCCAAATTTATAACACTAAAAACCTTCATTATAATCTCTACTAGAAGGTATTTTCCTTGTAGTGGTTATTACATGTTTCGAAATGTGAGTACAGATGCAGAGTAGAGCGAATGTTTCATTTCAAAGAATGCCTTTTGTTGGGACCTGGACCATAAAAATTGTTCTTTCGCTCTGCCCTTGGTAACCTGACTTAGAGGTCACATGATATGAGAGAACCCCAACACGAAACTCCGATAAAAATTGGCAAGGCCCAAAAACCTATGAAGTTCTTTTAGAGTGGTCGGAGTTGGAAAATCCTAAATGACTTAGATCTTATCTGAATCCACATGCATGCCTTTCTCATCAATGATGTAGCCTAGAAATTAGACCTGGCTCATGCCAAATGTGCATTTATCCAATTAGGCACATATTATGTGTTGCCACAGGGTTTGAAGGACATGTCGAATGTGTTGTAGGTGATCTTACCGAATCTTGTTGAAGATGAGGATGTCGTCAAGATATAAAATCATGAATTAGTTGGTGAAGGGCGGCAAGATGTCATCCATCAGCCTCATAAAAGTTGCAAGGGCATTTGTCACCACAAAAGGCATGAAAAACCACTTGAAAATTCCCTTCTTGGAATTGAAGGTGGTCTTCGACACATCTCCAGGTTCTATTGGCACCTGGTGATAGCCAAACTTCAAGTTGATCTTGCTGAAATACTTGTCCCCCTTGAGTAGGTTAAGAAGGTCATCAATATGTGGGATTAGATACCTATTCCTGACAGTGATTTTGTTTAGTGCCCAATAATCAATGCAGGGTCTCCATGTTCCATCATTATTTTTTACAAGTACATTCAGGCTCCCACGGGGTGAGGAACTTGGTCATATGTGCCATTTTCACATAAAATCCTGGATTTTCTACTTCATTTATTCATTTTACATAATGGAACGATGGTATATCATCCCATTACGTAGAGGTTCTCCAGGAGTCATATTGATCGAATGTTTGACCAAACAGTTCAAATGTACCCCTATGGGTGACGAGAATATGACCCTGTATTCTTCCACGACCTTATCCACCTACTTTTGTTGCATGGGGGAACCCTTTCTTGGGGCCATGGATGTGGCCACTATCTTCCCCTTGCTTTAAGAGTGAATCATAAAGAAAACAAATTTATCAGTTTAGGAGATGATCTTACTGCATTTCTTAGAAGATATCAAAGAGATGATGGTAGGCGAGGCTAACTCTGGTATCATGTATAACTTATTTCCCAAAGTAATAATAATAGTGCAAGGTTTGGACTCATACACAGCATGACGCTTCCACAAGTATGGTTGTCCTAATAACACATCACAAACTTCAATAGGATCAACATCAGGCAGTACCTCATCTATGAAGGGATTGATGTTGTAGGGAAGGCATCACTGTTGGCTGATGCAGAGATCTTGTCCTTGGTGAAGCCAACCTATGGTATATGGTTACAGGTGTGGTGTGTTTGGTAGGCCCAAATTATTCACAACCTCTACTGAAATGAGTTTCTTTTGGCTCACAATGTTGACAATGAACTAAAACATAGAACCTTTCAAGATCAATCTTCTGGACCTTGGTGGTGGCGATAGTGCCACTGAGTTATGTGTTAATAATCTGCTTCCCCTTGTCATTCCCCTTGTCAGGCTTTTCCTCAAAATCATAACATACATCATACTTTGAAGCTTTCAACTCGACCACCAATGATTTCTTGGCGCGAAACTCATTTTTGTTGTGAGTGGGGCCCTTGTGGAACTCACACCACTTCCATATGTCCTTCTTCATCTTCGTGGTGTCATTCTTTGCTTTTGGCTTCAATGGGTTATCTTAGGTCACTCCACCTTGGCTGTGTCCTTTTTTATGTAGTTTTGGGGCACTCTTTCCCTGCTTATGATTCGCAGATCCAAAGTTGTGCTTCTATTGTTTGATTTTTTTTTAAATCTTGGAAGAAAATCGGTATGTTTCACAAAGTGAGGAGATTTCCAGGAACTCCATTTATTGTTTAATGAATTTGTGTAGATAGTTTTGTTACTTAAGCACCAAATGTCGATAAGATTCTTTGATACCCATCTTTGTGTGTAGAGTATGAAAAACATTTGCGAAATCATGCATATCTTGGTCCCTTTGCTATTATATTGTGGTCCATTATATGTACTTGTCCTCACAGCTCCCCACAGGGTAATATTGTTCCTTGAAAACGTCTTTGAAAGAGTTCCGAGAGGGGGTGGATGTAAATATAGAGGGTTCCTTGGCCCTTTTATCACATTAAATTTCCCAATGGTCCTTGACATGGGGGGGAGCCTTAAGCAGTGCAAAAGTAGTATTCTCCCTATCAGAGAAACTATTTTCCAAAAAATAACCTTCCAAATTTAACCATTTAACTACAACATCTACATCTATTTGACCTTCAAATATAGGGATGTCGAAGTTCACTTGTACTATTGGATGAAGATGTGTCGCTAGTGGGAATCCGCAGAAGGATCTGAAAAAGTTTTCCATCATCTCGTTCATTTTCCACTCGAGGGCTTCTTCGAGTAGTAGTTTGACAGATCTCCAAATCCCTCATCTTTATTTTCTTCCACCGTGTGAGGTCATCGGTCTCAGCAGTGATGGTATTGAAAAGGATCAATTAGTTGTCCCAACTCCTTATACCTCGACCTCAATGGGGACATGCATAGAAAAATAGAGATAGAGTAGACTTCTTTGATACCAGTGATCCATATTTGTGAAGGAATGAAATGAAATACAGATATAAATAGAAACACAAATATACATTGAAAACAAAACTTCAATTCATTAATAACAAAGCACTGAAAATTGTTTACATGCAGGATGGAACTAAACTAGCTCAAGCGAAGGTAGTTTATCTCTAAGAAGAGATGTGGCGGCTACATGCCTTATGAACTATGTTACAATGAATCAAAAAGGCCTATTTATTATTGAGAAACAATGGAAAACCTTAAACGTCCAAAAACCTAACCGTAGGAGATGAAGTGTCAAAATTTTGTGGGCCCCGTTGGGTAAATTGGTACATCAACTTCTCAAGGTCGTAACTTTGGAATTCGATCTCGGTTTTATGCATATGATAACTCATTAGAAATATCTATCTGAATAATAAAACTTTCAACTACAAACCCTTTCCATGGGTTCTGGGTTTGTCCATTTTCCAAAAAAAAAAATCGTTTAGGGCCTCAAATGACCCCGAAAGTTCGGGACCTGAAAAAACTGCTAAAAATAGAAAAAATTGCTACAATTAAGGAGAGTGAAATAAAAAATGGTGGAGGTCCAAGTGGAATAGGTAGGTGGCCACCAATATCCACATGGATCAACCATTTTTTACCAGATTCAAACATTGTCAACCTCAGTCAACTAAGTTCATCCTTGGTAGGTCATAATCAAGATTTAAAAATGTTTAATAATAACAACATTAATATTAATAAATTTGACTAATAATAATAATAATCGCCTATTGTTATTATTATTGATTAATATAAATAGTTAAACATGGGCAATGACATTATTCAAACATAGGCAACCACATTAGTCAAACATAGTCAAACAAAGCCAATCTTTATAGTCAACGTTTAAATAGTTGACCATGATCAAATTTGGTCAACCCTATATTTACCATACTTAATAATACTCAAACTTATTCACTCATAGTAATCCTTAGTTAACATAACTCTACCATATTCAATTATAGTCAAACATTGTAAACCTTAGTCAACTAAGATCATCCTTGGTCGGTCATAATGAAGATTTATAAATATTTGATAATATCAATATTAATATTCATAAAGTTGACTAATAATAATAATAATAATAATAATAATATTAATATTGCGATTTTGGAATGATACATAAATTTTCCTAACATCGTAATGTGACAAATATTGTCACAATGTAACATTACATTGTAATTTATCTAACATCGCAATGCAACATTACAAAAGTAGTCAACCAAATTTACTAATGTGGTTAACTATTTTCTACTATGTTTGACAGTCAACACTCTTCAACTTCAATGAAACATAATTCAAATATAGTCAACCACATGAGTCAAATAAATTCCACCTTTATAGTCAATGTTTAAATAGTTGACCATGATCAAACTTGGTCAACCCTATGTTTACCATACTTAACAATACTAAACCTTGTTCACTAATAATCATACTCACCCAACATAACTTAACCATATTCAATTATATTCAATCATGGTTGAACTTAAAGTCAAGAATTGTCAACCTTAGTCAACTAAGATCATCCTTCGTCAGTCACAATCAAGGTTTAAAATTGTTTAATAATAACAATATTAATATTAATAAAGTTGACTAATAATAATAATCTGAATATCAATATTGTGACATAGGAATGATACATAAATATATTCAATGTTGTTAAACACACATGGTAAATACACATAGACAGAACTGAAGGATAAGTGTGAGATGCTTTACTATTAACCATAGATGTGCTTTTATAGTACAATAGGTGTGACCCTTGGATTCCGCATTCCAAGGTCACTTGGACTCCATTTGTGACTATTTGCCTTCCACACCTACCCATAGAGGATTAGGTTTCCAACATTCCCCCCCTTAATCTGAAGGGGTATGTTTGATTCCAAGAAGAGATTTGTAATACAAATCTGCAAAGTGTGCATGGAAACACTTAGGTTGAATCAGCTCTCTGAAATTTTGGCATAAAGAGGTGGTTTAAGGATGACCACCAACACTGGAACGCAATGCTTATTACAGTTCCTAGAACTCTTCCAAATCTACCAAGAAGCTGAGGGTTTCTGTTAGAGGAATTTTCCCTCATATTTGAAGAGGGAGACCTTCAACCTAGAAGAAGAGAGGTCTACAACCTGTGATGGTTTAAGGATGACCACCAACACCGGAATGCTTAATGCATTTCTTGGAACTCTACCAAAGCTGGCAAGAAGCTGAAATCTTCTGCACGAGGAAGTGTCCCGAATTATTTGAAGAGGAAGAATATGAACCTCGCATAGATGGTTTAAGGTTGTCCACCAACCAAAGGAATGCTCATGGGCATCTGTGTCTCTAGGCTCTACAACTCTGAATCTGGAATGAAAAATTTTGGCTCAGGCTCGCTTGAACTGTTGTGTCTCTAGCTACAACTCTGAATCTAGAATAAGAGATTGTGGCTTAGGCTCACTTGATGTGGCTTAGAAGCTTGTATATGACCACCATTTTCCCCCCTATCAGGTACAAGGTTAGATGATGGCGAAAACTCAACTGCAAGTTTGATCAATATTATAGAACAAGTTCTGACATGTGACTTAAACATCTTCTTGGCTATTGATGCCCTTGCCAAGAAGTGATCCATCCAAGATGAATATTTTTTCTTGCAGGAGGCTTGTTTCTGAAGCATCTGTGTGAATAATGGGTGTGACGACCACAGTGCTTGCATGGGTGAAGATCAAAACAATGATCTTTCATATGGCCGAATTGGTCATAGTGTTGGCATTTTTCAATTTGTTGTTGCTACTATGGAAGAGGAGCAGGATCTGGAACAAATGAAGGTGAACTGTCATAAAGAAATATAGCACTCCGAAATTTTATGGGCTTAGAGTATTCCAGAATATGAAAGGACAACTCCTTTTCATATCCAAGACCTGTTCGTTGATTGTTATGGACAAGCTCTTCCCAAGGTCTGATGATGGGATTGGGAAGTGCAGACTGAGCTGTTGCATCTGCATGTAAATATGCTCTTGTACAAGGAACTGAATGTGAATCGTCTCCAACATTACTGACTTGCTGTTTATGGGAGTCTGTTTCAATGTTCTAAACAAAAATAGGTTTAGAATGTTGACTCTGCTGCTGTAATTCTTCTCGTTGTAGCTGAGATTCAAGCTGCAAAAAATTAATCTTTTCATGTGCATTATGCAGAAAAGTTTGAATGTCTGAAAGAGAGGTTTTGCTTATTTTGACCATATTGGACTTAGTCGTGGAGAGTATGAGAGTATCTAAAAACTTTAATAACTCTGTAATTATGACCATTTTTTTAACAACTCACAGTCAACGAATGGGAAACGTGATAGGACACTAAATTTGCAATGTTCCTACAGATCCCCTCCAGAAAAATATACCAATCAACAATAGTTTTCAACAAGCAATGGTTGCAATACAAAATGATATTTGTTTTGAGAAATTAGTGACAATTCCAGCAAGAAGAATTACTGATATAGAGTCACCATTTTCTGGATTTTCAATGCATACATATAAATATCCTACAATAAAGGTCCATTCACACCCGTACTTTGCAGGAGATTTCAATTTGTAGGAGAACACGTAGTCATAAACCGACCATTTCAAAACACAAATGATCTATTCCACAAATGAAATGACTATTGCACCATTCAATCAACAGATCAAATGACAAAGTCGTTATTGAAGAAAGTCTACAAGTTGACTGTCTATGGAAATATGGAAATAGCGTCAACATAAACAATATTTTCAATATATAAGCAATGGAAACTTATCCCTGAGTTTCAGAATTTCAATAAGAAAAACTGGAAAAATAATCACAGAAAATATTAAAATGATTGCATATGCCAGCTACTATAAAGGGCAACTTATTCTCTATTTGGTCATCCTCTGGTTAATATTCCTCTGCTTGCAATTAATTTTACTTCATATGGTTTATACACTGCGTGAGAGAGTGTTCTTCTCCTTTGACTGCAACTAAAGGATCCAAATGCAAGCTCGCTTTCAAGATGAAACAACTGAGGTGGCTATTGCCGAACTCAAGAGTCACCAGAGTATGCATGCATGCCACGGATCTCTCCCCAAAATATCTTGAATACCTTGTGAGTACGGGAGTCTGTGTTAACTTGCAGTTTATTGGTGCCCTCCACGTTGAACGAGCGTGAACCAGTGAGGTTGGTACTCTGTATTCCATTGGTTGTGCAGGCTGTGCTGGCAGAAACACAGGCTGTGCAAGGAGAAAAGAGTGCGTTGACACTGTCGTCCTTGTGACATAGTTCAGAACCCAATCAGTGCCCAAGCTATCCAACATGAGCCGCGAGCCCACGATCTCCTCTGTTAGTGTTTCCTCACTGGTAGAATTGGTTCAGCGTAACACTATAATTGGTTCAACGTAACCATTAATTGGTTTAGGGTTTAATGAATCTGGATACCGTAAGGCGGCAGCGTGATCTATGCTAGCACGATATCTTCTCCAAAATGGAAGCTTCGACCTATCAAACAAATCACTGGCATCGAGTGCCTTTTTCCGACTGCTTTTTTTAACGTCTCGGAAAATAGTTGCTCAGGACATTTGGCTATTTTTGGGCCACTCTCGGGATGTTTGGTTGTTATGCTTTCATAGAAGTCGAGAAGAAACCAGGGCTCGTCTGCTTTCATTATGTGGTGTGATATAATGGCCTTCATTTCAGCATATCGATGCCATCTATCTGTAATTACTGCATCTTCCTTGATGAATGGCATACCAGTTGCATACTATAGACCACCATTTTCCCCCCTGTGAAGACGACCCCCATAAAATCCAATGCACGATTGGAAACGAAGCAGGAGGCAGCAAACACAAAGGTGCCCCCGAAATTTCAATCACGCCATAAAAAGTATGAAAAGTATACTAAATATTTGGAATTAATCACAGAGCCGAGCAGAGACTTGGGCTACACCAATGGCGTCGGGCAGACCATCGATTGGTTATTGCCAAATCAAACTGGAAATTTGCAAAATCTGACCAGAAGGCTGGGCTTCGACCGAGGTGGGAAAACCATGGATTGGTTATTGCACTTAGCATCCAACGAATTTCTAAATCTCATATTTTCGCTAGGCTTCCAGTATAATGACACAGAAATAATAAAATGGTTATTACAGTAGGCAAAGCCTGCTATTGACAATAGAATATTTACAAACAATACACAAGGATATAATCATCTACATTGCAAAGGTGCCAAACATTGGAGTGAGTGGGAAGCACGGGTATGTCGACTATGGAGTTCAAGGCAGCGTGGAGTTAATGTTGCTAGAGTTTAGGGCCGAGCGTTGGTGCAGACACTGTGGAGTCGAGGGCTAAGGGAAGCCATGGGAGGCCGACGGTGTACGTTCTCAACCGGAGTCTCAAGCTACTCGATGAACTTCTGTGGAGCTCCATGAGCATACAACCCGTTGTTTCCTGCAAGGATCAACAAGGAATTGGTAATAGAAAGCATCTGCCTCCTACGAGTGAGGATGAAGACAACAAGCCTCGTAACATATTGGAGGAGATTGACTGGAATAAACACACAGAGGTTTCACAGATGAGGGAGAAGATGCCTTTGGAAACTGGGAAGAACGTTTTTTCAGATGTACCTCCACCCAAATATTTTATTGGTGTGCACAATGTGGAATAAAACACTCAATTTCTGACAAGCATATAGGGCAGAAATGACATGCAAAACCTTTCAGGCAACAAAATTTAATGTCACAATGAAAATGGTTTTACTGTAGGCAGGTAATGGCATAGGGGTAGAGAAATAACGCAAATAAGTGTTATATGTTATGGTGGAATCGACCAGTAGATGAGCCAGGGAGAAAATACAGACCCGCGGGATAGGAGTTACAACACAAAACTAATTTAGGAGATGGGAATATCAGTTCTTCAAGATAGGCATAACATCTAAAAATGGAGTTGATAGAATCTGAAAATGCCAGGATCTCACTAGCTGCTCTGATACCATGTTAAACATGTATGGTAAATACACGACAATAAACACACATAGAAAGAACTGAAGGATCAGCGTGAGACGCTTTACTATTAACCATAGATGTGCTTTTATAGTAATTAGGTGTGACCCTTGGATTCCGCATTCCAAGGTCACTTGGACTCCATTTGTGACTGTTCGCCTTACACACCTACCCATAGAGGATTAGGTGTCCAACAAACGTCGCAATGCCACAAACATTATCACAATGTTACATTACATTACAATTTATCCAACATCACAATGCGACATTACAAAATTAGTCAACCATATTTACCATTGCTAGATTGGAGGTTTTTGTGGTGTAGCTTTTCAGATGTAAAACTTGGAATATCCACAGTAGTCATTTTTAGTCTACGTTTCAAATCTAAATCAAGACTCATCATCAGGACAACCTACTAAGAAGAGAGAAGATTAGGGTTAATAAATAGTGGAGAGAAAGAAAATTGAAAAGGCCGACCAGCTCTTAATATTTGAAAATTAATTAATATATTATTTTATATTTTATTTAGATTTATTACATTATTAATAGAGTGATATATATAAAATCTTTATAATTAAGGTTTATTTAAGTTATTTATAAAATAATTAATAAAATAATACTAAAAATTTAAGATGTTTATTATATTATATAGGTATTATAATAAATGATGATTATGTTAGTATTATTTATTGATAAAGGATTTTTAATTAATAATATATTTAATTTATATTTATTTCATTTAATATATATATATATATATATATATATATATATATATATATATATATATATATATATTATTATGGTTTATTCATGTTATTTATATAAAATTAGAAATGTATGTTAATATTTTTTATTTTTATTTTTTTGAAGGAAGGGTCTATTCACTATTATTTTATTAAAGAAATTATATAAAAAAATTATTTATATTAATGTTAAAAAAGGGGGGAAAGTTTGTTAATAATTAAGAAGGTTGTAAACTAAAACTAAGGGAAACTAATAGGGTATATATATTTAAGAGGGTAATAAATCTTAATAGAATTAGAGGGGGGTTTATTTAAGTAGTAGGATTAGAGGGTTTTTAATTTTACAGTATTAAAGGGTTCATATAATATAACAATTAACAAGAAGAAAAGGAAGAGAGATACAATATGAGAGAAGACAGAACAAGTTAGTGGGGGAAAGGGTGACAAGAGATGATAAAGGGGAGAAAGGAGAAAGTGGATAGAAGGTAGAGGTATGGTGTGCGGGTCAGAGTATAAGAGATGGATACAATAGGCAAAAAATGAAGGGACAATGACAAGAGGGCAGAAGGGTATGGTGTCGACAAACAGTAAAGGGGAGGGTAAGCTTATTTGCGGGAAATACTATGGATCCAATTTCTGCTAATCTCTAAGCCTCCATATCTATTAAGGTTGTGAGGGTGTTTAATGATTTCAAGGGCTTCACGTACTTTACGTTTAAAATGATGTTTCTCATTGGTAATGACCACTGCATCTTCAAGGCATATGCGGTGACGTGTCTTATTGGAGTGTTCAGCCAACGTCGAGGTTTTATTTCTTCCTAATCGGATGTCCACCCCATGTTCTTTAAACCTTATTTTGAAGGTCCTACATGTTTCCCCTATATAGCAATCTTCGCATGAACAATTAATTTTGTAAACCCCTTTTTGTTGGAGGTGGTCGGGGTCATCTTGGACAAATTTCATCCTTTGTTTGATGGTAATTAGAGGTTTGAAGGATGCTCTAATGTTTTTCTTAGCTAGAACTTTGGTCATCTTGTCCGTGACCCCTTGGATATAGGGGAGGTATGCTTTCGATGTTGCGGAATAGTCAGTTGAAATTTTATTATTTCTGGATCCTTCTCTTTGAATAGCTTTGTTCATGTCTCTATTATTGTATCCCAGGTCCATGAACGATATTCTTAGATGTTTCTATTTCTTCCTCAATATGAATATCGTCTGATATTCTAAAAGCTCTTGTAAAAAGTGTCAACAGGACCCCCATCTTTTGGGCAGGGTAGTGGCGTGAATCTGCATGTAGGTAATTGTCTATGTGAGATTTCTTCGTGAGCACTTTGTGTCCAAGGGTTTCATCTTCATTTCTCGAGAGGAGAATGTCGAGGAAAGGGATCTGATTGTTTACTTCACCTTCGATTATGAATTTTATATCTTTGGAAATGCTATTGAGGTGGTTCAGGAAGTTCTCTAATTCTTCATCTCCATGTGGCCAATTGACATTAGTGTCATCCACGAACCTGATCCAAAATTTAGGTTCCAATGGGTAAGAGTCAAGAGCTTTCTTTTCAATTTTTTCCATAAAGAGGTTGGCCACTATGGGTGACAATGGAGAACCCATAGCAACTCCCGAATTTTGTTCAAATATTTCGCCTTGGAAGTGAAGAAGGTGGAGCGGAGACAAATTTCAGCAAGCCTTGCAGTTTGGGGGTCTACGACTTATTTTACTACTTGAACAGCTTCATCCAGAGGGATTTTAGTAAATATTTGAACAACATCAAAGCTTACAATTCTATCTTTGGGATCCAATTTAGCTTTTTTAATGAATTCAACGTAATGGTTGGAGTCTTTAATGAATGAACTAGTTTTTCCGACTAGAGGGGCGAGGGCGCTGGCCACAAATTTCGCTAATTCATAACTTAGAGCACCTATGGTATTGACAATGGCTCTCAGTGGCGCACCAGTCTTATGGATCTTGGGGGCACCATAAATGCGGGGCATGATCTCACCATCCGGGTATAGGCGCTTTTTATTTTATCATCAAGATTTGACTCCTTAATGGCTTTTTTGACCTTTTTTATGACCTTGGAGATGGGGTTTTCCTCAAGTTTCTTATAGCTGCCACTATTGTGTAGATGCTCTCTCATTTTATTAACATATTCCTCTTTTTCCATTACCACAGTAGCTCCTCCTTTGTCTTCTTTTAAGATGACAATGTTCTCATTACCATTGTGGTTGACTATGTTCGACTATGTTTGACTGTCAACGTAGTTCTTCAACTTATGTCAAACTTAATTGTCTCTTAATATTATTGATTAATATTAATGTTCAAACATGTTGTGGTGTCAAATTGGTACATAAATCTATCCATTGTCCCAATTTTACATTAGATTAGAGTTTCTCCAAAATCACAATGCGATATTACAAAATTATTCAACCATAATTACTAATGTGGTTGACTATGCTCAATTATGTTTGAATATATTTGACAGTGAGCACTCTTCAACTTCAGTCAAACATAATCGCCTATAAATATTATAGATTAATATTAATATTCAAATTGAGTCAACCACATTATCTAAACATATTCAAACAAATTCAACCTTTATAGTCCATATTTAAATAGTTGACCATGGTTAAACTTGGCCAACCCTATGTTTACCATATTTGACAATAGTCAACCTTGTTCACCCATATTTGTCCTCAGTCAATTTAACTTGACGATATTTACTCATATTCAACCATGGTTGACCAAAGTTAAACATTGTCAACCCTAAGTAACTACAATAATCCTTGTTCGATCACAATCAAGATTTTAAAATGTTTAAGAATGATAATATTAATAAATTTAACAAATAATAAAAATAATAACAATAATAAGGTTGAATATATTATTATTATTTTTATATGATCGAATATAATATGAATAGTTGACCATGATTAATAGTTGACCATGGTAAACCTTATAACGTTAATAGTAATAAATTTGATTAATAGTAATAATGATAATAATAATAATAAGTTTGATTATATTAACCATATTCAATTATAGGAAACCATGGTTGTTTAAATTCAAACATTGTCAACCCTAGTCAACCAAGGTCAATCGTGGTCGATACAATCAAGCTTTAAAATTTTTTAATATTAATATTATTAATAAAGTTGAATAATAATAATAATAATAAGTTCAACCAATTTAACAATAGTCAAACTTGTTTAGTGCTTAGTCAACTTAACATGGTCATATTCAATTATATTCAACCATGATTAATCAAAGTCAAACATTGTTAACCTTAGTCAACAGAGTTCATCCTTGGTTGGTCACAATCAAGATTTAAAAATGTTTAATAATAATATTAATAAAGTTGACTAATAATAATAATAATAATAATAAGCTTGACTAATAATAATAATAAATCATAAGGTTGACTATATTATTATTATTATATCATTGAATATAATTTATTATAGTTGACCATGATCAAACCTCGTCAACATTATAACATTAATATTGCTAAATTTAACTAATATTAATAATAATAATAATATGGTTGATTATAAAAACCATAATTAATTATAGGAAACCATGGTTGTCTAAAGTCAAAGTTTATCAAATTTAATCAATCAAGATCAACCTTAGTTGGCACAATCAAGATTTAATTTCTTTTAATATTAATAAAGTTGACTAATAATAATAATAATAAAGTAGACTATAAATTATTATTATTATTATTATTATTATTATTATTATTATTATATGATTGAATATAGTATTAATATTTGGTCTTTGTCAACCCTTTAATAATAATTTTATATGGTTGACCCATCAGGGGAAATTCCATACAAACAAACAGATAAGGAATGGAGACAAGGAGTGCGTGTGATAGAGTGTCATCCCTTGAACGGCCCTATCATAGGGGGGGAATCCACCCACATAGGAAATCTTGAAGTCTAAGGAGAATTGGGGAAAAGAACCTTATTCATAAACTTTAATAATAATAATATTAGGGTTTGTGAATAAGGTTTAATATTTAATAAGAATAATAATATTATTAGAAAAATTGACAACAACAACAACTATTATTATTATTATTATTATTATTATTAAGGTTGTTGATGATTATGATTGTTATTATTATTATTATTTTATTGTGATCTAATTTGGTCAATCCTATATTTACCATATTCAACAATAGCCAGTCTTCTTCATTCATAGTAATCCTTAGTCAACGTAACTAGACCATACTCAATTATAGTCAACCATGGTTAACCAAAGTCAATCATGGTTGACCAAAGTCAACCAAGGTCAACCTTGATTGGTCATAGTCATGGTTTTAAAATTTTTAATAATAATAATAATAATAAAGTTTATTATTAATAATAATGGTATTAATAATAATGATAATAATATTATTATTAATTTACGAGGAGACTGGAGCAGGAAGGGTTATTTTTTGCCTTGGCAGAAAAAAGAGAGATCCAAGAACTTCAACTAACAACCACTTTGAATATCTAGCATTATGGCAAGAATTATACTTGGAAATTTCAAGGGAAAATTTCCATCTATCTGTCTTTGGTGACTCGATGATCATAATATAGCAAGTGGTTAAGCTAAAAGAGAACTCAGAGTAAACTCAAATTCCCATTCTACATAGGATAAGTCTCCAAATTGCTAAATTTGACAGTGTGGAATTCTATCATATTAGAATAAATATCAATTCAGTTACAAATTCTTTAGCAAACAAGGGTGCCACCTTGGAACAAGGAGTGTTGGTCTTGGATGAGGGAAGTCCAATTCATAAGCCTTTTCCATGACAAGTACGAATTCAAAGTTAGTAGTTAGAGTCATAAAACTAATTAAGGGATATGTTGTCCCATTTTCAGATCATACGTGGGCATAACGTTATACACCCTCATATCCTTATTGTTTCAGTGGTCCATTTCCATGCAAATATTTGGATTTGTGTTTTCTTCCGGAGTAGCCTCCTATTGAAATATTTGTCAGTGGAAAAAATTATGACAAATATATCTGTTAATAGATTTGAGTGGAGACTTCAAATTAATAAACATTTAATATGGACACCCTAAAGTCTTTCAAGGCCTTAACCAGAGCATAGGCCTATTTTTCCATTATGTTGTATTTCAAGGGTGCGTCTCTCAAAGCTTTTCTGAAGAAAGAAATGGGTTGTTTCATTCCCTCTAGATTTTTCTGCAGCAGAACTGCAGCTACTGTATGCTTAGAGGAAAATGAAAAGATAAGGAAATATTTTGAGAAATCAGGACTAATCAAGACAGGAGCCTGGGTGAGTGCAAGTTTCACTGATTCAAAAGATTTCTTAGCCTCAACAGTCCACTTAATTCCTACACCTTTCCTTAACATGTTTGTCATATTCTTGAGATGTTCAGCTAAGTTGGGAATAAACCTCCTAAGGAAGTTAATTTTCCCAATGAAGGACTGTAACTCTTTGATATTCCTCGGGTGTGTGATTTGTAGTATTCCCTCAACTCTTTATGGGTCTATCCTAATCCCCTTCTCAGATATGATGTGGCCAAGAAGTTTTCCTTCTTGTAGCCCAAATATAGTCTTTTTAGGATTTAATGACAGACCGAACCTTCTACATTTTTCAAACACTTTTCTCAGGTGTTCTAGGTGTTGTTCCTCAGTCTTGGAATAGATTGTTATTTCATCTAGATAGATGACAATGAAGTATCCTATTTCATCTGAAAAAGCTATGTCCATTGCTCTTTTGAAGGTTGCACCAGCGTTCATCAGTCCAAAAGGCATCTTTACATACATAAAAGTGCCCCATGGAGTGGTAAAAGCGGTCTTGAGTTGGTCTTCTGGGAGTACTAATGCTTGGTTGTAACCTAAAAAACCATCTAGCAGGGAGATCCTTTTTGAGCCTACTACCCTCTGAAGGATGTGTTCCATTTTTGGCAAAGGGTAATTGTCTTTGAGTGAGGCTTTGTTAAGATTCCTAAAATCAATACACAGCCTGATCTCCCCTATTTTCTTTCTCACAGCCACTAGGTTTGAGACCCAATCAGAGAACCTCACAGGCACAATTATGCCTGCCTCATACATCTTCTTAATCTCTTTTTCCACTGCAGGCAATTGTTTTGGGTTTATTCTGCGGAGTTTTTTTCTGAAGGGCTTCTGACTTTATTTCAAGGCTATTTTGTGCTGTATGATGTTTGTGTCATAGGCCTTTAAGTCCTCACAGCTCCATGCAAACACATCAATGAATTCTTTGAACAAGTTAATGTATTTTCCTTTCATGTTTGCAGGCAGGGACTTAGCCAATTTGATTATTTTGGGCTTATCCTCGGTGCCTATGTTGCATTCCTCAACATCAGCGTCTACATGCTCTATAGTGGGCTTTTTTGCTACATCATCAAAGTCAAAAAGGTCTTCTAAAGGCGCCATACCTCGAGGTATGTTCTTATCTTTGGTCTGCAGCACCTCTATTTCTTCACTATCTGTGTTTTCACATTTTTCATTTGGATTTCCAATATGTTCGTTAAAAGTGTTTATTTCTATGTTACAGGGTGATTCTTCTTCATCTGAGGACTCTTCACTTAGGCAACTACAGTCAGATTTATAATTTGAATCAGAAAATTCAAACTCGTCTCTGCCTACTAGGAAATCTTCAATCTATTTATTGCCTCAAATACCTACCAATATTTTTCATTATCTAGCACCGCAGGTCTGAATTTGGTCTGAATGATGATTTTTTGGCCACTGGGAGGCTTATGATACGAACTAGCCATGCAGGCTAATCCATTGGCGATTACGTTTTGACTCCTAGGGACAAACACCAGTTCATATTCTACAAAGGTTCTCAATAAATATATAGTGTCATTCCTGTATGCCCTCAGCCTAGGATGTTTTGCTGTGTATTCACCATTCACCTGTTTAATGATCAGCTCAGAGTCTCCCTGCACAGTTATCCTACAGGATCCTAATTTTCTCAATAGGTTTAAGCCTAGGATCAAAGCCTCATACTCTGCAATATTGTTTGTACATTTGAAGTGCAGGTTACATGCATGGCTCTCTGCGTAGTCACTCTCTGTGTTATGCACCCAAACTCCTGCTCCTGTAGTTCTCTTGGTGCATGACCCATCGAAATTCATTTCTCATAAGGCTTGGTCCTTGGGTTTACCATTGTTTCACTCTTGATGTGGTGTATGAGCTTGTGGAGAGTGACTAATCAATTCACTGCATTCTATTTCTAGTTTACTCTGAGTTTTTGTTTCAGTGCATTGTTCAAAGTTTTCTACGTCTTTCTCCTCCGAGTCTAGAGTAGCCATTATGTTAAAGTCCATGGGCTCTGTTTCATGGTGCGTATCTTTGTCTTTGCATCCTGACTCCTTCAAAGATTCATCATTGCAAAGAATGAAGGATTCAAGATCTGTGTGTACAGAGTATAAAGGTGAATTTTCAGGTTTTTCGGGGCTACTGACTAGGAATTTCATTTGTACCTCCCTGTACAGTCTTCTAAGTTGGCTAAAAATAGGAATTGTGGATAAGCTCCATCCATCTACATTGTTCCTTGCAGCTTGGCTCCCCATGATCTCGACAGCAACATACCATACTTAGGTGGCACGTCTGCCACCACAACATCCATGACCATACATTTTGCTGGAATCTGGGTAAGGCTTACACACAGGTCTTTGATTAGGCCCAGACATTTTACTCTGCTAGAATCATATGAATATAAGTCTTTGTAGGGTCAGGGTATCTCTAGGCCTAATCTTTCCATAACTATCTTAGGCATCAGGTTGTGAGATGCCCCAGAATCATGCATTGAATTGTGGAGGATCTTATCATGGATATTGAGACTGATATAAAAAGGAGGTACAACCCCTTTATGAAACTTTCCTTCTATCTTTGGACCAAACAGAAGGGCTGGTTGATCATCACTCAGATTTACAGTGTCACTGTTCTCACCTAAATTTAATGCTTTCAAAATTTGGCATTTATATACATCTTGAGTGGCCAGCTCAGAGAGTGGGATAGAGATTTTAATTTTTGCAATCTCACTTTCCAAATTGAAATTGGACTGACTCTTTGGAAGGTTCAACTCTGTTTTGTTAGCCACCACCTTGGTGGCAGAAACAGTGTGTTGATTATCACTATGTATAGTGTTTCGAATTGTTTTATCAGGAGCACTAACTGCAGTGCTAGTGCTGCTAGATGGTTGACCTTGTGTGTCAGTGTTTTTGTTGTCCTTTTTTTTGTTCTTCCCAAAACTTTCAGCTGCTGACTTGTTACCTTCGGCAGTCTTTAGAAGGTTTCTCAGGTCTTTTCTTGATGGTAATCTCAGAATCTTTTGGTTTGGAAGTGTCTAGGATCTTTTTGCTCCTAAGTTCATATTGTTCTCTGACCTGCATCATGGAATTTTCAAATCCAAGCCTATAATCCTCAGATTCCAATCCTTCCTCATCCCAATATAAGGGTGAGGGTTGATCTTCTTCTGTGGAACAGTTGTGAATTGAGTTTTCTAATTCAAACATGTTTATTGTGTTCCCTTCAGACTCTTCTATGATTCCCTCATATTCATCAAGAAAGTTCTCTTGGAATGGGGGAATGACTTGTTGATCTGATTCTCTTTGTTTGTTGGGAGTGGTGTTGTTCCTTCTAAAGTTCTAGTTCTGGTTATGACTTTGGTTTCTATTTTGATTGCTAACTGTGACAACCATTTTTTCCATCATTTGTTGTAGCTTTTCCATGTTCTTGGATATGCGGTCATAATTGGGGTCAGATGTGGAAGCTACATTGTCATCTCTATATGTTACCCTTTTCTCAGCTCTCAGTCTTGCTTTCTTCTCAATCAGATTTGCCTCTACACTCACTGCTCCCTTTTTCATGTCTTCCAATGTGTTGTAATCCCTCTCCCTAAGCTAGTAGGCCATATCAGCATCTAAGCCTTCTGGGTATTTCACTAGGACCATACCTTGGGGAGGTTTCATGTGTGGTGGAAGAGCATTATAAATGTTGTTAAACCTTGTAGAGTAGTCCTGGACACTCTCTCCTACGTTTCTTTTCAGGTTATTGTATTCTGCTAAGATTTGGAGAGGGTTGGCCTCAATTTCCCATTTGTTTATGAAGGTCTGATATAAAGCAGGAAGGTCTTGGATACTATTAGGAGGTAGGCTTTTAAACAATTTCTTCACATCACCTCCTAAGCTCTGGGAAAATATTCTCATTTTGACTATATCATCATCTATTTCCATGTAGTAAAAAGAATATTCCATCCTATCTACATGGTGTTGAGCTGTGGTAGACTCTTTGGAAGTGAAATGTGGGATCTTTGATTGATAATCATTGGGTAAGGGTACTAGAGGCTGGGGTAAAACCAGAGGTGCATACCAAGCTGCCATGACGATGTTTTGATGAGGTAAAGGGTTGGCTTGAGTAGCTGGTATATGGATGATAGAGGTATTATGACCACCAGAAGACTGATGAGTAGATATAGGATGATTGAGTCCCAAGTTTTGAATGAAGTGAATATCAGGGGGTGTGGATGGAGGGGTCTGTCTATTCCAAAGGTGTTTACCACTTTGATGTGGTGAACCAGGGAACTCACGGTCTGGTTGGTCTAGGACACTGAATGACCTATTTCTTGGTAATATATTTGGTATGTCTAGGCCAAAAGGTGGGGCTAATAGAGCTGTAAAGTCTTCTGGTGTAGAGTTAGCTCTATGGATGTGGCTAGAAATAGTTGAGTGTTTAGGTGTAGGAGATCTCTTGAGGTTGCTCTCAGGGTTGTCAACTATTTCAGGGAGTTTTGGGTTGGGATAAGCTCTTGTGTGAATGGTTCTTGAAGCCAGAATGTTGTTTTCTGACCAAGAAGCTTAACCCTACTTGTTACTTCTATTGTGGCTGATGTTGTAATGGGCTCAGGTCTCCCAGTGGAGTCTAATGTGAACCAAGATAATCAGCAGGCCTACTGATCACCAGTGGATTCTTTAAATCTTTTAGGAATTATGGAGTCGCCAGGTGGAGGGTTTAGGATGCTTCTGGGGGGTACACTGTCCACCACAATGCTTATGAGATGTCCCTTTCCAAGGATATCCTGAAAACACAGCAAACTCTAACTAGAGATTGATTGGGAGGCATTTTACCAGATATGTCACCTCTGAAAGAGTGTGAGATCTGGAGGCTACCTGGACCTTTCCAGACTCTGTCTAAGAGTGTGGGGGAACACAACAAATGGTATAGAGTTTGATCTGTGAATAGGAATGTTTAACTGCCAACCTAACCAGATATTATAGGTTTCTGAGGTTCTTATGATGTAGTAAGGTGAGAAATACTCAGAATGTCCCCAGTGGAGTCACCATTATGTTGGTGACGACAATGGGAGACAGACAAATGTTATCAGTTATAGGCTCTCAAATTTCCCCAGCAGATTCGCCATTATGTTGGTGTTCCCATGTTTTGGCCAGATTGGCAAGACAAAAAGATGATACAACATCAGAACCGCTTTCGAACCTCAGGATCTAGCCCTCCTGGGTCCAGAGAGGGATCTCTCTATATAAAAAAAGGTTTTATGTCTTTGAAGCTCAAAATTTAAGATTTTAGGCTAGTTATAAGGCTTGGGGTTTGTTTGTTTGATGTATGTTTGGTTGTTGGGAATCAGGAAAAAAGGGTTCAATATAAGACAAGGATGAGCAAAGAGGGTTTTAGGCAAAGGAGATGTAATTTAGAGAACATTCAAGACCATTGGGCAATGGAGTCAGGAAAGGGTTTACTTGTTATTCAATGTGCAGGCTTTCAGTTGGGCTAGTCATCTAAAGCATTGGATCTTAAAGATGATAGTGTGGTATGAAATGGTAAGAGAGGAGGAAACAATAAAGATTTAGAACACAAAGTTAAAGACCTGAGATCAGAGAGAGACTTTGAACTCTCAATGCTTCAGCCTCCAACTTGAGGGATCTTAGATAGGTTCAATTAATTGAAAAGGATCCTAGTGAAATAGAAACAGAGTTCTAGACCTCCCAGTGTTCCCAATTCATTCAATGAAATCCTAACAAGAACATCTAAGCATAGATTCATTTAATTCATGCATCAGCTAGCAGGAAATGACATCCACTACACTGGTTAAATTAACTGAAATCAACCCTTCGATAACAAATTTAGTAGAAAACATCAAAGGCAGGGAGAGTAGCAACATAGGGTACCTAACAAGGGTAAATCCTATGCCAAATTTCTGATGCGTGCCAGAAGAAATGGAATGAAATGAAATAAAAAACAGAGACAGGAAAACGTCACCACAGCTTTAGATCAGGATCCAAAGAAATGTGCTTGTCATATTGAAGAGCAACACCAGTCAAGTACAACATTACCAATAGCTAGAAGTTCAGTCTGAGAACATCTTCTTCAGCATATCTTACAACTTTACACAGAGACTATGTCTCACAAGAAACCTCTTGCAATTCTCTGATAACCGATCAACAACCTTTAAAATGAGTTTCTTCATGAATTTATAGCTCAGGTGGAGCAGAGAAGGTAGGTGAAAACTAAATGCAGCATTAAAATTCAGAAGAGGAAGAGGGCTGAGGCCCATTCTGTTTAAATTCTGAGCATTTATCTCTGGCATTCTTTGGGTGAAAGAATGATCTTCTTTAGGCTTCCATCTACTCTGGTATGACTCTGATGCACTCTGGCTGCAATACTATGTAGTAGTCTTTGGTGAATAAAAAAAAAGGTAAATAAATGATAGTGAAGTCTGCCATACCGCATAACAAATGCTCTGGTAGCTTTGGACTATGGTCTGGGTGGAATTTTCTTCAGGAACAAGGTAAATAAAGGAAACAATATGGGCACTTGGTCCTTTAGGGAAAGAACAATCCGCTGATGTGAAACCCTGATAGTGTTGTTTTCTGTGCGCTGGGACTTCCGTGTGATCCATGATGTCTTTGATCTAGTACTCTGCCTTCAAATCATTGGATTAAGGCCCAAAATCTTCAATGACAGGCCCTAAACACTCTGTTTTCTCACTGATACTCTTTGTCGCTTCCACGTTTGCCTCTGAATGCGACATATATGCTTTAATGGCTCTGGGGAAGATTTTACAGAGTTTAAACTCTATTCTTTTAATGCGAGCCTTGTTATAACGTCCTCTCAAACCTTTCTTAATGATTTCGGCTCTTGAAAATGGTCCTTTCTTGCTTCTCTGTAACTGTACAGAGACTGTGAATCATGGCGTTTCATTGTAGTCCGAAAACCCTACAAAACACAAAACTATGTTAAGAAAAACATGCATGGGGAGGGTGGTGTGGATGACTGCAAAATGGCAACGTGGCATGGATGTAGATGATGAATATAGCGGCTACTGTGGAGGAAAAACATGAATCAGCGGGAGATGCATGGGAAGATGTCGAGACAGACAGTTTAACATTAAACATTAAACTTTGACCTATGAATGGAATATATGAAGGGACGGGTGGAAAAAGCGATTAAAACACATGGAGTGGTGACGTGGCAGGACTAGGCGATGGCGGGGCTGTCTTTAAATCTGGACCATCCGATCTCAATAGGAGATCGACAGCTGAGAACGCAGTGGAGGGAAATGGACAGTGGGCCAGGGGTACGGTTGCCTTGGTTTAACTCCCCTGCATCTTCGCGGCACGATGACCGTTGGATGGACGATCGCAGATCAGACGGTGTATAGCGATATCGCACTGGGGCAAACGTCGAACTTTAATGCGCGATGGGGGGGCGATTTTCAAACAGTGATCGGGACACGCGACATGTGATGAATGGAATCGTTGTGAAATGGGAAATACCACTCAACCTCCAAACGCGGTGCGATAGAAATCGACAGTTTTGCATAGTACTCGAGCGTGGGGACCACGGCATGGCGCTGACTGTGAAGACCGTTCGATCTAAATAGATCGATTGCTGATAATGCACCCGATACAAATCTGTGATAAGCGCCTTCCGCCTTGGCGCTGGGTCACGTGGTGGAAAAGGGTGAGGGGCTAGGGCCGAAAGGTGCTAAGCCCAATTATATGGAAAATATGGTTTTCGGCCCATTTCTAGTGTATTTCAAGGCTAGGAAAAGGTGACAATAGAGGGGATAAGGGGAAAGCGAGCCAAACGAGGGGTATATGTAGGATTAATAGGGGATTTTGGGAGGATTTAGGGGGTAAGAGGGGAATTTTAACAATGGGAAAAGGGATGAAATGGAGAATTATGCAGAGGTACAAGGGCAAATAGGGGCCTTTAGGAGCACAATTTTTCATCATCAGTGAGGCTTATTGACTCAAGAACAGCAGAGAGAAACAATCAAAGGGCAGGGAACATGAAAAGGCTTCAAGGATGATGTGTTTTCAAGAGAAATGCATTCCTTGAAGGCTCATAAAACAAATTAGCCCCTTGCTTGCTTTTCAAGGAATTTATAGGGGGCTAACACCTGGTAATACTGGACCTAATTTTAACTGAACATTTTTTTCAATTAATTGCTCCATCTCTGAATCCAAATCAAGACCAATATTCTCATCAGGGTCAAACTCTATTGGTTGACTCTCCACTACCCAATCTCATGATGGATCAATATCTTCCAACACAATGGGATCTGTATCATGTCTTTTTTTCAGCAATTGGTTACGTCTTACCTAGAGCTTATATTAGGCATAGATTAGATCATTTAATCATTTTTTTTCAAACGGTTTCTCTTCTTCATGTGAATCCTCTCAAAGATAGACCAATTGCACTCACACCCAGAAGCACTACAAGTTTGACTCAAAATACGGATTGTAATTTTTTGCAATTGGGGACAATGGATACCAAATGCCTCCCACCATTGTGCTACAAAAGACATAGTTGTATAATGAGTTAGCTCAACAAATTATTTCAAATTATAAACAATTTAAAAAATAAGAATTTGAAAATTGAAATTGTTTACCTAGCTCATCTGCTTCCCTTGCAATCCTTGCTAGGTTCTTGCCAAAGGTACATATGGCTCTACTAAAAGAAGTGATTTGTCAGTGTATCTATAACTTCTCATTCTCAATAGGGACTTGTTGTGGTAAAACACAACCCCCCCATTTTTTACTTGTTCACTTCAAATAATGGAGACCCTTTCTATAAAAATTTTGGCTAAATGCCTTTTAGGATTTTTATTAAGTTAATTATCCTACGATTTTGTTATTTTTTCATTTTCTTTAGATTCTTTTTTTTATTTCCTTTTACGATTGATTTTTTATAATTTTTTCATTGATGCTTGTTTCACCTCATTTGGTCAATTGGTTTGTAAATGGCACTCTTTTGAAGTCTAATCATTTATGTCGCCTAGGTTGAAAATGCATAAAATGTACAATATTCCATTTTTGTAATTAAATTAGTTCAATAATGCATTTATTTTAAATATTAACTCCTAGTTAGTTATTGCTAACATTTTTCATTTCTTTTACTTATACAGCCAAATCATAAAGCATAGAGATTTCAGTCATTTATTCTAATTTTCTATTTTCAAATAAATTACTAATTTCGAAAACTCAAAATGTCGAAGTGGATGTAGTTTACTTTTATCAAAGTGGCTGTAGTTTAGATAAGAAAATACACTTTAGATAATTTTATAATTTAATTAAACATCATTAAATTAAAACCCAATTTATTAAAAAATAATAATAATAATAAATTGATATTAAATCTTAAATTAATTAAATTAATTATTATATAAAACATAATTACTTTAATTAAATTAAAATTTAATATATAAAATAAATTTTTATTGCATTGGGGATTTCTTATCGCAACATTCTTTTATGAAACCCCGATGACCGCCTTCCCCGATGGACTTCATTTTTCCAATACATCAAAAGGCATGTGGTATATTAAATTACATCGCATTGGGGATTTTTTTTAAATGACATAGTTTTAAATTTCCCCGATAACCCTCAACCCCGATATGCCAATTGCGATAAAGGGCATAAGTTATTTGTTTGTTTTGAGTTTCAAACTCATTCGTATGAGTGAAATGGTAAAGAGGAGTGGTAGATTAATGATGTTAGTTTAATATTAATTTAATGTTAGTATAATGTTAGATTAATATTAGTTTAATATTAGTTTAGTATTAGTTAGTGTTAGTTTAGTTTTTATTTCATAATAGATTTAGTATTTAATATTTAAATAATTAATTTTAAATTAGTTAAATTAATTAATATGTAGAATCTAATTAATTAATTAAATCATAATTAATTATTAATTAGAGTAATTTGTTTAGTTAATTATATTAGTTACTTAGATTAATGTTAATTTAAATAATTAGTTTAGTTTATAATTAATAATTAAATTAGGATTAATTATTAGATAATTAGAGTCTGATTTAGGATTAATTTTTTAATTAAAATCTGATTTTTAGCCCAGCAACAGAATTTCAAGATTTATGCCAGATTTGACTCATCAACTTTAGAGGCTCATAAATTGAGTTTTACTTAGCCAAATGAGGCCCAGTATGGCTCATTGGAAAGAGAAAATCAAGGAGAACATTTATAAGGAGGTTTCACTAACAGATTTAGTCATTTATTGGGTCTAAAAATAGGCAGAAGATCAAGCTCCAAATTTCTAAAACAAAATCAATTTTCTGAGCTTGTTTTCTTCATTTTCATTTGCCCAAGCCTCTTCTAATTATAGATTCATGAATCAATAATATCCTTGGCCAGTTAAAATTGTTATGAACATAAAAAAAAAAGCTCAAATTTCCTTTTCAATTAATTAAATTGCATTTCATTAGATTTGTAATAGTTCCAGAAATGGAATTTTGATTTTATTATTGCATCTTAATTTATTTTGATTTCTTTTTTGCACGAAAACAGTAGAAGAGATATGGAGAAAATGATCTCAATCAATGAGAATGCTCCAACAATTAAACATTGGGATTTTGAGCAAATAAATTAGATTGGGCAGATTTTTCTTCAACAAAATCTCCTCTCAAAAATACCTTTGGAAATATTATAAAAGGCAGATTGCAGAATAGAAAAAGGGATTGCTTTCCTTTGCAATTCTAAACTTCTATAAGCATTTCTGTAATAGGAATTTAGAGTTGTAGGAGGGAGGAGAGAAAATTTCAGATCTGAAAATTATTGAGGGTTTTTTCTTTATATCTTAAATTATGTATGATGGACAGAGTTTGCATTTCTGCAGCTCTAGTTTTGAAAAAAGAAATTCAAGTAATGTAAAGGACTGTTAGAGACCAGGATCAGAGAAAAAAATTCAATTAATTGGTATTTTCGACATTTTTGTTTCAAATACTAGTTTCATTTTTATGATAATAAAATTGTTGTTTCATTTTATTCATGTTTATGCATTTATGTTGATATGGATAATTTGTCTCAATATTGTTATGTATCTTTGCTCTTATGGATTAAAATCTGATTTCTGAATAACTATTTACTCAGAAATCTCTCTTATAAAACTATTTTGTTAAATAGTAATGTGATGCGAATTTCTTCCTCATGTTATTGTTTAATTATTGGCTTGACTGATTTGACAATCAATATCATTTTTGTGAATTTCTTCCTGAGTGTTGTTGATTTATTATTTCAGTTAAATGGTCTCAATAGGATGTGTTTTGGTATTCACAAATGTGAGCTAATTTAATTTCTTCGTTAGCTTGACATTAAGTAAAAGCTAGCCATATTTAAATTCTCATCATTTAATTATCTTGCTCTTAGTTGGGTTAGATCTATATCTACCTAATTGAGATAGGATTTAGATTAGTTTCTTTTGCTTGCATTATAGAATAAGTTTGAATTTAGATTAAGTTCTACATTCTTTTAAGTCCTCTTCTCAAAGAGGAAAAATTTTAGTTGTGGTTTGGCTAAACCCAAATCAGCTTAAGGGCCATTCTCTTGCCTGATCAGCAAGAAGAAGTGATCTGATATCCCTGTCTATTGGTAGTTAAAGATACATCATAAACCAATAGTGATAGGGAAAAGGTAACTGGACCTAGTTAAACCAGTTGGAGCCACTACTCCAAATAGAAAAGGAGCTGCTTTAAGCTCCTGACCGGGTGGTTATCCCCCAATGTTGTTGCAGTGATTTTCGAGGCTTCAATGGGACCATGCGCTCACGCACTCAATCAATCCATCTCTAACCTCTCCATTCAAGTCTTTTGCCTCCAGATATTTATAATGATACCTTGGGTTAAAAAAAACCCCACTTGCATGTATAGGGTGATGGAGTTGATTCTTCCATATTTGATCAATTATTTCACAAATGGGCCCATAAGTAGCCACTATAACCTTGTATGCCACATGTATTTGATCCTTTTCCTTATCCATAGCCTCATAAATGAAACCCATAGCCAATATTTCCCCATCCACCAACCGCAACACCTTAACTAGTGGCTCAACAACCTTCACAATCTATGTTGCCTTTTTCCAAAATTTGTCTTCATTAACTTTATTTCTCACATATTTTACATCTTCTTTACGAGACCATTGACATCCATTCCATTCATCACTGGAAAACATCATCTGCAATATTATATGTTGGGAAAGCGTAGATTGCAATGTCCAAAAATGAGTTGCAAATGTAGTGATGGTAGACCTAACAAGATCCTTTCCCCTTGTGCTTTTCCTCATTGGGTTCAAAATCCATTAGTGATTGTATATATACCTTGTTACGCTTTTGGCATGGTCTATAGTGTTCTTTATCCAATCTATTTTACTAATATCCTCAAGCATGAGGTCTATGCAATGTGTAGCACTTGGGGTCCAAAAGATGGTTTTTTGTTTTTCTTCTAACATTTTACCAGCAAGAAATAGTTAGAGGCATTATCTATGATGATATGAACAACATTAGCCACCCCCACCTGTTCAACAACCTCATCCAAAAGCTAAAACAACAAATATGCATCTTTCATCTTATCAGATGCATTGACTGATTTTAGAAATATGGTTCCTTGTGGGAAAAATATAAGAAAATTTATGATGGTATGGTTCCTTTCATTAGTCCATCCATCTAACATGATGGTACATCCTGTTTTCACCCATGATCTTTTGAAATATTTAAAATATTCATCAATGTAAATAACCTCATTTTTCAAAACAGATACCCTTAACTCATGCTTAGTAGGCCCTTTGAAGCCTTTTCCAGTAGCAAATATGACACCAAACATAGGTTCATAATATGGTGAACGAGAAGCATTGAGGGGGATATAAAAATCATACCACCATCTAGTTATGTAATCACAGGAAGTTTCTCTCAATTATTTCTTCCAATGGTCATCTAAAGTAGGTTGCATTTTATCTCTATTAGGTTGAGTACCATGTGCACTATAAGAGGGAGAGGAGGGTGTGACTGTGAAATAACTTTTGATATCACCCTTCTTTTTAATTTTACCCTTACCATTTTCTTGAATAGACTCCTAAGAGGTAGGAACATAGCAAAAGGGGTTGGATGCATCAGTGAAAGTAATATATGAAGAGCACTCATAATCAAAACTGGGGTTGGCAGTAATCATGTTTTTTATACTCCTCTTCCTCCCTATTTTAGCCTCTATTTATTTTTTCCTAGCTTTTTCTTCGTCAAAATTTTCTAGCAACTCCTTCCTAATTTCCCCAATATGTTTCGTTGGTGTTGCACATGGAACAATCTAGGGAAACCAAATTCAATCGCATAATCACAAACAAGAAAGAGAGAGAAATCAATCAATTGCACAACAAAAGATGTATCTGGGGAAAGAAACTGCTCAACTGGGCCTTTAACCTCACTCTCAACTGGGCCTTCCTTAGAACTAACATGCAACAATTATTTATAGTGAATTATCAGTTAACTAGTTGATCACTACTTGTGAATTAAATCAGATTTAATTCGCTGGACCTCTCACTAGCTCATCTCCCAGTTAGAACTAGTTAAACTGATTTTAACTCAATTAATTAAGTTAACTAAGTACAAATTGCAAATAACTATAACTAGACCCTCTAAAAATAGAAAAAAAACTCTACATGCCTCCAATCTAACCCCCAACTAGAGTTTCCTAAGCTAACTCGATGATTCTAACTTAGTTAAATAATACAAGTTGTCATGAGATGAAATTATATTTTTTCTTCCAATTTAATAAAGTGAAAATTAAATCAGAAGCCCCCATTGGGTCCCATTTCAACACTCCCTCTCAACAAGAAAGGGATTATCTACTACCCCAATCCTGCCTCTATGGAATTCAAATTTTCTTCTTTCTGAAACCTTCGTCATGATGTATGTAGCATCCTCTCCGTGGGAATGTACTCTAATGAAAAAGTGTGCCTCTGCACACAATCTCTGAGATGGTGATACCTGATATCAATATACTTGGACATGTCATGAAAAACTGGATTAACCAGGAGTTTGATGCAACTCTGGTTATCACAATGTATCACTATCAAATCCATCTTTCTACCAAACAAACCAACAAGTATCTTCCTCATCTAGATGGCTTCACATATTGCCTAACTGGCCACCATGTACTCTTCCTCTCCTGAACTAAGTGCAACTAATCTCGGTTTCCCGTTGTACCAGGAAACTGTTATTAATCCTATGTTGAAGATGCCTATTGATGTGCTCTTATTATCGAATGGACTCCCTGCCCAATCTACATCGATAAAGCCTTGAACCTTCACTCCCTCTATACGTATGTACCATAATCCATACTTTGTAGTGCCTCTGAGGTATCTCAACACATGATTTTCTACCTTCCAAAAGAGCTTGGTAGGTTTAACCATAGCTTAACTAAGTTGTTTAACTGTGTAGCATATGTCTGGTCATGTGTTCACCAATACATGAGTGAACCCACAAGCTGCCTATAAATAGTAGCGTCCACTACTTCGCTGGAAGTAGCATCCTCCTTCCTCCAGTTTCCTCCTATAGGATTCTCCATGGGTTTGATTCCCTCCATGTGGAACTTTCTCAGAATCTCGTTGGCATACTTTCCTTGAGATACAAATAGCTCCCCATCTCTTTTCCATATTTCCAATTCCAAGAAATAGTGAAATAACCCCATGTCCTTCATCTCAAATTCTCTTACAAGATCCTCTTTGCAATACTTTATGAGTTGCTCATCACTTGTCAGTATCAGATCATGGACATAAATTACAATAATCAAAATCTTACCATCAACCACAATATGATATAGGTTCGCATCTGTTTCACTCTTGGTGAAGCCCAACCCAGTGAAATAGTTGTCGATCCTAGTTTACCAAGCACGAGGAGCTTGCTTTAGCCCATACAGTTCTCTCCTGAGTCTTCACACATGTGACTCCCTGTCTAAGGTCTCAAAACCTTCCAGATGCTCAATGTACACCTCTTCCTCAATACTCCATTGAGAAAGGTTGTCTTTACATCCATCTGATGTATCTGCCATCCCATCTATGATGAGAGTGCAAGGATGTATCTAATAGATGAGTACCTTGAAACTGGTGCAAGAGTATCATCATAGTCAGTCCCCTCCACCTGAGAGAACCCTCTAGCCACAAATATGGCCTTGTGATTCTCCACACTCCCATTTTCCACCTGCTTCACCTTGTAGACGCACCTAAATCCTACAATTGACTTCCCCACTGGCCTTGGGAATACTTCCCATGCAATGTTTTTTATAATGAGGTATACTCCTCAACCATGGCATCAACCCACACTAGTTGTTGCACTGCTTCCTCAAATGAGGATTTTTATATCTTAATACCTTTGCTCATAAGAGCCATGTATCCAGTGTACTGCTCTTGGGACCTTATCTTCCTATGCTATGATTTGGGTGCTCCCACATTATCTCTCACTTCTAGCAATAATTTGTCAGCCTCTTTGGTGTGCTTCCTTCCATCTCTAGTAGATGGCTATGCATGAATGGCTTCTACCACTCTTTGTTCCTCTTCTTGTGGTTGCTCCACATCCTAATCTTCTTATTTAGGAGCCAAGAGCTCCTCAACTACATGCAACTCAAGCTCCCTCTCAAGGGACAATTGCATGGCTTTCTCTTCATTGAATTTCACATCTCTTCTAACCACTTTCATCCTATGTAATGGAAAATACACATGATAGTTGTGGGGTGTATCAATGTACCCCAAAAATATCTCCAACTCTTTTTTTGGATCTAGCTTCTTCTTGAAATATTTGGTTACATGGAAATAAATAGATGAACCAAAAATTTTAAAATGCGACACATCTGGTCTCTTACCTGAAAAAGCCTCCTCTGGTGTACTCGTGCCAAGTATCCGATGGGGACTATAGTTCTGCACAAATACTATTGTATTGCATTCTTCTACCCACAGATGGAATGGTAGGCCCTGATCATGCAACATAGCTCATGTTTCTCCCACAATAGTTATGTTCTTTCTTTCGACAACCCCATTCTGTTGTGGGTTATGAGGTGCTATCAATTCTCTTTGAAGTTTTTGGAGCAGGATCCCCTAAAGCTGCAAATTTTGTACATTTTTGTATATTTTTTGTATTATTTAGTCTAACGTGGGAGTTTTGGGGTGGTCAAAGCCCTGAATGCATTGTAATGGTTTAAGGGTAGACCAAGAGTCTGCAAACCACGGTTTGTGGACCATTGGATGCGTAGGCTAAATCGATATAAATAGATGAATGTTTTGAGTCTTAAGATGGAAAAAGGAATCGAGATTGATTCTAAGCACGAATTGTTAGATCTGTTTTCGGGTTGTTCCGGTAAGGACTCCTAATGGCTGTGTGTGTGGAGATCCTCAGTCCTGTTGTGTGCAGACCCTGTTGGCTATGTGCGCAGGCGGTATTTTGGGATTGTAAGTGGATTTTGACATTAATATATATGTGAAGTACTATTGGATATCTGATGCTATCTGGATCTATTTGGTTATGATTGATGTGAACCTGGGCTATATGATTAAGTTGCAAAAGTGTCTGTTTAATTGCTGCGAACTGTGAAAGCATCTATGCTTTTGGTATATGTATCTATCATCTGTTAATTGCTGCGATTATAGTGTTCTACGCTGATAATTGGTATTACGCACATGGATACGGAGGTATTTACTAGATCTGTGCATGAGAATAGCTCTATTATACTGTGGATTATATTGTCAATAAGTCTGCGAATAGATTTGTTTAGTGCGAACTCGATAGGCTGGGAGCGCAGACCTGCTTAACTTACCTACTCTCTCTCAGGGTGCGGAAACCTAGTTCCATCACCCTCCCATACTACTTCAGGTTAGACTTTGGCCTATGCAAGCAGGTCACTTCCGAAAGAGCTAATAGTATAGGGGTTTGTTGGCAAACCTTAACCTCCGAACCTGGGTCAAGACCCCTCAAGCCAACAAATGGTTCTGTTGTTGGGACAGGGAGAATTTTCAGAGAGAGATCAGGTAATGCCAAGAACACATTGGAGACCTGAGAAGAAAGAGATCGATGAGCTGTTTGAAAAGAAAGTTCAGGAATTCGTAGTGAAAGAGAATCGGAGTGCAAAGTTGACTGTATAGAAGTGTAAGAATAAGTAAATTTTCATGGAGATCTATGAAATTTTCTTTGTGACATTCACAACCAAGATCCAGGAGTGACTAGTAAGGCTTGTAGATTTCCAGACGTGTTGGAAGGACAAACAGATCACGCAGTGGAATCCAGATCTGATCCAACAGTTAGAAAAATCTGATAATACCATCATGTGCATGGTAGATCACTGGGTAGATAGTGTGCTAGGATGATTTGTGAAGGAATTTGCAATTGACCAATTTGTGTCCTATTCTGAGGCAGAACGAAGGTTCTTCAAGGGTTTTCGGGGTAAGTTTATGAAAACTCTGCCATTACTAATTAAGGTCTTGTTGTGCGAAAATATCATTTTTTGCAGTCATACAGAGTGAATGAGCTCCGATCAGATCAAGGGTAAAACACGCAGTGGTAATTACTACAAAACTAACCAAGAAGGAGATAGATCTATCTATAGTCCAGTAAGGGATTCAGCTGTGCAAAACCCTCCAAATACAGCATCGTCGAGCAAGCACATGGTTAAGAACTTGCCTATACCTCCACCTCCACCAGAAGACGAGATTTCCTCACACATGAAGCTACCTACCTTCAAGGGCGTAGGGGATGAAGACATGGATCGGTTCTGGTTTGTCACAGGTTTGGTATGGACTACGTAGAACATGGCCAATGATGCTTTGAAAAGGGCGTAGCTATCCCTTGCCTTTGAAGGAAGAGCCTTGGACTAGTATATGGGATACATAGCTCAGCATGCGAATGCGACCATTGAAGAGATTAAGAATGCCTTGAAACAACATTTCAAGAAACCTAAGTCCTACTCCCAGATAGTGAACAATCTGAAAGATTTCAAGCAAGGACCATTCGAGTCTATATGGGAAGCTGACTAATGGTTAAAGAAGGTAATTAGAAAAGAAGGATTTATGTATGATGAAAAGAAGCACACGGAGTGGTTCATTACTATTTTGTTGCCCCACCTGCGCGTACCAATGGGTCATCAAGCCATTGAATCGCAGGAAAAGGCCTTGGAGATTGCTATGAAGCTGGAAGTTGTGCCAAGAGATGATACCCAGTTAGGAGTACAACAAATACAAGGACAGCTAGAGGAAATGCACATGGAGATCCTAAATCTATGGAAGGAGAAAGGAACAGAGGCTAGCCCTGACAGATGGTGCATACAATGCAAGGTGAATGGCCACACCAAGGATAACTATCGACTGTTAGTAGAATACATGCAAGTTGGGGGACCCAGCCCGTTGTGTCCTTAGGAAGTTGCGGGACCAAGTGGGCCGATGTTGTGGTGCAATGATTGTTGTGTTGCTGGGCTGCATGATACCAACCACTGCCCTCGCCTTGTTGCATATGTCCCAGAAGTGAAGCAACAATGGTGCAGTTTTTGTAGACCCGTAGGACATGATGAGCAGAACTGACGAACTTATGATCTGATGATAGACCGAGGAAACCTATAGAGGGTACAATCGGATATGTCCTCACCAAGATCCCCCTTAGGCATAGGTAGCTCCTCAGCTAGGGGCAGGGGAGGGGGCCGAGGTGGAAGCGCAGGTAGGGGAAGAGGACAACTGATCTACTACAACTGTGGAGGGGTAGGCCACTTTGCAAGGGACTACACAAACCTAGCAAGGCAATCCTGCAGATACTATAGACAGTTGTACCATGTGATTGAAGACTGCCCAATTCTGATTGCCAAAATGGAGGAAAAGTAGCAGACACCTACGGCAAAATGTGCAAAGGGTTAAGGCAGAACCTCGAGATGAAGTACCAAGCGTTAATGTCATAACAAGCAATGGCATGGCTACTGGGGGGGCTGAGGAGAAATCTACAATGGAGCCTATGATCTAGAAAGCAGTCACCAAACAAGAAGGTTTGGACCTACAAAAGGAAAAGGAAACCTTTGTCACAGATCAATAAGACTTTGCTCAGGCTGAGGCATCTGCTTCTCAAAAACCCGCAAACAGTAGAGCTGATGACGAGGTCAAAACATTCTTGCGAGCGTGTATGAAGCTGCTGCACAACCAGCGGGCCATAGAAAACCTCCAAGCACTAATAGACAGCTACGTAGAATGAACTAATCCAGCCATGGAATTTAAGGATGTGCACAAATTGTACAAGCATAGGAGGCACTGGTAGGGAGATCCGGTTAACCACGCAGATTGGTGATTACAACATGGATCAGGTTATTCTAGACCTAGGCGCAGATGAGAATGTACTACCTAAGAAAACTTGGCAATGGATGGGAGAACCCAAGTTGGAATGGTCCACTATCCAGTTATGCATGGACAATCAGCATAAGATCATCCTGTTGGAGAGATTATCAAATATCGTGGTAGATATCGCAGGAGTTAAGGTCCGGGATGACTTCGAGGTCATTCATATTGTAGAAGATGTGGACCCTTATGCCATGCTCTTAGGATTGGACTGGGCCATAGATATGGACGGTATCATCAATCTGAAGAAAAGAAGCATGGTATTTGAAAACGAAGGCAAATGGGTGATAGTGCCATTAGACCTTGCAGAAGGAGAATGGTACACAGAACCGGTGCATGAAGAAGAAAACGTGGATCATATTTATAAGTTAACTGCGCGGGACGAAGATTGGATCTATCCCACAGCCGATGGTATACTCTGTTGGGAAAAGGATAGCGAGTGTTTCTCTGACTCCGACGGCGAAATAGAAAACTAGGAAAATCGGTTACATGATGTCTCTGCACTGCGCTACCTGCGGATCACAAAGGACTTCTGATGCATCTCCTCAGAGGTAAGATAATTGCCCTACTTCTATGGTTCCGGTAGTATAAAGGATTTTTTGCGATCATTTGAAGCTGAGGTTCCAAGAGAACGAAGGCTATGGGCCCTTAATCTAGCCATGCACGCAACACCTGCAAGGTGGTGGGACACGGATTAGGGGGCATTCCAAGATTGGGAGGAATGTCGAGACATGATGATCCTGCGATTTGGGCTCCCGGTTGATATGCGCGTCAAGATGTTTCTTGGCTCAGGGGATTCGAGCGAGCACTTGTTCGGTTGGATGGAGAAATGGTGTGAATGAACTACGGAAGAATGGGTTCACTTGTTTATTCATGCCTTGGGACCAATTCCCACTACATGGTACTTAGATGTGGAGCTGCATCAGCGCACCCGCCACTGGGAAACTTTAAAGGATGAATTCATCGGAACATTTGGATTAACAGGGGGCTCGAAGGTGCTTGATGAAGCTCTGCAGGATATAGATACCTTTGTATTCGGTGAATCTAGCTCTTACGCAGCCTTTGGGGCACCAACATGGGAAACCCAAATGCAAGATATTGCCAACTGCCGCAATATAAACATCGAAGAGTGCGATGAGGATCCCCGAAATGTCTCTATCCCAGAGTCGGAGGGAAAGCATGAAGTTGCAAGACCTCCACTACAAACTGTGGATGTTACAAAGCCTCTAAAGCTGAGAGAAGTCAACATTGGCATAGACGTGCAACCTAAGTTGGCTAAAATCGGGGACTACTCGGACGATGATACCGTAAGAAAAATTTCAGAATTGCTCACAGAATATCAAGACTTATTCCCGAAGAAGTTTTCGGAGCTAAAGGGGATCACAAGGGACTTAGGGGTTATGCACATCACACTAAAACCAGATGTACGCCTTGTAAAGTAGCGCCCTTATCGGTTTAACCCTAAATATAAGTAGAAGGTTAGGGAAGAAATCGATAAAATGCTCGTCGCAAGTATCTTTGAACTGGTCGAATAGTCGGATTGGGTAAGTCTGATGGTGGTGCAGGAGAAGAAGATGAAGGGGGAAATCTGCATCTGTGTGGAATTATGCAAATTGAATGATGCCTACATACATGATCCCTTTTTGATGCCATTCTCGGATGAGATCCTCGATAGTGTAGGAGGCCAAGAAGCGTACTCATTCACTGATGGGTTCTCAGGATACCATCAGATCATAATCGCACCTGAAGATCACTGCAAAACTACGTTTGCTACTGAATGGGAATCCTTTTAGTATACGGTCATGCTGTTTGGACTCAAAAACGCCCCTGCCATCTTCTCGCGAGTAGTAGTCGTAATGTTCAAAGAGTTCATCCATAAATTTCTGGAGGTGTACTTTGATGATTGGAATGTCTTCAACTTAGTAAAGTCGCATGTTTAGAACATGTGCATGATGTTGGATTCCTGCCAGAAGCACCAGATTTCCCTAAATATCAAGAAGTGTATATTCTGCATACCCTTTGGAATCCTGATCAGACATATAGTTTTCCGACAAGGGTTGATGGTTGACCCTGTGAAAGTTGCAGTTATAATCAATCTAGAAATACCTATGATTGAGAAACAACTGCGTTCGACCCTCAGACATATGGGCTACTAAAGAAAGTTCATTCGGGGATACACGCTGATCACAGCGCCTCTGGAAAAGCTGCATAAGAAGGATGTTTCATTTGTTTGGGATGATGAGTGTCAAAAGAGCTTTGAGCTACTCAAGGAAAAGATGGTCTTTGTGCCTATCCTTATTTTTCCTAATTGGGAAAAGGTATTGCATGATCACATTGATGCTTCCGGAATCGCCATGGGAGCGGTCCTTACGCAGCCTGGAGATGGATACATTGATCACCCAGTTGCATATGCTAGTCGAAAACTCTCTGGTGCGGAGCGTAACTATGCCACCACGGAGTGGGAAGGATTGGCTAGGTCTATGCATTATAGAAGTATCGGCACTATATACTAGGAGGACACTTCAAAATGTTTACAGATCATTTAGCTTTGAAGTACCTGGTGAATAAGCCTGTGTTGGGGGGGGGGAATGTGCCGATGGCTTCTGTTGTTCCAAGAATATGACTTTGAAATCATTTTCAAGCTAGGAAAGCTGAATGCTAGGCCAGATCACTTGTCCTGAATCGAGAGTGGCGAGGAACCAACCAACCTAGAAGAAGGATTGCCTGACACGTAGCTATTTGTTAGTAAGGTAGTTGATGCGCACTTCATTGACATCATTCAGTTCTTGACTACCGGCATAGCACCTGTGGAGTATTCAGTGCAACAGAAGAAAGAATTAGTAACTCGCGCTACGGATTTTACCGTCATCGCAGGTCATTTATATAAGATGGGAGCTGTTGAAGTGCTGCGAAGGTACATTTTGGAACATGAACGGCATGCTATCTTGGCAGAAGCCCACGATGGGGTAGCAGGAGGTCACTACGCAGGGAAAGCAACAGTGCAGAAGATCTTAAAGGTTGGATTATGGTGGCCTACCCTGCATAGTGACTCTCACGACTATTGTAAGGCCTGCGATACATGCCAACGAACTGGAAGGTCGTCCCACAGGGATGAAATTCCCCTTCCACCACAAATGACCCTACAAGCATTCAACAAATGTGCCATCGATTTTGTAGGACCTATCAACCCACCCGGAAAGAAGACAAGTGTGTGTTACATTATAACTATTACTGATTATGTAACTAGGTGGGCCGAAGCACAAGCAGTAAAGGATTTCACTGCGGATACCACTACACACTTCATATTTAAGCAGATTTTGACCAGATTTGGATGTCCAAAAATCCTGATGAGTGATAGAGGTACGCACATTGTCAACAAAACAATACATGCCTTGACGAAAGAATTTTGGATCCATCATGCGCAAATCACTTTGTATCATCCTCAGGAAAATGGAGCGGTCAAAGCGTTTAATAAAGTCTTGGAGCATGCACTGACTAAGGTCTGTAACGCCGATTGCAGCGACTGAGACGTGTGTATCCCGTCTGTTCTGTGGGCCTACCGCACCACCTGCAAGAAGTTGATAGGGAAAACACCATTTAGGATTGTGTATGGCAAGGAGGCCATCATGCCCATGGAATATATTGTTCCTAGTCTGTGCATCGCAACGTTTAAAAATATGGCAGAGCCAGATATCATGGAGGAGCATTTAGCGCAGCTTGTGGCTCTAGAAGAAGACCGGTTCATTGCTAATTTCCATTAATAGGTTCAAAAGGCATGGGATAAGGCATGGCATTATTGGCATATTCATCAGAAGACTTTTGCAGAGGGAATATTAGTCCTGCTCTATGATAGCCAGTTTGTGAAACAGCCAGGGAAGTTCCAACAACACTGGATTGGGCCCTATACAGTTAAGGAAATCATGGATGGTGGAGCTATTCTATTAGCTACCCTGTGCAGCGACATGCTACCCGGCTATATCAATGGCAGTCGACTCAAACTCTATTGGATCAAATGACTATATGGCCGGAGTAGCTATATGAAGTGGGGCATACCCACTAAGGAAGGTAAGCACAATAGGTACCATGCTACTTATAGGTGACAGTCGCAGGAGTCGAAGCCTGGGGGTTGTGCCAGAGGCGCAGGAATAAACTCAGAACACAGCAGGTGCACTGGCTACACGAGCGAATCCTGAGGATATAGGAGGTGTGTTGGGAGTGCAAGATGTATTCTAAAAGTGCAGCAGTGCGCTGGGAGCGCAGGTGTGCGCTGAGCACACCAGGGGTGTGAAAACTAGCCGTTGGAACAATCAAATCGGGTAAAAAGAAAAAGTTACCGTTGGAAGGAGCGAGCGGCTGGCATTTAATGGACCAATTTTGGAATATTTTTTACCGTTTACATGATGGTAAGTTACGGATAAGGTTTACCCAACCGTTGGCTGCTTGCAAGGGTTATAAAAGTAGAAGGATCAAGCAGAAAGGGGTTTTGTGTCTCCTGAGCAATTTGTACTTTGTGAATTTTTCCTTGAAAAATTTGTGCTGTAAGAATTTATGTGCCTATAGCATCCCTTTCATGTCTGAGCAAACTACTCCCTCTAACAGTAGCAACCCAGAGTTCATCTTTCGCGCCAGGATGACGGCCACTAATCCCACGAAAGCATCAGAACCAGTGACCTCGGCAGAGCAAGAAACCAAGGAGATTATGTCCGAAGCCAGATAAGTTATCTCCACGCCGAGCCTAGTCACGAAAAAGGGAAAGGAAAAATTGCAAGGCTTAGGGAAACCCCCAAAACCCACGAAATGGGCTTGGGTGAAGCCTCGTACTTCCCCAAGAAATATAAAATCCCCACGAGCGACGCCCCAAGCGCGTGCTGCTTAGGAAGAGGCCCAGACCGCCAAAATGATCAACTGGTTACCTCCTTTCATTTAGCTGCATAGGCCCTCAACGCGTACGCTGAATAACCTCGACGATTGGATCACCTACCTGCAGATGCCATTGACCCCAGGAGAAGTCTCTTTCATTGGTAACAAGTTTGGAAGGCTCCATGAGATACAATTTGATGATCATGACTTAGCGAATTTGGAGGCCTTCCCTGAGCTGGCACCCGAGTTATACCTTGACAGATTTCAGGAAGACAATGGGATAAATATTATCCCCAAACGCTAGGTGCGTGGATTGGCCAGGTCCGAACTCCTGAACCTGCTACGGATGCCGCACTTTGGCCGCTACAACATCACGGACCGTTTGGAACACCATTTTCTCACCCTAGTTCATGAGGGATGCCTGTGGATCCAGGATCGGATCCCCATCGATGCGGCACTAATTCATTAAATTATTGGTCTTCCCATGAAAGGACCAAACCCTCTGGAGTGCATTGGCAAGATGTATGAGGGGGAAACTGCTGAATATGTGCACAAAACTTACCATGTGGAGTGGAATACTCGAGGCTTCATAATCAGATCTATTAGTGACCCTGGTACGCAGTTGGGTACCATGTTGTTGGCCTTCAAGATGATGCGAAAATGCCAGGTTGCAACCGTCCCTACCTATGTAATTCAGTTAGCAGGCCAATGTGGGAAAGGGGTCTGCTTCAATTAGGCCCAATACTTATGCGACAAATTTTTGGCCAATGTCTGAGAATCCCAGGAGCAGGGATGCGCCTTTTGTTATTCCTGGTTGTTTTTTCTCATCGCCTTAGTCGCCTGGGAAGCCCCTGAGGAATCAGTCCTCCCTGAGCTCACCCAAGACATGTGCGAAGGGGCTCGTTATACAAACTTGGATGACTCCCAGGATGCGCAGCGCATCGAGGACAACCAAGTCTTATGGGTCCTCTTCCAGAGCAGCTTGGAAACCGCCATCAACTCCTGACCACGCTTGTCTCCAACAGTGTATGACAAGTACAAAAACATCGCGGAATTTCAAGTCACCATGCACAACGTCCAAATTAGAGCACGTAAGGATAAATTCTAAGCATCACTCCCATATATGGCTGCGGATGAGGATATTGATCGCATAGTTGCTACATGGTCTCCGCAGTGGAAGATTGGGCTAAAAACTGGTACGATGGGCACTTCCGGCACAAGTGCTACAAAAATCACTTCCCCCATGACCAAAGAAACTGGAGGACCGAGCAAAAGTATGGGGAAGGGCACCGATGCTGCGTCGCAGAAAGATTCGCAGCCCGGTAAGATTACAGGGAAGGGCACCGATGCAGTAACACAAAAGGATTCGCAGCAGAAATAGCCCACTGAAAAGGATGCAGAAGCAGAAATATAGATGGATTCATAGCTGAATCTGGGGACAGAAGGATTGGATGCAGAAGGTATTGATTCCCCCAAGGCACAAAGCGGACAAGTGAGCCTGTCAAAGGGTCGCACAAGAAACAATGATTCATCCAACCAGAACGCTGTATCGGAGTTACACTGACCGAAGATGATCTGGAGCAGATTGCAGATGTGGTCACCTTAGCAACAAAGGACAAATGGCTAGTTCTTGAGGAGCAGTAGAAGGTCGCGGTTGATACACTTCAGGCAGGGATCTAGGCTTTGTATCTCTAGGTAGATACCTTGCAGAACATCATGACCTAGAAAAAGTCGACCACCGCAACAAGTAGCGTAGCCATGGTTACCGCCGAAAGCCGTCTCTGTTTGCTGCCCGGTGCAACCCTTATAATGAGTCCTCCTTATTTGGGTGCGCAAGTCCAGGCTTGTGAAAGAGTGTAGTTGGATCTAGCCTAGCTACCTCATGAGTCATTACAACTGCTCCACACTGCGTTGTTTGAAGAAATCCAACATCGATATCACCAGGTACACCATCAGCTCAATGCAACCAAGAAAAAAATTAAAGAAAAAGTTGTTGAAGTATCTCAGGCCCAGGTTTCCTGCACCCTCGCCACTGCATAGCAAACGGAGCTAGAACACTTAATTAGCAGACTCTGTGTGGATGTCACACAAGAGATCCCAGCCACCGCAACCCCCCAGGCCAAGATTGATGGGTTGGTCACAGCCTTGAAGGCCTCTAGGACAGAGATTCAGGTGGTAAAAACACAGATGGAATAGTAGATCGCAAATTTGTAGGTTAATTTGCAGCCAGAGACACCACCAAAGGTACGGGCCCAACGAGCTGCACTGGTTACTGCATCTACAAATGTAATCATAGGGCAGATTTCTCAGGGCACCCAATTGCTGGATACATCCATGCAGTTATGGACCAAGGTACAGTGCGACCCCATCTTGCGTGAAATCAACTAGGACCTGTGGCAGAAAGAAGAAGCGTTCAAGAAGCTAGAAGCCACCATGCCTACTTTGGTTCCTGCTCAACACTTGGCGCGAATGCAAACTAGCGATGCCCTTCAGGATGATATCGACAACCTTTTCCAGAAGAAGAAGACTCTCAGTGACCGTCTTAATCCATGGGCTCTGTTAGCCCCCTATAATTTTTTTAACAAGAAAACAGGGGGCTAAGATGTTTTTGAGCCTTCAAGGAATGCATTTCCCTCTGAAAACACATCATCCTTGAAGCCTCCTTATGCCCTTATCCTTTGATACATCCCCACTGCTATTTCCAGTTATGAAGCCTCTCTGTTTGTGAAGAAATGCCCAAAGGCCTCTTTTCCCTTCCTTTCCCCTCGTATTTTATTCCTTCTAAGCCTTTGCTTCATCCCCTTTTACTCCTCTCTATTTCCCCATTAACCCCCTCAAATCATCCTAAATTCCCTTTAAAACCCTTCAAATTCCCTTTGTTTGGCCTAATTCACCCTTCTTCCCTCTATCGTTTCCCCCTCTTAACCTCAAATTGCATTAAAATGGGAAAAAAACCCACTTTTCACTTTATATTAGGGCTTAGCCCCTTATCTGCCAGCCCCGCAAACCACTTCCCCATGTGCCCCTAGCGCTAAGACCAAGCGCTTAAGTTTTGGGCACCAATCGCAATCGGAGTTGTCGAGCGGGTAAATCCCTTTGTAACATTGAAAAACTCCGATGCGATTGAGTTTGGTCCATCAGGCCTCCGCCGTGATCTCCACCGTTGATCCATCGTTTTGATCGGACGGCCCGGCACTAATCGCAATCCCGCCTCGATCGCAATCGCAACTCCTCCCATGACACCCTTCCACTCCTCCTGATTGCGATCTCCCAATCAAATCACAACCGTCCATCCCCTTTGCCAATCCAACGGCTGGCGCATAATTGCATCCCCAGCTCCGATCAGAATCGCATTTTCTAGTCGCACCCCCCTTCTACGCCTTGCGATTGTGATCCCCTGATCCAATCTGAGCCATCCATCCCTCCAGATCCAACGGTTCAGATTCATACCTCTCCCCTTCCGTCGCCCCTCTCCATCCCCCTCCGATTAAATGTGGACCATTGATCTGGTCCCAGATCCGACGATTGGCATTTAATCACAACACCCCTCCGATCGCAATCGAAACTTTTTAAATGTGTCACCCTTGCTCCCCCGATTGCGATCCTCCGATTTGATCACGACCGTCCATTCATCCAAGATTGATGGCCCACGTCGCATCACATCTCCGTTGTATTTCTCCCATCAGGCTTCCCTATTAACCTCATCGCTTAACCTCCACCATTGATCTCCTCCTGAGATCCACGGTTCATATCTAATTGCCCTCCGCCTTGGCCGGGTCCCACATCCAATGGCTTCGTTCATTGTTTTCTATATTTTCCTTTGTAATTCGCCCAAACGTTAATCTTTGGGTTTTTACACTATGCGATCATTTCTCTGCCACTTTTCATTTTTTCCACTGTTTCTCCACTGCTCCGCCACCACTCCTCCGGCATCCATAGAAAGTCTTCCACCACCATCCCCAAATTTTATAATTGATTTAATTAATTGTGCAGGGATCACAAAGAGGCCGTTGCAGCAGCAGAAACGGATTTGGGGAATCTAAGCCCGTAATTGAATATTTAAATGTTATAATCCTTATTCAAAGGAAGAAGGCACAGTCGGAAGACCAAATGCACACGAAATGAGCCATATCTGTGTTTAATGTCAGCAGAGCATTGTTTCTCCAAGATGGACACCTTCCTACAGAAGTCTTCATGCCTCCTCGAGCCCTTAAATGTATTTCACTGACAGAAGCTTCTTAAAGACTATCAGGACCACCATTATGAAGCATGGAGACCTTGCGGACTTTTCACCCAGTGCATTTATTCCATAAGGCTAGTGCAGAGCTCCAAACAGCCAGGAAGGACTCCAAAGAAATATCCGAGGTCAATATTTACCTGACAAAGAATCCCGAAGCAGACCATAGGGTACACGCAGTGCTGCAGAGCCATTAAGCAGTATGGGCATGAATGCTTATGCCATTCTGTCTTAATGAAACAAATTAAATGTCATCTACTCCTTGTTGTTTCTCTTCGCCTATAAGAATTCCGGAGAAAAAATTGTAATGGTTTTTGTTCGGCTGTTTTCGTTGCTGTTAAAGGGATTCATTCTGACTATTAGAATATTCTTGGGAGGGAGTAGCAGAGTAGTGTGGAATGTAGTAGGCTGGGAGGAGAAGTTTGGACTGTAGTAGCCATTGAGCTTAGAGTATGTGACTGGTTTTGCATCAATTAATCAAGCACATTTCACAGGATCCTGGTCTATTACTATTGGTGATGTTTTTCTAACGTTTTTTATTACATTTTCATACTGTTTCATTTTCTGTTGGCTTGCATCAAAAATATGGCATAGGATTTACCCTTGTTAGGTACCCTACGTCTCTGCTCTCCTTGCCTTAAATGTTTTCTGCCAAATGTGTTATCTAAGGGTTGATTTCAGTTAATTTAACCAGTGTAGCGGTTCCATATGCTGCTAGTTGATGTATGAATTAAATGAACCTATTCTTGGATGTTCTTGTTGGGTTTAAGCTGAAAGATTTGGGAACAGTGGGGATTAGATTTAGCCCTGTCCACTATGATCCTTGTGCAACCAGCTGGCCTTTCTAAGATCTCTTGCTGGTGTCAAATCATTGAAGGTTCAAATTCCTTCTCTGATCTACAAACCCTGGCTCTGTTAAACTTATCGTTGTTGTTCCCTTGGAGTATGCTAAAGCTGACCTGGAGTTAAATGACCTATGTTCCGATCTATAAGCTTCCCCTTTGTTCCTCCTTTGAAAGCTACCTTTGAGTATGTCCAAGTAGGTCTAGAGTTAAATGACCTCTAACCTGATCTATAGACAGAAATTGGGTGGCTTTCCTTATTTCACTTTCAATCCTTAATGTTCCATCCCACCATTTATCTAAAAAGATCCTTTAGTGTAGATGACTTTCCCTCTGAAAGCTTTGGCTAGTTGTGTGCAAGTAATTCCCTTTCATGACTCCATAGCCCAATGGATGGCACTCTCTTGACCTATCCTCTTTGCTGAAGCACCCTGCTGCTCTGTTCCTTTTCTCTCATTGCTTTCTCAGTCCATGATCTCATGACTCAACCCGGCAACTCACCAACCAAATCATTTAACCCCTCCCCCCCCCCCTTGTGCTTCATAACTAGCCTAACATCTCATTTAAGATTTCAAAAATATATCATTCTTTGCTTTATTGGAGAGATCCCTCTCTGGGTCCAGGAGGGCTAGATCCTAGGGCCCCAAAGTGGTTTGATGTTGTCTTATCTTTTGGTATTGAAAAATCTTCCAAAACATAGGAACCCCAACAAGCTGATGAAGTCCTCAAGCTCGCCCAGAATATCGACATCGTTGTCAAGCAGCTAAACCAGACTCTGGAAAGTGTCACTGCTGCAACAGAAGGCCTGACTTCACAGAAGCTGGTAGATATTGCGTAAAATGTTGCTACTCAGAGTGAAGGTGTGCTACCTCTACTGATGGAGGCGATCAGACTGTTGTAGCCGCAGGTGGAGACCCCACCATCATAGTGACTCGAGACGAGTCACGAGATTGTGTTGGGGGACTATTGGAACAAGGTCCCCTAAAGCTGGGAATTTTTTACATTTTTGTATATTTTTGGTATTATTTAGTCTAACGCAGGAGTTTTGGGGTGGGTCAAAGCCCCGAATGAATTGTAATGGTTCAAGGGTAGACCAAGAGTCCGCAAACCACGGTTTTCAGACCATTGGATGCATAGGCTAAATCGATATAAAGAGATGAATATTTTGAGTCTTAAGATAGAAAAAGGAATTGAGATTGATGCTAAGCACGAATTGTTATATCTGTTGTCAGGTTGTTTGGGTAAGGATTCATGTTGGCTGTGTGTGCGAAGACCCTCAGTCCTGCTGTGTACAAACCCTGATGGTTGTGTGCATAGGCGGTATTTTGGGATTGTAATTGGATTTTGATATTAATATATATGTGAAGTACTGTTGGATATCTGATGCTATCTGGATCTGTTTGGTTATTATTGATGCGAACCTGGGCTATATGATTAAGTTGTGAAAGCGTTTTTTTAATTACTACAAACTGTGAAGGCATCTATGTTTCTGGTATATGTATCTATGATCTGTTAATTACTGCGATTATAGTGTTCTATGCTGATAATTGGTATTATGCACGTGGATGTGGAGGTATTTACTAGATCTGTGCATGAGAATAGCTCTGTTATATTGTGGATTATATTGCTAATAAGCCTATGAATAGATTTGTTTAGTGCGAACTCGATAGGCTGGGAGCGCAAACTTGCTTGACTTACCTAGTCTCTCTCAAAGTGTGGAAACCTGGTTCCAGCACCCTCCCATACTGCTTCGAGTGAGACTTTGGCCTGCGTAAGCAGGTCACTGCCGAAAGGGCCAGTAGTATAGGGGTTTGTTGGCAAACCTTAACCTCTGAACTTGGGTCAGGACCCCTTGAGCCAACATAATTCCTTCTGATGAACATAATTCCATTAATTCATTAAAGATATATTCTCCACAATTATCTCTCCTCTAGCCTTCATCTTCTCCCTTGTATATTTCTTGACAATTTCCTTAAACTCACAAAACTTGGATAACTTTTGATCTTTCTTCTGCATGGATAAAATCCAACACTTTCTTGAAAAATCATCAACAAAAATCACATAATACATGTGCTTTGTTGTGGAAGCTATGGATAATGGTCCACATATGTCTGAGTCAACTCTCTCAAGGATCGCCTTTGCTCAGATATCCTTATCGTGAAAGGTGTCCTTAGTATACTTCCCCAATGTACACCCTTTGAATGTATCTCTTTGCGCAAGTGCACCCTTTGGAAGTCTTGTAGAAATATTATGCATGATCTTCAAAGCGCCATGGTGTAGATGACCCAATATCCTATGCCATAACTCACCGATGTCTTGGCTCTCCACCTTCTCTACTTCCGTGCTTAATGTAGCACAATTTTCTACATCTAGTTTGTAGATATTCTTTACTCGAACCCCAATACTTTTCGTCTGTCTCATGGCTTTGTGATGAAGGAATGCCTTTCCTTCACTAAATATCACATCATAGCCATGATATTCCAACATAGCAACAAAAACAAAATTATTCTTTAAACCAAGAACATACATTACATATTTTAATGTGAGGGGCTTACCTGAATCTCTCTGAAAGGTAATTGTACAGACACCGGTAGCGCTATACCTCCTGTCATCGCCCATCTCGATGTGAATCTGGAGACACTTCTCCTCCAAGCTATTGATTAATTCTTTTTTATCGGTCATATGGAACGAAGCTCCACTATCTAAGTACCACACATAACCCATCACTGATGACACCATGCATGCGATGAGAGTGAAGTCCAACTCGAACTGTGAAGCTAGTGATTCACCTGCTGCTCCTCCTAAGGCCTTCTTTCTGGCCTTATTTTGTGGACAATTTGTGGCATAGTGTCCATGCTCGTGACAATAAAAAAATTTCACCTTTGACAAGTCTCGCTTCTTTCCTGACTTTCCAGACTTCGATTTGGAATTGGAAACCTTCCCTTTTCCTTTATACACCTTTCCATCCAAGGCACAATTATCCTCGTCATCATTCTTTGATGAGGATACATCTCTCATGTTCCATTGAAACTCTTCTTGTACCAAGGTGGACCACAATCACTCCTACTTTGGTAGTTTCTCCTTTTCTCCGTTGTGTAACCAGCTCCAAAAAGAGAAGAAAAGAGATATCAACGCTTTAGAAATGAGCCACTTCGAGGGGGCAACCTCCAATACATTACATAAATGAAAAATTCTTTGGATGATACAATTTACAAAACCTCCTTTCTATATATAGGAGTCCATGGGGCCATAATGTAATCCTAGTGGGCCATAATGTAATCCTAGCCGACCTAACAATAATAATTTAAGGGCACAATAATAACAAAATGGGGGTTACAAGGGTACAATAATAACAATAAGGGGTTTACACTAACAATAAATAAGGGGCTACACTATTAATATAGGGACTTAACATGCCCCTCCCCTTCAAACAAGTGTTATCCTCAACGCTTGATTATTTCTTGATGCTTCTGTATAAAATTCTCATCGTCCCATGTGGAATCTTCTACAGGAAAGTTCTTCCACTTGCTGAGATACTTTGAAATTGATTGTACTTGTCGATTTCTTGTTTCTGTGACTGCTTCAGAACTTCTTTCGATGTGATATTGATCTTCCAATTGTTTCATTTGATTTTGCACTAAAGTTAGGTTATCCTTTGAGAGTTGGAGAACTTGTTGTTGATGCTCATTGTGATATTCCACTACTTTATCATCCATAATAGATTTTATTTGATCCTTAAAACCATCCAAATTAGCCTCCATTTTTGCTTTTAAACCATCTATGTCATCTTCGGTTGCTCTTCGTAAGATCGAAATGTGTTGCACTTGGTACCGTAATTTTGATATCTCATATTGCAATTCTTCCTCCTCATGCGTCATAGTATAGCTTTCTGAGGGCTTAATGGGTATGGAATTATTTTTTGGAGGCATAATAGAACCCATTACTGACAAAAATTCTTCAATATTCCCTTGGAATCAATTCAACTTGATTCTTCAAACAAGACTTATGCAATTCGGAAAAAAAATACACACCTTTTACTTGCTTTGAGGAGCTCGATATTGAAATTGAATTATCTATGTAATTGAAAATCTTCAATATCTGAAATTCAGCCCTGTAGTAGCCCTCTGAAGCTTCTTTCAAATGCCACAGTTCTGATCTAATTTGGATTCCCCAAGACAAAGTTGTGTCCAATCTCCCACAATGACCTAATTCTGGACTGGTTCAGTAGAGAAAACTTGTAGGACTTGCCACGTGTCACTGTTTCATCCTTTGTCTCTGAAATTGATAGAAAAGAAACTACAGTCTGTGTACTTGTGACCACTTTTTACGGCACTCAAATCCACTGCCCAGAGAGAGAGTTATTGAACTTTTCCCACGATCACCTCTTTGAGATGCAATTCAGGAGCCTGAAAACGCACTACCTTCCACAGATCATATCTCCAAAAATATTGCGAACCAAGCTCTGAAATTTTTTGATGAATTTCCTCAGGATTTCAGCTTCGCACCATATGAATTTCAGATTCTGAACCTTCGTAGAAAAATTTTTATAGCGCAAATGCCACGATGACCTGTTTAGGAGCCTGAAAACATACCTAACTTCCACAGATCATATCTCCGAAATTATTGCGAACCAAACTCTGAAATTTTTATACGAGCGTCCTCAGGATTTTTTCTTCGCACCCTAAAAATTTCAGCTTCTGAAACTTCGTAGAAAAAAAGTTATAGCGAAAATGCCACGATGACCTGTTTGGAGCAGCGAAACCCTAGAATCCAAAGCTCTGATACCAAATGTTGTGTAACCAGCTCCAAAAGAGAAGAAAAGAGATATCAACGCCTTAGAAATGAGCCACTTCGAGGGGGAAACCTCCAATACATTACATAAATGAACAATTCTTGGATGATACAATTTACAAAACCTCCTTTCTATACATAGGAGTCCATGGGGCCATAATGTAATCCTAGTGGGCCACAATGTAATCCTAGCCGACCTAACAATAATAATTTAAGGGCACAATAATAACAAAATGGGGGTTACAAGGGTACAATAATAACAATAAGGGGGGATACACTAACATAATAAGGGGCTACACTATTAATATAGGGACTTAACATTCTCCCTCCCATTCATAGAGTCCTGGTAGTTGTGCCAACTCTTGGGAAGGCCTATAAGTGCTATGCTCACCAAATAATCCTCAACAATTGTCACCCCAATACTTCTAGGCTCATCTCGACACTGAGTGAACTTCATCAAGTATTTTTGGATCGTGTTGCCTTTCTCTATCTTGATCTTTCAGAGCTTGTATTTTAGTGCCAGCTTCCTATGGTCGCTGCTACTCTAAAATAGATTTGTCAAGGCTTTCCACATCAAATATTGAGTCACCTTCCCATGGATATATGATAAAATATGATCTCTAACTACTTATAATAACATCCTTCTTGCCTTTGCTATATTCTTCTCCCATGCATCAAGTTGTTGAGCATTAGTTGTCGTGGGCTGAGGAATATCATTGTTAATGACTGCCTTTAGTTTGTTGTCCTCTAGCAATGCCTCCATCATGTCCTTCCATTCTATGTAATTCGAATTTCCCTCGAGTGAATATGTGAGTCTCAAGCAATTGAAATACATCTTGATCTACTGCTGGGTCCTAAAGAACAAATCTGCAAATTCGATATACATGTTCAAAACAAACTTTGATTCTTATCTTCTGTAGTGATTCTTGCTCTAATACCATGTAGAAATTATATCAATGGATTCAATTTGATCTTGTAATGTACTAAAACAAAATAATTAATCACTTATACAAGTTTTCAGAAACTAAATTCAATCACATAATCACAAACAAGCAAGAGAAAGAAATCAATCGATTGCACAACACAAGATGTATACAGGGAAAGAAACTGCCTGAAACCCTGATATTTTTATATTGCATAAATTCAAGACCATGAAACAATACAATGCTATTCCTCACACTAAGAAACATCTGCATTCTGTTGATTGTCTCACTCCGATCTACGAAAAATCGATCCAATACTTAACCAATTCTCAGCCCTTATTTTCCCAGCCTTTCTTACATATTCCTAGAGGAATTGCGGCCCTATTAATTAGGAAATTCCTTGGAATTGATTGTGCAATTAATATAAGGAATGTTGGTGACCTCATGCATGACCTGTACAATTTTCTAATTATACAACTGATAGTTATCTTCCCTTTAACCTCACTCTCAACTAGGACTTCCTTAGAACTGACATGTAAAAACTATTTATAGTGAATTATCAGTTAATTGATTGATCACTACTTGTGAATTAAATCAGATTTAATTCGTTGGACCTATCACTAGCTCATATCTTAGTTAGAACTAGTTAAACTGATTTTAACTCATTTAATTGAGTTAACTAATTACAACTCACAAATAACTATAACTAGACCGTCTAAAAATAGAAAAATCCTCTACTTGCCTCCTCTTTGACCCCCAACTCAGATTTCCTAAGATAAATCAGTCATTCTAACCTAGTTAACTAATACAAGTTGTAATGAGATGAAATTACAATTTCTCTTCCACTTTAATTAAGGGAAAATTAAATCAGAAGGCCCCATTGGGTGCCATTTCAACAACCACAACATTGAAAAATGAGACACATTCTACCTTCACATTGCAATTATTGCAAGCCTTCGACCAAATGAAATTTAATATTTTCGAGCAATGAATTATTGTATTTAAATTATTCATTATATAACCCATTAGTGATAACATTTTTTTTTTTAATCTAAAGCGACTGTAAAGGAAATGCACAAAACCCTAAGTTGCAATGTGAATGTACACAAGGAAAACAAACCAAGATAAACAAATTCCAAAGGGATGCTTAGCCTTTTGTAGCAATACAACACATATGAAGGATATGAAAGATATACGATGATGTGTGGGAATTAATGTCATAATGCTTTAGTTATGACATGCACCAAGAAACCTTGGCATGATCCTTGTTCACAGAATGGAGAGAGATATGCTAAAATATAATACAACATATTTTTCACAAAAGGGAGAGGGATATGTTAAAATGTGATACAACATTTTTTTTAAATGATTTTTACTTGCTAGTGTTTTTCAATGAGGTTTGGATTTATTGATATAGCATAGATTTGCCTACTTTAAATCTACTAGAGATGGGTGGAATCTATCAAGAAGCAAACTTTGTTTCAGTGAAAAATTTGGGAATGTTTGTACTTAGAGATATTTGATCCCTTTATGCACTTGTGTATGTGACGTACACCTCCCCTCACATCTACCCAAGTAACCAGCCAACCAGGGTAAACATGAGTTGAGAGAAGTTAAGAGTAGACTCAACCTCCTTGGCGACTTTAAGGAAATGGAATTAACGTGAAAAACCATAACACGGATTCCTTGGACTTGCTACAGGACACCCAGAGGTTGCCTCGGTCATCAAGTTGACTTATCCTTGGGTCCCACTGATGTTTGATAAAGAAAACCCCTGGGCACTCCCTTGATATGGGAAAGGGTGCGTCTAGGAGGCTTTAGACGCTCCTATGACATAGGCATGCATGCATCCAGGGACTCAATTGCCCATACTTATGCCTGAATCCACAAGATTTAAAGCACTTTTTAAACCCAGAATCCCATACACTGCCCATAACTTCCTATAGCTTTCAGAAATCATTAAACACATGACGAAAATGCCAAATAACCAAAAAATGACTCCATGACTAGGCCTGACCATCCCCAATAGGGACTGAAATTCTGTCAAACACTTGGCACAAATGAAATTTACATGCCTAAGATACAAGACAGAGCATGAATGGCTGAAAACTCTTGAGATACATTACAAGAAGAATCATATCCATCTTCCTTGAACTGTTATGACAACAATTAGGTCTTGCATCTATTATATCAACATTTACAAGTAAATACATGAAATAACCATGACATGAACCAGTCATTTAAACATTCTTATAACCAGCATAAAACCATGGAAATAGAAGTGAGATAATGTCCATTAAATCCACACATGACTATTTACAAAATAAAGAGAACTTAGCTTCCATTAAACATAGGAAATAACCTACCAGGTTCGGTACTTCCACGTACCATCTGACCATAGACATGGTTGACCAAATATCCTTTAGTCAGTCACCCCCATGCCATATTCCAAGCATGAATGTGGGATCTTATGGATAAACCAATCCAAAACACAACCAATGGAATCCATAGGTTAAACCACCTTCACTCTCAACATACCGTGAACACACAAAAACAGCGCTCCAATCACAAAAATGAGCAGAACTTGGAATTCAATTCGGAATACATCACTATCCTTGTGGAATTTTTGTCTCCATGTCTCTCAAGTTTTACCGCAATCCAATTTTGGAGCACTATACCTTAAACCAAGACACCAACCTCAGGCTTTACCATGTATCCTTCAAAAACCAGTCAAGGGATTCCTAGGCCTTTGGGGATTTTCCTTGAGACCACCTCCACCCCAAATTCTAAAATCCATCCGGAAATTCCAAAGCTCAAAACTGAGATCAAAATCCCAACACACCATGGCATCTAGAAAAAGGAAAGGCAAGGATGAAAACCACTCTCAAAACCCAAAAACACCATGCCACCAATAGCAAGAGAACCATATACCAAAATGCATAAGCCATGCATGTCCAAATCATCTAGGAAATCACACATCCAATATGTTACATGCAAGTATTCCTATTGAAGCTGCTAGATCCTTATCTTCCTTGCTTGATCTTTGCTTCCCTTTCCTTTTCTTGTCATTCCTTTGCTTTCTTTCATCTTTCTTGGTTCAATGTTTATTTGCTCCAAGAAAACTCTAAGTATCCAAGAGTATGAAAGAGAGAGAGAATAATGAGAGAGCTTCAAAACTGACTGACAAAAGGTTACCAATTGATCCTCATAAGACTTTTTATTAATGAGGCCTCTATTTTCTTCATTTTCCATTATTTTCCTTCATTTTATTCCTCACATGCAACCTATGACCTTTTACCTTCCTTTATTTTCATAAATAAATGCGCCAAAAATACTTTTGCCTCTTTAATGCCTTAGCCATTGCCTTTGCAAATTTTCCTTTGCCATAAACACATATCCAGTGATGCCCACTAGGATATTTTTCCCAACATTCAGCTTGGAATAAGTGTCCCTTAACCGTGGTCTTATTTTTGCCTTTATTAACTCGTATTACATGAACTTTTGTGTATAAGTATTTAAATTAACTATTTATTATGATATATACATAACTTAGAAAAATAATTTTAAGTTTTTATATGTTTATTTATTAGATTTAAATATAAAATTTTGAAATATAATGGTTATATATATATAATTTTATTTTTAATTATATGTTTATTGATTAGTATTTATATGTTTATTAATTATATATTTTAAAATATTATTTAAATTTATTTATTATGATGTGTATATTATGATTTTTTTTCTTCTGAAAAATGTTTATATTTTTATCAACAAAAATAGAATTATACTATAACAAATTGAATTGAATTATTTATTATTTTTATTATTATTTAATTGAGTTTACGTCATGTTTTATTATTATTATTATTATTTAATATGGTGATCATTATTTCTTGGGCTATAAGATATTATATGTGGTTGGGCATATACTATCCGCCATTAGATTTAATTTTTTTTAAATCTAATGGTGGACGGTATATGCCCAACCACATTTAATATCCTATAGCCCATGAAATATGTATTGCCATTTAATATAAGATTTCATTTAATGCACCACTACAACATCTTCCTTATCCTCCAAGTACAATAAAAAAAATATCTGAAATAAATTATTTACTTGTCCCTTAAACAAAAAAGTTGTATTTAAGTGAATAAGCACTCAACCCCATACTATACTAACCCTAGAAATCAAATATTCAACGAAATTAAGGTTAATATTAGAATAAATTCATGTGAAACATGCTAGGATGGAAATAAGTAACGGATGAGAAGCATTTAACCTATAAACTTTAAACATGAACAAAATCCAACAAAATTGTGAGTTTAAACCATTAAGTTTAGTTTATGCATATGGTTAAATCTAAAGAAAAAACAAGAGGACCAAATTAAACCTTATTTATGCTATCTCTACATGATAAGCAACAAATCCTTCACATGCAACTAACAATTATCTATGATATCATATAACTTGAAAGATGTGTAGATATAACATATAGATGAAAATTTAGTAAACCAATATTATGCTATGACAACTTGTTTAATAAGTCTTTTATAGCAGTGTCATAGAGTGCATTTGATGTAAACGACACTTCGCATATTAAAATAAAGTTGGAGTTTGCAACCAAATTAAAACAAGTGCTACATAGTAGTTAGTCCCTACTGCTTAGTTTAAATATACTTAAAATTAAAATTAAAACAATAAAGACAAAGATTTCATCAATAGTTTATATTAATAAAAATTATAATTAAAAAAGATTTAACTACTATACTTTGATGATACACTGCATTAACTATACTTTATCTCACAATCTAAGTCTCTATATAGTTTACTTGCATATTTAAATATACATTTAATTTAAATAAATCCCTAAACATTTTGTTTTATATTCGCTTTTTTTAATATAGAAAACCATAGGCTCATCCATCCAAATTGACAAATTACGTGTGCTAAAATAATCTTGAAATCATGTCATTCACATTATAAATTGGATACAAAGGATAAATTAAGTTTTGCATGCCCTATTACCTTACTTTCTATTCTTGATAAATATGTCTACTGCCAACACTTGGCATACATCATAGACTTCATATATCACAACATTCTACCACTATCATCTTCATGAATTTTTGAATCATCAATCATATTGAAATTATTTAATATTTGGATCTTTGATCATATTTGTTCAGATCAAACAAATATTTGTATATATAGTTTTGTGTTTAATAATTTAGTAGAGATGTTAGTTTTATCTGCAAATATACATGTTATGAGTATGAGTAATGAAAGTACCCAACCTCGACTAACAACCATGAAATCAACAACAACAACTTCCAGGACCAATGTCTCTTCTGATTTTTCAGCTTTATCACTTAAAACTTAGAAAGTACACATTTTTACCGATGATTTCAATGCTCATCCATATTTTTAAAAGTGTGAGTGAAAAGGTAGCAAGTGCCCTTTCCCATGGTGACAAAGGATGACTTTTTGAACATTATAGCACCCCATTCCCCAACAAACTTCTTTTAATTGAGTTAATAATTTTATAATACAAAATAAAACTTTTTTCAACTTTATCATTTAAAACTTACAAAGTACATAATTTTACCAATGATTTTCAATATTCATTCATATTTTTAAAAAGCACATAATTTTACAAATGATTTTCAATATTCATTCATATTTTAACAAGTGAGGGTGCAAAGGAAGGTAGTGCCCTTGTCCATTATGATAGAGGATGTTTCATTAAGCATTGTTGTAACATCTCCGGGTTGATTTTCCATGTAAATAAATTAAACCAAGGTCATGGGACACATATTCCAAGTTGAATGGAGGGGAAAACGTTATAGTGGGCATCACTTGTGGTTTATTATTGGGTGTGGAAATTGGAAATGGCATTGGCAAAGGAAAAAGGCAATAGATGATAATTTAATATGAGAACTAAAGGAAAATAGGAGAAAAGGGAGATGAAGAGACACAAATATGCATTCAAGGGAAAATGAAGGAAAATGAAAAAAAAAAAAGGAGAGGGAGAAAATTATATGCCTCTCTTAGTTACTCTTCGTCACTCATACACTCTTACACACTTAGATCATTATTGGAGCATTTGAGCACTCACTTGGACATTGAGGCATTCTCACTTGGAATTGGAGAGAGAAAGCACCTAGAGAGAAGCAAGCAAGCAAAGGAATTCGTGGGAAATGAAAGAGAAGGTTGGAAAAGTAGATATAATAAGAAATCATTGCATGTAACAGGTTTCATGTGTGATTTCATTGTCTATATCTAAATGCACGGTACATCCATTTGGTTATTTGGTTACGTTGTTGTCATTGGTATGGGATTTTCATTGATTGATAGTGGTTTCAACCTTTCCTTGTAATTTCGCGGATAGCCATGGTGTAGTGGGTTCCCTATTGTGATTAAGATTTGGATGGTTGGTAGACTTTGGATCCTGATGAGGTGGTCTCGAGAAAATTACCAAGGTTCGAGGGTGGAGATGGGATTTCTCCTGGAACTCTTGACAGATGGGTGGAGACTGGAAAAATCCTCTGGGTAGAGTAATGAAAGTCAAAGGAATCCAAAAAATTTTGGTGTTAGTGATTTATGGACCAGTTAATGTGAAATCATTGTGGTTGAGGGTTGAGGTGGTTTGGCCTCTAGAATCCATAGTTATTTATATTTTGGTTTGACACATGTAATCTCACATTCATGATTTGAATATGGCATAGGGGTGATTGGATGAAAGAGAGATTTGGTTTAGCCCAATATATGGTCGGGTGGCATGTGGAAGTTCCTAACTTGGTTGGATTTATGCATATGTTATTATGTGTTATTTCTTATTGAGATCAATGAGGGCTTGTATGGCTTATTGTGTTGATTTTAGGACTGGTTTGTCATGGATTCATTTTGGTTAAATGTTGCTTATAGGCATGGTAAATTGTTGTTGTATAATGTGCTCTTGTTATGGGTACTGCTTATGGTGTGATAAGTTATTGAATGGAATATGAAAGCATGGGCTAATTAATGTTGTTGCAGCCACTTTGAGAGGGAATTGAGCCTTCTGAAAGATTCTCTGATGAAGTTAAGAATACATTGAACATATATGCATTCATGATCTATAGTTTAGCACGTTTACCATGTGTTTAAAAAAATGTTTAGCATGTGTTTGGAATGTTCTAAGAAATTCCCAACCTTAGTATTCATTATACTGACTTATTATCATCTTAGATTGAGTTCTGTAAGTTTTGGGTTGTTCTAGGTAATTTCCCTGTAGGTAGCCTTGAAAATCAAAATTTGGCTTGCTAGCTACACCCTATGAATTGAGATATTTCAGCTGCAACTACATGATGGACAGCCTGTGCATGCACTATATATTTCCAACCACATGCACAACTTGGCATGCATGCTGCTAGAATGTAAGGTAAGGAAAAAATTCATTTCTAGCCCAAGGAAAGATCATCAACATATATTGTTTGGTATTTGGGTGATGTGGTGATCCTAGGATGTTGTAGTATGTTTCCAATTTATAGACCCCACTTCCATAACTGGAACTCGGATGTTGGGTCATCTCATAGTAACTTCAGCACATGTTTTCCTTGGAGAGCTTGTAAAAGTGGGTAAATGTGGGGTGGAGTGTTATTGGAGTGAGGTTGCAGCACTGGACCTGGGGTAATGTATATTTTTATGCATGCATGTCAATTTCTTATATATTTATTATGAATGCATGTTAGCTAATTATTGTTATTGTTATGATATCCATGTATAAGCTGGTATGCGTGTAATGTTGTATCTTTCTAATCTGGATTGACCTATGCAGATGCAATAACCTCCCCTAAGATACATTGAGGTATGATTTTTATTATGTTTTTACTTAGCTAACAATGGCATATTGCAAGAAATATAAGGCCAAGAGATGAATAGAATAATAGTTGAGTACAATTGATATTAATCTTTGTATAGGCCCAAAGAGACATTGGTAGGATGGGAGAGATTGATTGATAAATAGGGAGAGGGACATTCTCCTGGGTTGGTAGACACATTGACAAGTTTGAAGGCAATAATTATAAGTTGCAAGGTAGACAATGAGCAGTTGATTGAGGCACAGGAATGGTTTGCCACATCTAAAGAAAATCAAGCCGAGGTTAATGCAATCATCCTCCATTAAAAGGAAGAAAGTACTAATGGTGTATATGGAAGAAAGCCTCAGAAAGGGTACATGATGGATAAAGGTGATACAATAAAGAGTGGCAGATCCTTGGACACACCTGAGGGGAGGGCTAGTACTCATGGGTTTTATTATAGCTTTAATTCTGAGATACATCATCACCATCACCGCCAACAACCTTATAGGATGAGTGAGAAGGGATACTTGTTAGGAGAATTCAAGAAATACAATATTTATACTTTTGATGGAGAAATAAAGAAATTGAAAGATGCAAAAGCATGGTTTCTTGGGATGAAGAAATTCTTCAGATTACATGATATTTAGAAAACATGAAAACCAAGATAACTACCTTCAGTCTCAATGGAAAAGCGGATATCTGGTGGGAAGATGTTAAGCATGTCAGAGGCATTAGAGAAGAGGAGTTTATTTGGATGAGTTTTAAAGACTCTTTAGGAAGTACATTTCTAAGAGGTATTATAATGGAAAATCCACGGACTTCTATGAGCTCAAGATGGGTTCCATGAAAAATTAGGAGTACATAAACATATTTCTAGAGTTGTTGAGATATGTTCCTTATATCAAGGATGAGAAAGCAAAGATCCAAAGGTTCATCAATGGGTTGAAAGTAACATTCAAAAATTGGATTGAGTTTGATGAGCCTCGATCATTGGAGGAAGCCATTAGAAAACTGAAGCATTGTTATGAGAAGTCAAAGTGCAAGATTGAGTTCAAGCGTAACTGGAAAGGTAGTGAGAAGACTAAAGGAAAATGTGTTAATTTTGGAAATTCACGGAAAAATTCCCTCCTTTGGAAAATATTCCTCATCAAGGAAGACCCCTACTAGCCCTTGGAAGAATTGATTTTGGTTAAGGAAAAATATATTTCTAATATGGAAGCCCACATTTGCACAAAAGGATAGGTAGGCCCAAAATATAAATTGGACACCCTTGGATGGCTATAAATACAATTCAAGTGACCCTCATTTGGAGATCATCAATCATTCTTCTTTCTTGATTTTTGATCGCACAGTTCTAAGATTGGTTCACAAAAGTTGGTTCACTCAAGTCTGAAATTGCAGGGTCTGAAACTCGCATATGTGATTAGGATTTTTGGTTCTCAGTCGCAGGGATGCTACATGATATTTTCAATTGAAACCATAGGCACACAAGACTATGAGTGTTGTTGGAGGGTTTCAGTAGCACACACATCTCTCTCTTCGTGCAGTTGGAACCTAGAGTTTGATTTTGACAGTTGATTGCAGTTGACCGTAGATTTTGATAGTTGACCTTAGGCTTATGAATCAGGGTTTGAGTATTAGAATTGTTGGGTTCATATCTTGGATGTTGTTTAGTTGATTTTGTTGGATATTTTTTTTGTTGATGATATGGATCATTGTACTCTCTCTTTGTTGAAACATTCAATGAAAATCTAATAAGAAGAATAATTTGAAAGGGATTTCCCCCTAATGGGGTTTTCCCCTAGTCTCCGGTTAGACCTTCCATGTCTATGTGTGAATGTTTTTCTTCTATTGTTCCTTTATGTTCTATGGCATTGATGATTATATTGTTATTTATATATAATTGCATATGTTGTTGAATAATGTTATGACGTCATGGGGTGAATTCAATACATAAATAATGAGATGCAATTATATAAAGAAAAGAACAAAATAACCCTAAGAAAAATTATCATGTATCAAAGTTGGGCTAAAGAAAAGTCATTGAGATCACCCTTCTTAAGACACAATTCATGAGAGAAAGAGAAGATGGAGGAGACCTAAAATAATACTAGGGTTTGAAGGAACCCCTGGGAAATCTAGTTATTAGGTTTTGATGGATATCATAAGGATAGGGTTTGGAAGAAACCATGGGATAATATAAACACTTGAGTTTTGCAGTTTTGAAACCCTAGCATGATCAATGAGAATTTGTTCTAACACTTGTGACAAATTTAAGTACAACCCTATATGGGCTAGTCTCAATTAGGCTTGGTTGCTGATGAAGTTGATGGAAACATTGAAGGCAACATTATTACATGGATAATGGAAAATATTAGCTCTTGAAGGTTGGTTCAAGAGGGAGATTACCACTTCTTGTTGAAAGTAAAGTATCATTTATATTTATGTTATTTCTTGTTGATTATTACTTGTATTTACTGCATGAATATTTAAGTGTCTAATTCTTCGAAACTCTATATGGGAGGTGATAAGCAGATCCTTCTTAAGGGTCATCTAAGGTGCAAGAAAAGAGAGCTAGTACAAAACAAGGTACATGATAAAAAGATTTCAAAGTAGCATCTGAAAATTACAATATGCAAGTAAGAGCTACAAGTTGCATAATATTTAAATACTTCAAGGTATGTATAGTGTATTTTTTCAACGTTGTGATTTAGATGAAATTTTGGATGGCCAGTTAAGCCCTAAGGTATGACAAGAACATCACCTTCATAAATGACTCATACATATGAAAGTAAGTTTGATTTATGGCACATGTGATATATTAGGGTTCTTGATATTTGGCAAGTATTTTACATTTTAGACATGATGGACTTCTGGAAGCAAGCTAGATAGATTAATTCTGATATATTGTGACTTGATTAATGTTTGTGCATGATATCCATGATGATAAAAGTGGAACAATAATATTGATGCTCAGGATATTCTTGTTGACCTTGGTTAGGTTTTGATAAGCTTAGTAAATTTGATACTATGACAAAATTGGATGCCATGAATTGATGATTGAGTAATATGATAACGAAATGATGTAGTGATTATGATCCTTGAAGTATGATGATACACTTGTCGGCCACCTTAATTATATGAAACTAACCCTTGATGAAAGTTTGATGTTATGTTCATATGTGATTATGAAGTAGTTGATGCTAATATGTTATGACTATGATGCATATATGTCTAAGAATCTGATATAGTTTAATTTCATGATCTAACAGTTATGTTGAGGCATGACAGTATTATGATGGATTCGTTGATGTTTTGATTAATGATGACTAAATTGCATTCCCATTCAGAGGACTCAACATGAAATCTCAACACCTATTATTATTTGCAGAAAATGAATAGAAGACACTTGATTGTTGAAGGAAGAATTATGATCATGAATAAATATATGATGTTGTTGAAGAGGTTGTGGCAAGTTCTGATCTTAGCAGAGTAGGTTTCTCCTTGTCTAAGCCCCAACCATTGGGAGAAAGGCTTAAGGGTGTGGTTATAGGCCTCCCAACTGCACGTATGAAGGCCTATGGGTGTGATTGAGCATGCAAGACACAAAATATAAAAATCTTATGCATAAGTCCAAGAGTGCACTAGGAGTATGACAGACTTACAAACATGGAACATATGATGGAGAGTTCAATTAGCAGGGAAGTTTTTAAGATCTACATAATGTTTAAATTATTATAGAGAAAGTGAATGTCTTGGCTAAACTTGTGTTTGTAGGAGATTTAAATATTCATATTAGTATATTTTTTACCTTGGCATGATCACTTGAGCTAGTATATGACAGTATTCGGTAACAGTTGCAAGGGTTTGACAAGATTTATTGACTTGAATTAATATAAATGAGTAATATTGTAATTTTGACATCATGCTTGAAAATTCATAGATATGTTTTGACTTATGAATTGATTGAAGTCACAGTGATAACAAGTTAGGGTTTTGATCAGATTTATAACTTGACAATTGTGATTTTACTTGATGTGACATGAAAACATGAGAATAGTAACTCTCAGTGATTAACATTGGTATTCATTATGTATTGATTATGAGAATAGTAATTGATTATGTATTAGCATCATTGGCATTGACATATTGGTTGAAGTGTAAATTGTTATGATTCAGTATACAACGATTTTTATTGCAGAAATATCACAATGAATGGATTAAACTTATATGACTTATCCTTGGTGTATGAATTCACATCTCGGGACATAAATGATTCATATTATGATCATGAGGATGGCTTGATAATTTTTTGTTAGATATTGCTTTGTAAATAACAAGTTTTTGACATGATAGTAGATAAGTTGTAACCTGGAATTTAGGTGTAAGCTCTTCCTAGAACTTATCTAAATATTTTTCCAGTGATATTAGCAGGAAATTTTATGGATTTGATATTGGTTTTGATTTGGCATTTAAGGCTTAATAAGCAAACTAGGTTAATTTGATTGCAAAATATTGATTTGTTTGAGGTAGAGTATATTGGTTTGGTCAGTATTAGGTTTGCAGAAAGCATTGTATGGTTTGAAGCAAGCTTCTTGATCCTAGTATGTCTGCATTGACAGTTACTCGGTGAACCTTGGAAGATGTGTCGATTTGAACCTCAACTTCAAAAGTGGTCCAAGGTATGCCTTGGATTTTGGTTTTATACGTTGAAGATCTATTCTTGGAAGGTAACAATCCTTTAATGATCGAAGTAAGAGGGATTTTTCCTCTGATATTGAGATGGAAGACCTTGGCATGATGCAGTAATTTCTAAGATTAGAAGTTTGGAAAAGGAAAAGACATCGTGAATTTATTTGGCACAATGGAATACAAATCCTTGGACACCACGATGGAATTGAATTTCAAGAAGTTATGCAGAGATATGGTTGAACTTGAATTGGAAAATGATAGTTGATTGAGGCATTAATGTTCCTTGTAAAACCAATATACATATATATTTTGCAGAGAACAACCCAAGTCATTTCATGATTGAGCCACTTCATACACATTGGGCTGCCACCAAGCACATTTTTGAGATATCCACATGAGATAATAAATCTTGGTCTGAGATATACTTTGAGGGATGTATGAATACACAAATACACTAGTGATGATTGTGATGGAAAGAATTATTGATAGAAAGAACATATGGGTGTTTCTTTACCTTGGGATATGATGCAGGGGCATTGGACACTAGCTAGCAATGTGAGAAAATTGTCCACATGTTGTCACTAGAAGAGTTCGAAATTGTTCAAGAAATGTACCAGCAAGGTGTCAATACCTTAGTTGTCTGTTGCACTTAGAGCAATTAGGGTTAGTTTAGTAACTACAGAAGTCGAATAGTTTGATTCGTGTCTATCTGTTAGGTTTCTGTTGATAGAATTATAGTAATATTATGTAATTAGGCTTTTTATGTTAAGAATAAAACGGTCCTCAAGGAAGAGCCGAATAGTCATGTAATAATCTATAAATGTAAACCCATGATACAGAGTAAAGGGGGGATTTGGCAGTGAAAGATTGAATCAAGAAGCATTTCTCTCTGTTGAATAAATTTTAGGCTCATTAGCTATCTGTGTGTGTTATTGGAAATTTTCCCGAAGGACTCATTCCTTCGATTTGTGAACTTCTGTGTATAACTTGGAAGAAATCAATTCTGTGTGAGAACCTCCATATTACTCTTTGAATGCATTGGAACTCATGTTCTTAGCGTTGAATTGAATGTGTTTATTTTGTATTGAAGCCCTGAAGAAGGTCAAATAGTTGGTTCTGTTGGTCGAGCGTGACCTTAGCAATTCTCTGTTTATTTAAAGGATAGCGAAACTTTGTCTAAAGCATTGAATCCCTATTTTCTTAGAGCATAAAGTTGTGATAGAAGCTCTGTTGGTGGAGCGACGTAATTAGAGACCGAAACATGGTGTTAACGCAGAGAAAGACATTTCGGGCGGAATTTTAAGTTAAACACTATTCATATACTAGATTTGCAAGAGAGTGGTTTCGGAGGAGGATACCAAGGGTATCGCGTAACATTTTGGTTGAGGAGCAGTTTTAGAAATAAAAATGCGATCCAATAAGTTTCTGCCACATCATGTTTGCAAAACTTCCCATTTCGCATTTTTTTTAGCGTTAATGTTCAACCCTTCAAAAAAGGCGATATCTACCAGAACCATTCGATCTGGAGGACAACAGATCTGAAGGAAATCACGCAGTGAAGTGCATGAGGCATAACTCAAGGTATGGCCTAGCGGTTTTGTATTATTAAATTTTTATTTAATACACAAAAATTGGATATTTGGTTCATGGGCCCGGGAGAGTTAAGTGTTGTTGGTTAAATGCTTATGTCGGGAATAAAAGTGTTTTATTATCTTAAGGCTGAGACTTAGATATTGTTCAAAGGGTGTGAAGCGTCGGTTCATTTACCTATACGAGCGCTTTATTTGAAAATAGCCCAAAGACCCTATTATTTCAGTTTTTATATAAAAAAGTGGACTATGTTATTTTATTAATCAAATTCCACGAATTTGATAATGAAATGAGAACAAGAATTTGAAGTGGACTCCTTTGGTGAAAGGGAATATTGAGATAGAGAAGAGCCACAACTCTCCTTAAAGCCTGCACCCCAAATTGTGCTATCATTTGTGGTATCAGAGCAGTTTTTAAGACATTTTGCAGGGACTGAACCAACATCCAAAATCCAGAAGAAGAATTCTAGCATGGCCGTCTGAGTTGCCAGAGGTGCTGCTGGTAGGAGAAGAGGCAGGCCAGTTGCCAATGCAGAAGTATTAGAGACCTTACAGCAGTTCCAAGCCAGATTGGAAGCAACGGAATTAGGACACCTAAGAGATCCTGAGGATATTAGTGAACCTGAAACTGAAGAAGAGGCAGGGGATAATGTTGAGATTCCTCCTGAGATGAGACTCCTTAAATCTGTTCTGGGGTCTACATCCAAGCCTAGACTTGAAGTGTCAAGCTTTGCAGGAGGATTGAATCCAGAAGAATTGATAGACTGGATCAATGAGATGAACAAATGTTTTGATTATGAAGAGAAGGGTGAAGACAAAAGAGTCAAATTTGCAATGACAAAGTTGAAGAGACATGCATCACTTTGGTGGGATGGAGTGCAAGCAGAGAGAAGGGGAGCTGGTAAACAACCAATCAAGAGTTGGACCATAATGGTGGCAAAGCTGAGAGGTAAGTTTTTTCCTAGTGATTATCAGCTTACGTTGTTTAGAAAAATGCAGAACCTTAGACAGAGACTGATGACAGTAAAAGAATACACAGAAGAGTTTTATAAAATAAGTATAAGAGCTAGACAAATCCAGGACACAACAGAGAAGGTTTCCAGGTATGTAGATGGTCTCAAGTTAGAGATCCAGGATGAGATAGGTATTTTTTCTCCTAAGATAGTAGAAAAGGCTTATCAAATGGCCTTGAAAGCTAAAGAAAAACTCCTGAGAAAGCAGTCGGCCAAAGGAAGAGGTACTTTCCGAGGAAAGGGAAGTCAAGGTGGTAGAGGAAGGTCTACAGCACCAAGGGATGGAGCTAGCAGCAGCTCACCTTAGAATGCATCAACAAAAGGTGATGCAAGGGGCAGAAGGAGTTCCTACAGAGGAAGAGGAGGCAGAAACAGAGGAAGAGAAGTGAGTTGTTACAGATGTCACCAATTGGGACATAAACACTATGAATTCCCAGAGAATATGGTTATCGGTCAGAGAAATGCAATTGTTGCTCAGATTGGAGAAGAGGAAAAGAGGCTATCTGAAACAAAAGAAGCAATTCTGCCAGAGAAGGGGGAATCTTTGGTGGTCAATAAGGTTTTGCTGAAGCAAAAAAAATAAGTTTTTAAACCAGCACAGAGGAAGAATTTGTTCAGGAGTGTGTGCAAAGTCTAAGGGAAATGTTGTCAATTGGTCACTGATAGTGGCAGCACAGACAATTTGGTCTCTACAGAGGTGATAGAGAAAGTAAAGCTGAAGACAAGGGAACATCCAACACCCTACAAGGTGTCATGGCTTCATAAAGGACACCAGCTGATTGTGAATGATCAATGTGAAATAGAGTTGCAAATGGGCAGCTACAAGGAAAAGATCACGTGTGATGTGATGCCTATGGATGTGTGTCACATACTGCTGGGAAGACCTTGGCAGTATGATAGAGCAGCAGTACATTATGGTAAGGAGAACACTTATAAGTTTTTCAAGGATGGAGTGCATCAAACATTGATACCTATGGAGGAAGTAAAACCATCAAGTAGAAAGTCTGATCCAAAGGCTTTATTGTTGAGTGGGAAGGAGTACTTACAACAGATTGAAGATGGAGGTAAATTTTTCTTTAGTTTACAAACCTAAAGTTGTGATTACTTCTACAAAAATTTCTGACTTGCCAATTGAAATTCAAGAAATGCTGGACAATTATTGTGATATTGTTGTGGATGATTTTCCTGATGAATTGCCACCTGTAAGAAAAATCATCCATCAGATAGATTTGATTCTAGGATCAAATCTGCCAAAAAAAGTAACCTACAGAATGACTCCCACAGAGAATGAAGAAATCAGAAAGAAAGTGCAGGAATTGGTTGACAAAGGTCTGATCAGAGAAAGCTTGAGTCCATGTGCAGTACCCGCAGTGTTGAGCCCAAAGAAAGTTGGAGATTCGAGAATTTGCACTGATTCAAGGGAAATCAACAAGATAACAATCAGGTATAGATTCCCTTTACCTGGAATTGAAGATTTAATGGACTGTTTGAGTGGAGCAAAATATTTTTCAAAATTAGATTTGAAAAGTAGATATCATCAGATTAGGATAAAGGAAGGCGATGAGTGGAAAACAACCTTTAAAACAAATGAAGGACTGTATGAGTGGTTGGTAATGCCTTTTGGCTTATCAAATGCACCTAGTACTTTTATGAGGCTCATGAATGAAGTGTTAAAGGAATTTATTGGTAAATTTGTAATAGTATATCTGGATGACATATTAGTTTTCAGCAAAACAAAAGAAGAACATTTAAGGCATCTTAATTATGTCTTGAAGAAGTTACATCAAGAGAAGTTGCTGATAAATTTAAAGAAGTGTTCATTCATGAAGGAAGAGTTGGTGTATTTGGGTTTTGTTGTTTCTGCAGAAGGACTGAAGATGGACCCAGAAAAGGTCAAGAAAATCTTGGAGTGGCCTTCACCAAAAAGTGTTTTTGAGGTAAGAAGTTTCCATGGACTTGCCATTTTTTACAGAAAATTCATAAGGAATTTTAGCAAGATTAATGCACCTATCATTGAAACTATAAAGAAGGACAAAAAACCATTCAAATGGACTGTTGAAGCTGAAAGAAATTTTCAGCTTTTGAAACAAAAGATAACTGAAAAGCTTGTTCTAGTGTTGCCTAATTTTAATAAGCTATTTCAAGTGAAGTGTGATGCCAGTGGAGAAGCTATTGGAGCTATGTTGAGTCAAGATGATAGACCTGTAGCATATTTTAGTGAGAAGCTGAATGAGACAAGAAGAAAGTACTCCTCTTATGAAAAATAATTTCATGCAATTGTGCAGGAACTGAAGAAGTGGAGGCATTACTTAATGTATAAAGAATTTTTACTATACTAAGATAACCATGCTTTACAGTATATTATGCAGTAGCCCAAATTGAATCACAAACATGCCAAATGGATTGAATATCTCCAGAGTTTTAATTTTTTTTTGAAGCATATAAGTGGCCAAGCAAATAAAGTAGTTGATGCCTTGAGTAGGAGAAACACGCTTGTTCAAGACAACCAATTTGAAGTGGTAGGATTTGATTTTCTTAAGGAACTTTATAAAACAGATTCAGATTTCAGGGAAGCATTTGAAGCATGTTGTAACCCTGTGTTGACAGACAAAAGTAATTGGTTGGATTATTTCTTGCAAGAGGGCTTATTGTTCAGAAGAAATCAATTGTGTGTACCAAACTGTTCCATAAGGGAGAATTTAATCAAAGTGAAGCATAGTGGTGGACTTGCTGGACACTTTGGTACTGATAAAACTTATGAGCAGTTGAGTCATTTTTATTATTGGCCAAGTATGAGATCTGAGGTGGAAAAATTTGTGAAGAATTGTAAAATTTTTCAACATGCAAAGGGGAGAAGCCAAAATGCAGGATTGTACATTCCATTGCCTATTCTAGACAGGCCTTGGGGTATGATAAGTATGGATTTTGTTCTAGGATTGCCCAAGACACAGAGAGGGAATGATGCAATTTTTGTTTTGGTTGACAGATTTTCCAAGATGGCACATTTTATCCCATGTTATAAAACCAGTGATGCCACTCATGTTGCTAATTTGTTTTTCAAATAAGTTGTTAGACTGCATGGGTTTCCCAAGAGTATTGTTTCTGATAGAGATAATAGATTTGTGGGCCATTTTTGGAGGACATTGTGGAAAAAGCTTGGTACCAAACTGAGTTTCAGCTCATCTTATCATCCTCAGACTGATGGACAAACTAAGGTAGTAAATATAAGTCTGGGAAATCTTTTGAGGAGTCTTGCAGGAGAGCATCCTAAACAGTGGGATCATATTTTTCCATAGGCAGAATATGCATACAATGTTTCACCGAATAGAAGCACAGGACAGAGTCCATTCCATATTTTTTATGGAATGCACCCCAGAGGAATATCTGAACTGAGGAACTTGGGAAAAGCAGAATTGAGGAGTGTTGATGGAGAAGAATTTGCTTCAGAGATCCAAGCAATACATGAGCAGGTAAAATAGCAGCTACAAGGTAGCAGCATCAAGTACAAAGGAAAGGTAGATTTGAGTAGAAGAGAAGTTAGTTTTGAAGTTGGAGATTTGGTTTTGGCACACTTGAGAAAGGAAAGATTTCCAAAGAAGTAGTATAACAATTTGAAGTTCAAAAATATAGGGCCATGCAATATCTTGAGGAAATTTTATGCTAATGCTTATGAAATTGAATTGCCTCCTGATGTTGGGATATCTCCAATATTTAATGCTGCAGATTTATACAAGTATGAAGATGATGGCACAGATGAAGGACCAACAGGTAAAGACCAGATTAAGTGGGTGAAGAAGTTACCTACAGCATAGCCATTACAGCTAGAGGAGATCTTGGACAAGAAGGTGTTCAAAAGGACTAGAGGACAAGAATATTTCCAGTATTTGATCAAGCAGAAGAACCAGCCATATGAAGATTCTACTTGGATGAAAAAATTTATGTTGTAGAAACTGGGCAGTTCTATGAAAGAGCTCATGGACAGGATTCCATGAAGAAATTTCCCCTCAGGAGTCTGACGTAGGGGCATTGGACACTAGCCAGCAATGTGAGAAAATTGTCCACATGTTGTGACTAGAAGAGTTCAAAATTGTTCAAGAAATGTACCAGCAAGGTGTCAATACCTTAGCTGTCTGTTGCACTTAGAGCAGTTAGGGTTAGCTTAGTAACTGCAGAAGTCGAATAGTTTGATTCGTGTCTATCTGTTCAATTTATGTTGATAGAATTATAGTAATATTATGTAATTAGGCTTTTTATGTTAAGAATAAAATGGTCCTCAAGGAGGAGCCGAACAGTCATGTAATAATCTATAAATGTAAACCCTTGATACAGAGTAAAGGGGGGATTTGGCAGTGAAAGATTGAATCGAGAAGAATTTCTCTCTGTTGAATAAATTTTAGGCTCATTGGCTATCTATGTGTGTTATTGGAAATTTTCCCGAAGGACTCATTCCTTCGATTTGTGAACTTCTATGTATAACTTGGAAGAAATCAATTCTGTGTGAGAACCTCCTTATTACTCTTTGAATGCATTGGAACTCATGTTCTCAGCGCTTGAATTGAATGTGTTTATTTTGTATTGAAGCCCTGAATAAGGTCAAATAGTTGGTTCCGTTGGTCGAGCGTGACCTTAGAAATTCTTTGTTTATTTAAAGGATAGCGGAACTCTGTCAAAAGCATTGAATCCCTATTTTCTTAGAGTGTATAGTTGTGATAGAAGCTCTGTTGGTGGAGCGACGTAATTAGAGACCGAAACATGATGTTAACGCAGAGAAAGACATTTTGGGCGGAATTTTAAGTTAAACACTGTTCATATACCAGATTTGCAAGAGAGAGGTTTCGGAGGAGGATACCAGCGGTATCGCACAAAATTTTGGCTGAGGAGCGGTTTTAGAAATAAAAACGCGATCCAATAAATTTCTGCCACGTCATGTTTGTAAAACCGCCCATTTCGCGTTTTTTTTAGCGTTAACGTTCAGCCCTTGAAAAAACGCGATATCTACCAGAACCGTTCGATCTGGAGGACGACAAATTCGAAGGCAATCGCGCAGTGAAGTGCACGAGGGATAACTCAAGGTATGGCCCAGTGGTTTTGTATTATTAAATGTTTATTTAATACACAAAAATTAGATATTTGGTTCGTGGGCCCGGGAGAGTTATGTGTTGTTGGTTAAATTCTTATGTCGGGAATAAAAGCGTTTTATTATCTTAAGGTTGACACTTAGATATTTTTCAAAGGGTGTGAAGCGTCGGTTCATTTACCTTTAGTGAAATATTTCAAAGAGGGGGTCTCAAACAATAGTTAAAGTGTTTTAAAGTGGAGATACAGATACGAGCGCTTTATTTGAAAATAGCCCAAAGACACTATTATTTGAATGTTTATATAAAAAAGTGGACTATGTTATTTCATTAATCAAATTCCACGAATTTGATAATGAAATGAGAACAAGACTTTGAAGTGGACTCCTTTGGTGAAAGGAAATATTGAGACAGAGAAGAGCCACAACTCTCCTTAACGTCTGCACCTCAAATTGTGCTATCAAGATATGCCATGAAATTTTTTATGAGCATGAAATAGAAGTATGTAGCTTTAAGCATGACCTAGGTTGAGTACAATGTTGCTAGCATGACTATTTGTAGGGCAGTTTTGTTGAGAAATCTCTTTGAAAAGTTATTTGAGTAGGTTCTATATATGACAATGATAATTGTGACAATAAAAGGTGGAATTTGATTGGTAGAAAATCACTTATATTGTTGGGACTAAGATATCTCCTTGTGTTGAGACAATGTTGTTGTATGAGACAAGCTTAGGCTTGTGGTTGTTGCCTCCGTGAGAGGGAGGATGAATAAGGTATCCTTTTGTGACATGTATTTATTCTAACATAATATTTGATGCATGAATAAGAAATCAGAGGACCACTATTATTGGTAATGTATGGGGCATTATGATTGAATTATTTAGTGAAATATTTAAGAAAGTATTAGATATTAGCACATTGATCTGTTTATGGTATAAAAAGACCAGGGTTGATAGAGGACATTGAGCTAGCTCTTCCCTCGTCTAAACTCCTATAGTGAGGATTTGAGTGGTAGAGCTTTTGGGTTGAGGGAACTTTGGACAATAGGTGTGTGTGATCCCTACTCTTGCAGTAGGCTGGGTATCTCCCCTATTGTCACCCATAGGGTGTGTGTGATACTTGTCCATTTTGACAGGTTAATTATCTCCCCCTATCTTGTTCTAGCAAAGTATACCCCAGTTGGCATAATACCCACAAGTTGGGCTTTTTGGGATTGTCGCTCCCCATCTGGCCAAGGAGTTGAGAGGGATTGGGGGTGTGTGATTTTTTGGCCAAGTATGATATCTCATCCAAGCTAGATTATGATGCAAGTGTTCTACCAAATGACTCCTGAGGATCATTGTTGGGAAGATCAACAGGAAATAGGATGGTTGTGATCCTTACCTTGTATATAAAGTGGTATATCACCCATTAATTGAAAAATGGGATGGTTGTGATCCTTTCTTGGTAAGTAGTACCTCGCTTATTATTCGACATAGGGTAGAATACATATGCTACCCTATGAGATGAATTGGGGTTAGAGTGTCCCATAGGACCTTCCCCACTGTCATGAACATGAGGTGAGAGTGTCCCATATGACCTTCCTCATTGTCATTGGATTCTGGGTTGAGATGTGCTCCCCGATGTGGTTCCAGGTTGATCAGGGCTCCCTGATGATAAGCTCTTTGATGTTTCTATGGTAGTAGCATTGGGATTCTTGTTGGCAAATGATTCTGAGTGGTAGCAATGGCTTTTAGATGAATAAAGAGTGGTAGTTTGGACTCCCCTCAGATGTCAAATTATTATTCTTTTAGAATCGAGAGTGTTCAACATATGAGTAGATATAATGAGTAGAGTAGCATAAGAAAAGATGGGCAAATGGGCATAGATGAGTAAAAAAGAGTAAATGATCAGAGACGACCCTAGAGATGCAGTGATTACATTTGATGATGATAAGATATTTCTGATAAGGCATATGTTGCAGTCAGTAATTCCTCCGTAATTGAGAGGGAGTGTTAATTTTGGTAGCTCTGGGACAAATTCCCTCCTTTGGACAATCTTCCTCATCAAGGAAGACCCCTACTAGCCCTTGGAAGAATTTAATTTGGTTAAGGAAAAATATATTTTTAATATGGAAACCCACATGTGCACAAAAGGACAGGTCGGCCCAAAAGAGAAATTGAACACCCTTAGATGGCTATAAATACAAGTCAAGTGACCCTCATTTGGAGATCATCAATCATTCTTCTTTCTTTATTTTGGCTCGCACAGGTCTGAGGTTGGTTCGCAGAAGTTGGTTCACTCAGGTCCAAAGTAACAGGGACTAAAGCTCGCACATGTGATTAGGGTTTTTTGGTCACAACTGTAGGGATGCTGTAAGATATTTTTTGTTTCCACTACAAGAACACAAGCCTATGAGTGTGATTGGAGGTTTCCACCGCATACACATATCTCTCTCCGTGTGGTTGGAACCTAGAGTTTGATTTTGACAATTAGCTGTAGCTGATTGCAGATTTTGATAGTTTATGACAGTTGACCACCAACTTTTGAATTAGGGTTTTTATTATTAACATTGTTGGGTTCATCTCTTGGATGTTGTACAATTGATTTTTCTGGATATTATTGTGGTTGAATATATGGATCATTTTACTCTCTATTTGTTGAAACATTCAATGACAATCTAATAAAAAGAATAATTTGAAATGGTTTTCCCCCTCATGGGGTTTTTCCTTGGTCTCTGGCCAATCCTAGTCTCTCTATGTGTGAATTCTTTTCTTCTATTGTTCCTTTATGTTCCGATGCATTGATGACGATATTGTTCTTTCTATATAGTTGCATATATTGGTGAATAACATTAAGATGTTGTGGGGTAAAATTCAATACGTAAATAATGAAATGCAATTTTCTAAAGAAAATATCAATATAGCATTAAGAAAAATTAACAAAATGAGCTATGAAGTGAGAAATATATCAAGATGTAGGTGACAAGGAAAATTAAATGCAACTGAGAGAGGACATGGGTCACAACAAAATAAAGGTGATGGTAGAAAACCTTTAAGGCATTGGACCTGTGTTGGAGACCATCGCAGGAGGGATTGTGTATCACATCAGGGTGGTAGACCTCAGATCTATAGTGCTCAGGAGACATATATGGTTGGGGATGTTGGTCAAAGCATTCCCCATATTTATGTAGTAGTGGATAATAGGAAGGCAGATCATCAGGCATCTATTATCGATATGGAAGGTAAGATTTTTTATCAAGTTGTTTCTATTTTGATTGATCCTGGATCGAATTATAGCTATATTAGTCCTGACCTAGTGGATCAGTGTCGGTTGAATAAGGAAGTGCATGTATAATCTTGGTTTGTGTAGTTGGCTATAAGGACTAAGAGAAGAGTTCATCACTAAGTAATATCTTGTGCATTTGAGCTTAATGGCATGCCTACATCAATGCATCAAAATGTGCTTCCTTTGGGTTCATATAACATGCTTTTGGGCATGGAATGGTTGTTCATTCACAAGAATAAGGTGAACTGTTATGACAAGGCCATTGCGTGTCTGGATGATGATGGAGAAAAGAAAGTCCCGCGGGGAAAGAACAAGCCTACAATTATGTAAGTTAAGCACTGTCACAAGAAAGGACATTTATTATTTGCAGTACATGTTTACAATGATAAAGGGAAGGAAGATGAGGATGATGAAGTCCTGAGGAAGTACCCTATTTTTCAGCAGTTATAGGATGTATTTCCTGTAGATATTCCAAAGTTGTCACCTCATAGGGAGGTAGATTTCTCTATTGAGTTGATGTCGAGAGCAACACCAACATCTAAGGCACCTTACAGGATGAGCATGCAAAGTTGGTGGAGTTGAAGTTGCAACCTAGAGATATGATTGATAATGGATACATAAGGCCAAGTGTGTCTCCTTGGGGAGCACCAGTGTTGTTTGTAAGGAAGAAGGATGATACTCTCAAATTGTGCATCCATTACAGGAAGTTGAACAAAGTGACTATCAAGAATAGGTATCCATTTCTGTGGATTGATGACTTGTTTGATCAACTGAAGGGAGTGGAAGTATTTTCAAAGATTTATCTGAGATCAAGATATCATAAGGAGCTCATCAAAGAAGAAGACATCTACAAGGCTATATTTTGTACAAGTTATGGGCACTATGATTTTGTGGTGGTTCCTTTTGGTCTTACCAATGATCCAACCACCTTCATGTGTGTGATGAATAATGTGTTGTGCCCTTACCTGGATAAGTTTGTGATATTCTCCGTTGATGACATATTGGTATATTCAAAGAATGAGGAGGAGGATGCAGAGTATCTGGAAGTATTGTTGAGATTGTTGAGAGAGAATAAGTTGTATTCCAATCAACAAATGTAGTTTCTTTCAGTCTCAAATTAATTAGTTGGGACATGTTATTTCCAAGGAAGTGATAGCATTGGATCCACAAAACATTAAGTCTATCATGGAGTGGCCAACCATGAAAAATGTGGATGAAGTCATATCATTCATGGGACTGACAGGTTATTACAAGAGGTTCACCAAGAACTTCTCTGAGTTTGGTTGTCCTATTACATATTTACATATAAGGGGAAGAAGTTTTAATGGAATAAGGTGTGTGCAACTAGCTTTGACTAGTTGAAGCATTTGCTTGCAAATGCTCCAGTTTTGAAAATTGAAGATCTTGATAAGGATTTTGTGGTTTGTACAAATGCTTGCAAGGAAGGACTTGGTGGAGTCCGGGTACAAGAAGGACAAGTGGTTTTCTATGAATCAAGGAAGATAAATGAGCATGAGCAGAACTATGTGACTCATGATATTGAGTTGGCATCCATAATTCATGCATTAACGATGTGGATACATTATCTTCTTGGAAGGATATTCATCTTGATGAGTGATCACAATGGATTGAGGTACTTGTTTGAACAACCTAATCTAAATGCAAGGCAAGCTAGATGTTTAGCTACTCTCGATGAGTTTGATTTTGATATTTGATACACTAAAGGAAAGGAGAACTGGGTTGCAGATGCTCTCAGTCAGAGAGTGTAGATGAATCATATTTCAGCTATGAGCTTTTATGGGACAGATTTATAGGAGTAGATCTTACATGCAGGGAAACATGATGAGAAGTACCAAAAAATGAAGCAGAGGTTACAACAACTAGGTGAAGGTGATAAGGATGAGGAGTATCACCTCACAACATATGGCTTGGTTAGATTCAAGAGCAAGATTTATGTGTCGGATAGTAGCGAGTTGAAGACGCTTATATTGAGAGAGTTTCATGTCAAGCCATATTTAGGCCACCCAGGATACCAAAAGACTTTGAAAACCATGAAGAAGTTCTAATATTGGTTGAATTTGAAGAAAGAGGTAGCTGAGTTTGTTTCTAGGTGCTTGGAGTGTCAGCAAGTGAAAAATGAATGCAATCACCCAGCTGGTTTGTTACAACCTATTTTGATTCCAGAATGTAAATGGGAGGTTATTTCCATGGAATTCATTACAGAATTGCCTAGGACCTCAAGGTAGCATGATTCCATCATGGTTATGGTTGACAGGTTGAGCAAGGTAGGTCAATTCATTGCAGTGAAGTCTATTAATTTAGCTAGTGAGGTAGCTCAGATCTTCATTAGGGAGATAGTGAGGTTGCATGGAGTTCCCAAGAAGATTATATCAGATAGAGATGCCAAGTTCACTTCCAAGTTTTGGAAGGAGTTGTTTGCATGCTTTGGGAAAATTTTATCCTTCAGCACAACTTATCATTCACAGATAGATGGACAGACATAGAGGGTTAATAAGATTCTTAAGGATATATTGAGGATGTATGTCATGTATAGGTAGAGGAAGTGGGAGGAGTATCTTCCACTAGTGGAGTTTTATTATAACAATGTGCATCAATAATCCTTGAATATGAGTCCATTTGAGGCTCTCTACGAGCGGATTTGTAATACTCATATCAGATGGAATGATCCATGAACAAGGTGTTGATTGGACCAAATATGCTAGCACAGATGGAGCAGGAGATGCATGTTATTAAAAGAAATTTGAAGGCAACATAGGACATGTAGAAGAGTTATGCAGATCAACATAGAGCATTCAAGGAGTTTTAGACTGGGTAGCATGTGTACTTTCACATCAAGCCCAAGAGGAGCTCCTTGAGGATTAGGTCATGTTCCAAGTTGGCACCTCGGTATTGTGGGCCTTTTGAGACGCGTGAGAGGATTGGACCAGTGACCTATAGAATTGCACTGTCACCATCAATGAAAGCCCATGATGTTTTACATGTTTCATTGCTTAAGAGATATGTACAAGATGTTGATCATGTGATTGATCGGTTTGTATTGTAGGTGGAACCAGAGGGAGAGTTCCAACCAAAGCCACAATTCATATTGTAGCAGAAACAAATCATGCATCAAAATCAAGAAATAGAGCAAGTTAAAGTGCAGTGGAGGCACTTTGGGCTCGATGAAGTTACATGGGAGATGGCTGATTAGATGTGAGCATTATATCCTTCCTTATTTTCTAGTTGAATCAAATGAGTTTTTGGTATATATGTGTGTGTCATTGTAAATACACATCGAGCTATGTTTATAAAGATCCAATAAGCGATATGTTTGTCATGTTTTTAGCAGTTGGTCATTATAAATATTGCATCAATTTGTGTGATAAAGCTCCATAAGAAAGATGTTTTTTTGGTCATATGCTTCATAGAACACCAAAGAAGGTGTTCCCACAAGGGGGAGGGGTTTGTAACAACCTCGGGTTTATTTTCCATGTAAATAAATTAAAACAAGGTCATGGGACATGTATTACAAGCTGAATGGAGGGGAAAATATTATAGTGGGCATCACTTGTGGTTTATTCTTGGCTATAGATATTGACAATGACAATGGCAAAGACAAAAGAAAGTAAATGATAATTTAATATGAGAAAAAAAGGAAAATAGGTGAAAAGGGAGATGAAGAGACACAAATATGCATGCAAGGGAAAATGAAACAAAAGGAGAGGGAGAACATTCTATGCCTCTCTTGGTTACTCTTGGTTACTCTTAGTCACTCGTACACTCTTACACACAAAGAATTCTTGGAGCATTCGAGCATTCACTTGGACATTGAGGCATTTTCACTTGGACTTGGAGAGAGAAAGCACTTGGACAGAAGCAAACAAACAAAGGAATTCATGGGTACGAAAGAGAAGGTTGGAAAATCAGCTACAATAGGAAATCATTGCAGGTAACAGGTTGCGTGTGTGATTTCATCACTGATATTTGAATGCATGGTACATGCATTTGGTTATTTGGTTGTTTTACTATAATTGGAATGGGGTTTGCCTAGATTGACAATGGTTTCAAACTCGCCTCGCCATTTCCTGGATAACCTTGGTGTAGTGGGTTCCCTGTTGTGATTAAGATTTGGATGGATGGCAGACTTTGGATCCCGGTGAGGTGGTCTCAGGAAAATTCCCAAGGGTCGAGGGTGGAGATGGGTTTTCTCCTGAAACTCTTGACGAATATGTAGAGACAGGAAAATTCCTTTGGGTGGGTTGAAGAAAGTTGGAGGCATCCAAGCTTGTTTGATGTTAATGATTTATGGTTTGCTTTAGGTGAAATCACTATGGTTGGGGGTTGAGGTGGTTTGGCCTCTAGAAGCCCTAGTTAGTTGTATTTCAGTTTAACCCATATGATCCCACATTCATGCTTGGAATATGGCACAAGGGTGATTGAGTGAAAGAGAGATTTGGTTCAACCCAATCTATGGTCAGGTGGTACGTGGAAGTCCCTGACTTGCTTGGATTTATGGATATGTTATTATGTGTTATTTATTATTGAGATCAATGAGTATTTGTATGGGTTATTGTGTTGATTTTATGACTGTTTTTTCATGGAGTCATCATGGGTGAATGTTAGTTATAGGCATGGTATATTCGTGTTGTATAATGTGCTCTTGTTATGGATATTGATTATGGATTGATAAGTTATTGAATGGTATATGAATGCATGGGCTAACAAGTGTTGCGCAACTAGTTTGATAGGGAATTGAACCTTCTTGATGATTCTCTAATGAACTTAAGAAGACATTGGACACATATGCATTCATGACCTATAGTTTATCATGTTTACCATGTGTTTGAAGAATTGTTTAGCATGTGTTTGGCAAGTTTTGAGCAAGAACTAGCCTTAATATTCATTACTGGCTTATTATCATCTTATATTGAGTTTTGGAAAGCTTTGGGTTGTTTTGGGTAGTTGGCTTGTAGTTAGTCGTGGAACCGGATCTAGTTTGCTAGCCACACCCTTTGAACTGAGAGATTTCGTTTACAATCACATGGTAGATATCCTTGGCGTGTGGCTGAAGCTTTCCAATTGCATGCACAACTTGGAATGCGTGCAACTGGAATGTAAGGTTAGGAAAAAAGTCAATTCCATCCCAAGGCAAGATCATCGACAAATGTTGTCTGGTATTTGGGTGATGTGGTGCTCCTAGGACGTTGTAGAATGTTTCTAGTTTGTAGACCCCACTTCCATAATTGGAACTTGGATGTTGGGTTATCTCATAGTAACTCTCACCTCATGTTTACCTCGAAGAGCTTGTAAAAGCAGATAAACATGGGGTGGGGTGTTACAATTGTGAAGGAAAATTCCTGTAATGCATGCACCACATTTGTTAATGAATTCATATTTAATGAAGAACATGGGGATATATCTTTATGGATTCTTAGCACAAGCAATTTTTATTGTATCCAAGTGCGGGGATACATCCCTATGGGGCTCTTGGCATGAGAAATTCTAATGTGAAACTTGTGATCTAAGGTTAATTAATGGAGCAGAAAATGGTCATTCTCAACTATATGATGGAATTGGTTTTTGAAGACACATTTATGTCCAAATAAAAGCCTATTCTATTTCTATCAAATATTTTTTATCTAGAGGCTAAAATGCACTCTCTCAACTCCAAATCCATAACTTTACTATGATGTACCATGATTTGTGTCAGGAAAGATGGATTGCTTTTTCAAGATTTTTCTAAAAAAGAGATTATAAGATAAAATTGTTTTATCTTTAAAATCATTACATTAGAAGATAAAACTATATTATTTTTAAAATCATTACAATTTCATATAGATTATTTAAAGTTATTAGAAATTTGAATATTTTTACAAAAGTATAGCCAAACATTTCATAATCTGTATATTAGAGATTAATAAGATTTATTTCAATTTTTAAAATTTAAGATAAATTATCATCCTTAAAATTCCTCTAATTTAAGTATTCCATTCAGTTTGAGAGATAATCGAGATGACAAGTAATTTGTATTTATACCTTACAATTGTCAAATTCTTAAAAGAAAATTCATTAAATGAAAAAATTAATATATCACTCCTATTAAAACAGAAAACTCAAAATATATCCATTTTGTCATTTATATATTTAAGTAATAATATTGATAAAAAAATGTTTAAAACCATTGAATACCAAAATTTATATATCATTTTTATTATTATAATTTATATATTTGTGTAAAAAAATTATACAAATATTTAAAGACACCAAATGGAAAAACTTATATATCATTTCTATTATTATTATTTTTTAAATATAATAAATATATATATATATATAAATTTAATATATAAAATATGTAAATTATATATATATATATATATATATTTTTTTTTTTTTTCCTTGGGTGGATTATCCATTTTAATTTAAAATATTATATATTTCAATACAGTTATGTTTTTTCATCATCTTATAAAATATGTATTTTTTTCTATTTTAAAATTATATTTTGTTTAATTTTTTAATTCAATAAGTAGGAGTAATCTACATATAACCAACATATTTGAGAAAGTTAAAAATAATCAAACTTTAAAACAAAATCACAATTTCAAAATTGCCATCTTAAAATAGACAGCACTATAAAACGAAATGTTTTTCCTAGTATAACTATAGCCGGTCCACGTGCAAAACAAACTTGTAGGGTAACTCCATTGAAAGTTAATATAAGTTTTGTAGGGAAATATAAATCATCTCCAGAGTCCACATGGCGATGGCGATGGCGATACGGTTCCAATGTTGACTATACTGAGCAACGCGTAAGTTACCCAAATTTCCCGACTTCTCGCACGAGGGATCGCTTGAGGTTGGGCTTCTGGGATTGCTCTATCGCTTGCATGTCTCTCTTTGCTAGCTTTGGCTGCTGGTCCCAGCTTGGATTAACATGTCCAACAGCGCTTAGCCTGCCGTACTTTCCTGGTCTATGTTGTTGTGTGGCTGTCTTGGCCTTTGCATTGCAAGCTTGCTATTGCTCCTCGCTAAGTTGGTCTTGATTGTGGTTGCTGGTATGAACAGGCAGGATAAACATGGATGGATGCTGGATTAGCGTTTGAAAGCGTTACATAGCATTACCCGTAGCAGAGGTGAAGGCAAAAAGAAACAAGGGTGGTGGGGGTAAAGCTAGCGAAGGGAGCAGAGGAAGGAATGTCATAGCTATTAGTTCTCCACAATGAAGACAGGCCAAACTACCAGTGCCAGTCCCAGTTTTTAGTGAGTGAGTCTGGTACTTGTGAACAATACAACATTCCAATAGTTCAATACTAATGTTCATGTGATAAAATAATGCCCGTTAGTTTAAACTACTGGGGAGAAAAAATACCCAGAACAGTAACATAACCAAGTATCTTAAAACAAAGGTCATTTACATAAGACAGAGTAAATATATCATCCATAGAATTGCACTGGAAAATTCATACAATGGACAGAAGGCCAAATAATTGCTTGAGAAAATCAGCCTTGAATCAGTAGTTTGAGAATTAGTGCATTGCAAAAACGGATAAATTAGCCAAGAACCCTATCCAAAAAAATTTCTGAAAAAAATGGCTTCTATTGTTTGAGAATTATTATTATAAGAGTTATAGTAATAAATGCTTTGAGTCTCTTAGCCTTTGGAGATACTTATAGCGTTGTAAATTTGCAGCATGCTTATGCCAACCAGGAAAGTTCTAGCTCTACAGATAACCACAAAGGAATGAGCAACGAGCATTTCAAAATGCTTAAAGCTCATGATAGAGGAAGGCATGACGTATTCTCAACACTATTGTGGATTTTACTCTGTGGGACACAGTGGATCCTTTTGTTGCCGGGTGGATAGAGTAATGACTGAATTTCAAGCTTTTTCCTCTTTCCGTCCTTCCATGAATTTCAATTATGGCGTTGAGCAGTTATTTTTGTTTAAGCATTGACACATTTTTTCTTGGGGGTGCTCACAGTTTGTACTACACCAGAATTGAGCTAGCCACGCCACCCATGCCATATTCTGTTCAAATTGACACAGGAAGTGACATATGATGGGTGAATTGCAAGCCCTGTAATTCATGCCCTTTAACGAGTGGTCTTGGAGTAAAATCCATATTCCTTCCCGCAATTTCAAAGTACATCTTTGATTTTCCTGACAATTTCGTCTTTAATTATAAAGTCCAAACTATCATCTTCAGTTTTAGGTGCTTTCTCTATATATAGACATCCCCTTGGTTGTGGAAATGGGTATATACCAAGAGTGTCTTTAAAATTTAGAGGACAGAGATGTAGTACCTTAACTGTTTTAAGGTCACTGGACCCATTTTTATTTAAACTATTAGTTCAGAATCATATTGAACAGTGCATTACTCTGTAGTCCCCACAAACCAAAGAACAATTGTTTTTGACACACACATATATATACTCGCTTTTCTTTCCCACAAATTGATTTTTGACTCTAGAACCTAGAACCAGTCCTATGAGCTTTCTTTCTTACAAATTGATTTTGACTCTAGAACCTAGAACCAGTCCTATGAGCTCAAATTTATTTCAAAATCTAATAATCTTGATACCTAGATAATTGGTCTCCATATCACGAGCACTTTCAAACGGGGCTGCTTTTTCCAAACCCTGACCTTGTTGTCATGGTGAGCAGTATATGCCCTATTTTCCTGAACAAGGAGAGCCTTCACAGGGCCACTACATGTGGGTTGGGAAACAGGAGCAAGGCAATTAGGGCCTTTCTCGTACACAAGCATGTTACCATTTTAGGTACCAACGTACACCACACTGTCATTTGTTCAAAGAAAAGTTAAAACTAATACAGCCCCACTCTGTGACGACTTTGGAAGCCCTGCATATGCAGTGAGGGTTTACCTGAGCCTTGCTGCTGCTATATTTTCCCAATTCCACTTCTGAGCAATACCCAAGCGAACTCAGCAATGTGTTGCTTGTTTCGACCTGCAACTGACGCTGCATATTGTTTTCGCCTGCAAATAGATAAGAGGTACATACCAGCATGCAGTGCAATTCTAAAAGTAATATCAATTGCCCATCCCTTAGCCATCGCACTAGCCACTGGACCTGCAAAAGGAACAAAGAATTGGGAGTAAAGGGAAGAGGAAATTGATGTGCATAGCTGTGAAAATTCCGAAACCCAAAATCCTACTGCAGAAACTATTATAGATTCTTCTATTTGTTAAATAAATTGAACAAATTATTTACTATGTGCTACGGTAAATATCGAAACTAATACACTGCAGCCTTCACAAATAAAATACTCCGGAAGAAAAAATAACTCTGGAAGAATAGATGCACACACACAAAAATACACAGTTATTTTTGGACTAAGTCCCCAGAAAAACCCAACTCGGGATAACCGGTGCAGCAGTTGAGGGTTTGATTATTATGCAGTAGTAAATCTAAGTACAAAACTATGGATTCTTAAATTTAGCAATCCATACAGAGAAATAACTGACAGTAAATCTAGTGAGAAAAATCTCACTCCCACTGGCGATCCGACACTGACCTTGGTTCAAGTTGAGCTGCTCTTTGCTGCCTCTGCGCAGTCACTGCGCAGTCACTGTGTCAGCCTACGCGGTACTGCGTTCCCACAACTTGGAATTGCTTTCCCTCTCGCTATCTGATCAGCGTCTGTCTAGAAGATGGATCCTCCTGGCCTCCGAACTCTCTCTCCGATTTCTGGCACTGAATCAACTCTTCTCCCCAACAAAATACAGAATCTCCTCTGAAGCACCACGCTGCCTTTGCGTGGCTCTGCGCTGCCTCTCTGTGGCTCTCACTGCCTCTCTGCAATGCACTCAACGGATCTGGAAAATCTTCCTCCAACTTTACTACCCCTGTTCCTCTCTCACTGCTTCGAGCTCACTAGCTCTCTCTCGGCAACTCAGCACTGCTACTCTGAAAATCGAATTGTGCATGTGTGTTCTCTAAGCCCCATCGAGTTTCTTCTTATAATCTCTTGTTGAGACTTCAACAACCACAATTAAAACTTAATCGATGGCTAAGATTAACGAGAATTTGATCCAAGTCTTTTTCTAGAAGATTCTCACCATGACTTAATTAATACCTTTTAATTAATCATATTTCCTATGTTTAGACTTAGGAAATATTAAAAACTAACTTATCAATTTTGATTAAGTCGTTTCTAGGTGGAATTTCCATAAAATTTTTATGGGTTTTGGAGAATACATGTATTCTAACCTCTCTTCCAAATCTTGAGGCTAGAACACATCCGATGCTACAAAAAATAACACTCCCTCTTAGCGAGGAAAGTGTTCTAGGACTACAACTGCTGCTACAATACACTGCCTTTGCACCATCTCTTGTCACGCTGCTAATGTCTGGCTATTGCTGCCCACCAACTACTGCGCAAATCTGATACGTGTTGCATCTGTGTTTCTGTTGACCCTGCTGAACTCCTACCAACTACTACATCTGCACTGCAACTCTATTGCTGCTGCTACTGCAACCTCTGCAACTCCCTCTCATTTGCTGCTGCTACGACTGCATCATCTATGATTGAGAACTGTCCAAAACACTGAACCAACTGTGGTCAGTGTGATGCATCTGTCACCCGAATCTTGACCGCTACTAGTCTCTGCACTGTCATTGAAGCCGTTGCGCTATTGCTAAATCTACAAATGTGCCAACTGCACTGCTGCCAACTCTGCACTATGTTGCCTAGTCTCTGACCGCTACTAGCTACTGCATCTGTCACTTTGGCACCTGGCTGCACCAAATTCCACTGGTCCATCCAGCTACTGCGTGTTATGGGCTCCTGTAGCAAGGTATTGATTCATGAGGTGGACCTCCTCAAGAATCCTACCCATCCTGTAGCTCTCTAGGGCTACAAAACCAAATCACCCCACCTCACTTCTAGAGGTATGTTGGTGATCATGGAAACTCTTCCTCTAGTCTGGAGGATAGCCTATCAATCTCTGCGAATGTAGCCTACTGATCCTACTTCTCCTCTTTGTCCTTCTTTCTGAGAGGACATTGAGTGTTGTAGTGGCCTAACTCGCCACATCTAAATCATTTCAACTTGGAAAGGTCCTTCTTTGTAATATTCCTTTTTTTTGGTGTTCCTTATGACAGGGTTAGGATGGACTTCCAGAGTTGAGAGCAGATAGGTCACAGATATAGGTTGGTGTCATCAGCAGGCCCAGGGGCTTTTTGGAGATGTTTTGAGGAGTTTCTATGTGGATTGGTGGCATTCGCTTCGTATATTCCATCATCCGCACAGTTTGCCTTTTGTTCTGCTGCATTCCGACAACTTTCGGAAAGCTGAGTTATTTTTGGGCTTAACTCAATTAATTACGTTCAAGGTGACATTCTGGGAGGAATACGTGATAGAACACCTTAGTGTAATAGCTCAATGGAATCAGAACGAGAATACCTACATGATGGGATGGTTGGACATGAGTTTTAGTGAGCGGAGGAGACATGGGAGTCGATTTACTCTTTCCTGTGTTAAAAATAATATTTTAATAAGAGGGTAAAGTGCTCCATGATTAAAATAATAATAGACTAGAAGACTCTAGAGGGGTCCATGAGATCTATAAAAGAAGAGGAGGAGGCCATTGAGAAATATCTTGGATTTGATATTTTCTTGTATGTGAGGTTGAGAACTTGGTTATCTACTCCATTGGTAGCCTTAGGATGGAAACCCCCGGGTATATTGTCGAGTTTTGGACGAAAACCCAACTCTCTTTGAGGAGACTTCATTCAGGAGTTTGACAGAGCTTTAGGGATATTCAGGTCCTCAATTAGTGCTTCATTGTCTTTCAGTGGATTCAGTGGCAATTGTGGTTGGAGGGAGAGTGCAACTATTCAGTTTTGGAAGCTAGTGCAGTGCAACAGATTATTTTGAAGGCCAACTCTCCATCTCAGCTATTTTGGGTCAGATATACATGTAACCCCACTTTTCCATTTATAATAAAATGTTGAGATTCTTCTTGTTCAATGTGTAATGGATTGCAGTGCCCTATTTGTTTTTATTTTACATGGCAATATTCTGTTAATTAATCAATAATTTTATGGTAAAATGATGGGTTAGTAAAATTTCTGCAAATCGGTGAAAAATCCCATTCGGGATATTACAGTGGTATCACATGGTATTACCATCAGATGATATTAGATGATGGTATTACATGGCAAGATATCAGAGTTCAGTGCAGAAGTTGATAAATTTGTTGTTAACATATTCTCTGCCATTGTCTGATCTTAACTTAAGAATTTGATGTCCAGATTGTTTCTCAACAAAGGCCTTAAAGGCCAAGAACATGTTAAAAACTTCACTCTTGAGTTTTAAGAAATATACCCAAGTGCGTCTGGAAACTGGAAAAATCATCAATGAAAGTTAAGAAGTACTTGCAACCAGAGAAAGAAACAACAGGAAGTGGACCACATAAATCACTATGCACAAGCTGCAAAGGCGCTGAAGCGTGCCAAGAGGCACATTTGTCAAAAATATCCCGATGATGTTTTCCGAGTACACATCCAGAGAAAACACCATCTCGGCAAGAAACCATAGGAAGGCTCGTCACCATATTTTCCTTACATAGAGTTTGAAGAGAGCAATAGTTTAAGTGATCAAATCGCTCATGCCAAAGTTTGCTCACAACATCATTATGAGCAACAAAAACAGAGGGAAGAGATGATGACCTAAAGTTGTCGAACTTATACAACTTTGTGGAATTATCAGCAATGCCAGTAACTAAAATATGTTTAGGATCTTTGAGGTCCTTGATTACAACATCATGAGGTGAGAATTCTACTATTTTCCCTTCACCTGAATGAGTTATCTGATAAACAGATAGAAGGTTGCATGACAAGGTAGGAACACATAGTACATCATTAAACTGACCATTATCTAGATGAATGGTTCCAGATCCTACAACACTAAGAGATCTATCATCATCAACATAAATATGTTTGGTGTTACAATCATTTAAAGAAGAAAACATGGATTTATTTTTAGCCATGTGGTAAGAAGCTCCAGAATCAATGAGCCACTCATGAGAAGGAGAAGAAGAAGATACATTTAATGCATAACCAGATCTTGATGCTTGACAACCACAAGCAAAAAGTGCCATGCCTGAAAATGAAGGTGAAGAGTGCTCCAAATTGATGTTGTGCTTCTTCATTGCTGCTTTTAAGACTTCCATCTTCTTAAAACATTTGGACTCTATATGGCCATCCCGATTGCAAAAGTTGCAATGTCTATCTGTCTTCTTCCCTTTGCTTTGATTTGCCTTTTTATTTTGGTGATTTGATTTTTCAGTTTGTGGCTGAAATTGCTTAGGGCCCTTGTTTGGTTTAGGACCATATTTTTTAGGATACTGATTCTTGGGATTCTTTTGATATGGTTGTTGTTGGGCTACTAAGGCTTTCTTAGAAGCATTTCCAGCAATGATAAGACCAAGGTGTAAAAGTTTTTCTTGTTCTCTTATCAAAGAATCACAAAAGGCATCAAAAGAGGGATTCTTGTAGGTGGTTCCTAAAGAAATGATGGCTTCTCTGGTGGAATGGAAGGTGGAAAAAAATATAGAGTATGCAGGACCAAGCTTAGCAAGAATGCAATATATGAGGCTACCATCGTCCTTTTTGATCTTACAACCTTCTAAAATAATTCTGAGGGTCTTAAATTTGGACAAAAAATCTTCAATGGAGAAGAAATTATTGGGGTCCAAAGTAAGAAACTCATTTTCAAGCTGGTGGGCTTGGATTTGATTTTGAACACCAAAAACAGTTTTTAGCTTTTCCAGGACCTCATCAGGGGTGTCAATGTCAAGGATATGAAATTGAAGATCTTGAGAAATGGACATTCCTATCAACCCTTGTGCTTGATCTTGTTTATTTTCCCATTTAGCAGCTTTATCATCATCAGAAGGTTTAGTTTCTTGTCCTATGGCTATTCTATAAAGCCCTTTACTTCTAAGTATATCTACCATGTGAGGTAGCCATTGGAAATAATTGGTGTTGTTAAGAATAAATGGGCATGCACTTTCCATTTAAAAAAAAAACTGATACTGAGAAAAGTTGAAACTAACTGCTCCAATGGAAATATCTCGAAAAACGGCTTCCGGATGAAGAAGTTATGCCTTTTGAAAAATCTGAGTTGTAGATGCCGAATAGTTACGGGAATGAGATGAAGTGTGACTTTTTAAAAGAAAAAATTTCGCCCCTTTGAACAAAAACTTTTTACAAAAAAAACTTGAGAAGGAGACTTGAACCTAAGACCTCTATTTTCATAAACTAACCCCTCACCAAGTGAGATAGTAAAAGGAACACGTTATTGTATGAAAGGAGGAAGGGGGTTTTTTTTTTTTTTCTCCTAAATAACTCTTCGGTGTGCGTGCCTTTTCCTGCACAAAAAAACACAAAAAGCGAGCAAAAAAAATGAAATGCAAAGCCTTATGGCAGAATGTTAGATTTTCGGTTAGCCTTACTGGTAACTATCACTTTTTTTACTACTTTTGATTTCCCGAGATCGCACACAGACGTGGGGAAAGAGCATACGTAGCAAAAAAAATCTCTTTTTCCTGTTTCTGATTTACCGAGATCGCACGAAGCGCACAACAAAGAGCATACATAGAGAAGAGGGTATAGATCCGGCAAATAAATAAAACCTTAATACCAAAAATAAATAAATAAAAACTGAAATAAGCATAATTATTAACAAATATAACTGCAAAATAGATGCTTTATACCTCCATATCTAAATTGACATAACTTGGGTAGCCGAAAACCTTTTCGCATGAAACGAAAGGCGTTCCTCACTGAAACAGATGCTCCAGACACAACCGAGCAGTTCTCCAAGCCCAAAAATGTTTAGAAATAGTAGATCTACAAAACGGCATTCGCATGCAATCAAACTGACTTCAGATTTTAATCAACAACGAATGAGGCCCTCAAAATTGCTCTGATACTATGTAGGAATTTACAGGGTAAGTTCCTTAGATCAAGAACCAAAGGTCACCGCTCACAAATAGATCACAAATCAATACACCAGTATAATCACGTGGTTAAAACTCTCAAAGAGGGAAATAGTCCACGCCTTGAGCCAACGCGGCCACTTCAGGGAATTTATTAATATAAAAAGAAAAGTTACATATGTTTATCTCATAAACGGTTACAGGACAAATGAATCTCCATGCTCTTTAAATAGAGATCATGGACCAATCGGGTGTTAAGCCGTGGATCAAGTGTCGTTAATACCGAGGTGAGATATAATCGTCGGATCACTACAAATCGTGACCATCGGATTATAAGTTACAAATGTACATGGTAAAGAAACACACTTTACCTAACTCTACACTAGACTAAGTTATTCTTAACTATTTCCTATGTGTCGGAATATCCTAACAGAAGGGCCTAGCCTCATTTTGATTTCTCGAGAGATCAATTTATGTAGATTATAATTAATCACAGGAAACATGAGGGCAAATCTACGATCCGAGTGGGGGATAACAGGGAGCAGCTTCGATGAGCCTGTCGGCTAGGTGGAGCAGCCAAGGCAACGTGATATGTAGTGGCGACGACATCAGAGTCAAATAGGGGAGGTCGGGGGTAAGTTTACTTATCCAACCGAAGTTTTATTTATGTGCACCTATCATTGAGGATTTTTCCAAGTTCGTGTTATTGGTTGTGCGACATCTCAGCTGGAATCCATGTACTCATGGTCTCCACCTGAAGACATTGTGTGCTATACGTGGCTCAGGTTGAAATTCATTGACGAGTTCTCTTTTTTTTGGACGAAGCCGAGCTGTCATCTACTGCAACGTAGAACTGTGGTGCCACAGCTAGACCAAAGCTGCGATGTATCTAGTAGCCATTGTATTCAGTCACCTGTGCGTGAAGACAAACTCGGGGAGGCAGAAATCCATTAATCGAGTTGTTCGTAGGTGGTTATTCTGAAACGTACTTACTTTTGTTTGGAAACCAGTGATGTCTGTGCGTTGAGGCTAAATTATTTATCTAGAGGCTCGATTCTGAAGACGTAAAACCACTGTGGGTGACTACCATAAATTATGGGCAAACCATGGCTTCATACCCACTGATTGTATTACACACAGTGTTCGTGTGAGTGTTCCGAAGGAAATCTCAGAAGGAACGAATTTCTGAACTGAACAGTAGGAAAGTGCAACTGAAGGGTGACAAAACTACTATCTAAACCAACTCAGAAGACCGAGACCATTGTGCTGAAGGACATGGGTGTGAAGGGAGTCTGTTACATACAATAGCCACAACAAAAGTATTACATGAGAGCGATGAAGGAGAAATACGTAGAATAGAAAGGCCAGACTGTCATTCATTGTTAACCACAAAAGGAGGTTCGAATCACCCAATGGTCGAGGGTAGCCTGTCAGAGCCATTTGGTGTTCGATTTTCCTAGTGGAAGTGAAACAAAGTTCTATTTTATTTTTGTCCGGAATGAGTTTTCTTGAAGGACGAGATCCACCACCATTCTGGGCAAATAAACATCAAAACAGAGACCGTTGTTGGGTTGGATTGCTGAGAATTAAAGATAAGGAAATCACCCTTCTATATTTTTGGTAGGTTCCTCCAAGCATATTGAGTGTGGCAAATATAAAAAAGGGACTCGAGTTTCTTGGTTTCCTGTGTGGCTGAACGCAAATCTAGGCATTGCGCTGGACGTGGAAAGACTGTCTCGCATAAACTCAATCTACATATCAGTCCAAGTTCTACTGCATATCTATTCATAAGATTTATTTATGCTATCTAAAGGTTAAGGAAATCAATGATGTGAATTTATGGGTTGTTATAGAATAGAAGGAATACAATATATGCTCATATTTGTATTATTCCTCATTGCGAAATTTTTTGTTGAACCTATAAATCATTGTTGATAAATTTAAACTACCCACAAGCATCTACAATAGATTATAAGCCGATTGTGGGAAACATTACATATCTCTATTGGTAGTGATTTTATATCAGTGAGACTTTTATCACAAACATTCCTGTGATCATTGGGTTGAACCATGGAAGAACTCCTAAGGAAATTGAAAAGATTAAACAACGTAGAAGTTAGTTCCTTGAAACAGAACAACAAACCCTTCTCCAAGAAGGTAAATTTGCTCCAACAAAGGCATTCGAGGAATTTGAAAAAGGAGGAAGAAGTGGGAAATTGGCTTTATGCACTTGGGATGGACTTAAAGACTGGAAGATTGGAAAATGACTTTCCCATGTTGGAGAAACTGGAATCCTGTCTTTCAAAGGTAGAGCAATCTGATTGGAATTTAAATTGGGCTTTAGAGCCATCTATGATTGTATTGGTACAAGCCAGATTCTTGGAACATCCAAGTGAGAGAGTCAAGCTTATAGCTACCTCTTGTTTCAGTGATATTTTGAGGATGGTAGCACCCTTTCCTCTCTAAAATGATAATGTTATGAAGAGATTTTTCAGATTGATAGTAGAGACTTTCCAGGACTTGGACGACAGTGCAGGCTCTACCTTTGGGAAGAAGCTTGAGGTTTTAGAAGTCATGGCTATGTCTATGACTTATGAGATCATGTTTGATCTTGAGTGTGATGGCTTGATTCTACATATGTTCCAATGCTTCTTCAACATTAGGAAACATCATCCTGACACATTCATAGCAGACATGCAGTCCATTTTGTCATCATGTATGAGGGGTCGTGATGCCATTTGTCGGGTGTTGCAGACTAGATTGTTGAGCATTTGGATGAGAAAGCAGTTGGTCTCACCTGCTGCTTATGAGCTAGCCGAAGGGCCGGTTGAGAAAAACATTGGGCTATTCAGGAGATAGTTGACTAGGAAGGAGTTGCTCCCGTTTAATGGATCAGGTAGAAAAAATGAGCTGAGGAGGACGGGGCTTTGCTTCATCTGCAAAGAACATTAGGGGCCTGATCACTCATGCTTGAGAGATGCATATGAGGTGGCAGAGGTAGAGAATGAGGACATTCCTTCTGTATGTCAGGATGAGGGTTCTTCTTTGGATGAGTCCATGGGGTCATATGAGGATGCTTCTGGGGAGCATGAGAAGTCATGTGGAGTTGATGCAAATAGGCCGGATTTTTATTCCAGTGTGCGTGGTGAGCAATCAGGGGACTCTATGGGAGATATTTAGGATGATGAGTCACTTGTGATAATTCAGCCGGAGCAACATATGGTGGAGCATGAGTTATTTGGGGAGGAGGATATGCACAGTATGCATGATAGTGCTTTTGAGAGCCAGATGGAGGTCCTCAGGAGCAGACAGAAGGAGCAACAGATAGTTGCAGATACTTATCCTCAGGAGATGTTGGAAGTCAATAGGGTAGTTCTGTGGGAGGCTAATAGACAATAGGAGTATGGAATTTTTGAGATGGTGGTGCATCCATCTTTGGGCCGACCCACTGATGAGGTGCAGGTAGATGCACATGCAGTTAGCAGAGCTGTAGTACTTTCAGGGAGCAGCACTCTCCAGGAGTACATCGATGGGGCTTGCAGCATATCTTGCCCACGTTTGCCTAATATAGAGAAAGGGGCCTTCCTTTTCATGCATCTCTCGTTGAAAGACAGGACAGAGGAGCATGAGTTGAGTATGGATTGGCGACAACACACCAGACTTGTTCCATATGCAGGTGTCACTGCGTTTGACTGTTCTTCCGGGATAGATTGGCGGGAGATCATGAGTTGGTATCCTATTGATGGAGTATCATTCTTGGTTCCGGGCACATTTCGACATGGGTACTTGGATGAGAGAGTTGTTGCATGTTCCATTGGGCCATGGATTGTGGACTGACAGTCCATTTGTATTTTAGTAGCTCTAGCCTGACATTAGCAGAGCAGGATTGACCTTGGCTAGGCCGGAGGTTGGATTGGGGAGAGTTGCTAAGTTGGTATTCACTTCATGGGACAACAACTATAGCCAGAGATAGTGCGTAGTTCGAGCAATGGGACTTGGGAAATGATTGGCCATGGTGGCATTGGGATTTGCAAGGATTGGTTGATGATAGGTGCAGTGAGAGATCAGTTTTGGATCCTGGCATCGAGGGGACTGTTCCGGGTGGCTTGACATAGGAGCATAGCAGCAACCAGGGGTTTGTATGGGATCCGGGCATTGGGTCTTAGTTGCATCGGGCCAAAAGGGTAGCCCACATATTTGGATTGCTTGAGGGTAAACAATCTTGGGGCAGAAGGTTTGTAATATTCCTTTTTTTGGTGTTCCTTATGACAGGGTTAGGATGGACTTCTAGAGTTGGGAGCAGACAGGTCACAGGTACAAGTTGGTTTTATCAATAGGCCTAGGGGATTTTTGGAGGATGTTTGAGGAGTTTCTATGAGGACCGATGGCATTTTCTTGGTATATTCCATCATCCACACTGTTTTCATTTCGCTTTTGTGTATTCCGACAACTTTCCGAAAACTGAGTTATTTTTGGGCTTAACTCAATTAATTACGCTCAAGGTGGCATTTTGAGAGGAATACGTGATAGAACACCTTAGTGTAATAGCTAGTTGGAACCAAAATGAGAATACCTACATGATGGGATGGTTGGACATGAGTTTCAATGACTGGAGGAGACATGGTAGCCGATTTACTCTTTCTCGCATTAAAAATAATATTTTAATAAGAGGGTAAAGTGCTCCATGATTAAAATAATAATAAAATAGAAGGCTCTAGAGGAGTCCATGAGATCTATAAAAGAAGAGGAGGAGGCCATTGAGGAATATCTTGGATTTGATATATTTTCTTGTATGTGAGGTTGGGAACCCGATTCTCTGCTCCATTGGTAGCCTTAGGATAGAAATCCTCGGGTATGTTGTCAGGTGTTGGACGAAAACCCAAATCTCTTTGAGGAGAATTCATTAAGGAGTTTAACAGAGCTTCAGGGATATTGGAGTGAGGATCATTTAGGTCCTCAATTAGTGCCTCATTGTTTTTCAGTGGATTCAGTGGTAGCTGTTTTGGAGGGAGAGTGCAGTTGTTCAGTTTTGGAAGCTGGTGCAGTGCAACAGATTATTTTGGAGGCCAACTCTCCATCTTAGCTATTTTGGGTCAGATATACATGTAACCCCAATTTTCCATTTATAATAAAAAGTTGAGATTCTTCCTGTTCAATGTGTAATGGATTGCAGTGCTCAATTTGTTTTTATTTTACATGGCAATCTTCTGTTAATTAATCAATATTTTCTGGTAAAACAATGGGTTAGTAAAATTTCTGCAAAATCAGTGAAAAATCCCATTACATTCTTCCTCCTGCGCTGCTTTTTCTACCCCTTTGATGTGAGGGCCACATTCTCCTCCTCCTTCACTTGCTTTGTCCCACTGCTGTTGCTGCTGCCATTGGTGGTGCTCTTCACCAAATCTCACCTTATCTCCTCCTGCTGTAGATTAGCCCACATCTGGTCCCACTCAAACAACTTCTCTCTGCCCAGGATACTCTGGAAAAAGACCTTCCAGTCTTCAGAAACACTATTTAGAGATAACTGCACCAATTTTGTAGGTTGGTGTTTTGACCCTACAACTGACAGTTGATATCGGACATCCTGAAGCCTAGTGAGGAAGGGGTCTATGTGCTCCCCCTTCTGCATATGGGTACACCTCAGCTTCTCTCAAGATACATCTTTCGCTGCTTGAAAGATCCCTGGTATAGCATAGTGAGAGCATTGCACTGCTGCTTGGAAGTATCTTTGACAGCTATGTGAGACACCACGTGATCTTGAACGCCATCGAGAATCAACCTCTTCACTTTCATCATCTCCTTCTTGTAGGCCTTCAGCTGATCTGGATTCCTGGGTACAACCACCATGTTATCAATGTAGGCATTGAGATCATATTCATCTAGAAGACAAGAAATTCTTGCCTTCCAGATCACGTATTTGGAGGCTCCGTCCAAATGATCTTGATCTCTCAGACCTGCTGATGCCATCTCTGCAAAAATATCGAACTCCTCCTCTTCTCCTCTGTGCAACTGCTGTTAGGCTCTATGCACTCCCTGTTGGAGTGGAAAAATATGCTCACAACTACTGCTGCTCTGCAGTGAGAAATCAAACTTCTAGGCTAGAAGTTCCATGAGGAAAGAATTCCCTCAGTGTGTGCTCTTCCTTCCTCTTGACGATATTCTGCTTTAGCAAACGGATACAAAATAACTACGTCCCAACTGAAGATCTACTCTGCAAGGAAAAATACTGTTGCTCCCTATGCCTCTGACAATATTTGATATGGAAAATATAATTTCTTTGTCGACTCTCTTAGAGAAATAGAATTTTCCTCAAAAAATTGACCCTCCTGGTGGCCAAAGGGACTGCGTTGCCCTTGTGGTTTCGAGCAACTGCTTACACAGTGCTTCGAATCTCCTTATTCTTGCCTACAACTGAGCTCTCTGGCTTCTATCTGCGCTCTAATACCATGTGAGTATCTAGAACATTCAGTTCTTGACTTAATTAATTCTGATTAATTAATCATATTCCCTAAGTTTAGACTTAGGAAATATTTAAAAACAGACTAATGTAGAAATTTTAATAACCCACTCTGGTTTTTCAGTTTCTTCTTATTTCTCCCATAAAGTTAAATGCCCATTCCCATAACCATACATTCAACAAGCTGGAAAAATAAATATTTTCTGAAAACACAAATTTTGGAAGTTTCACAGTGCTGAAAATGCAGAAATAAAAACTCGGAAAATAAATCAGCTAAACACAGAAAATTTACACGCTGATTTTTGGTCAATATGACCCTGGAAAAACCCCTTACAACTCTTGGGGAAAACTAGTTCGAAAGATATTCTTTATTTCTTGAAAATGATTTTACAGAGAAGTGAAATATACAGGAAAAATTCCTGCAAACAATGTACAGACTTATCTCGTTTTCCGTGCTTGCCTCCACCTCGGAAAATGTGCCAAATCAGCAAAACAGTCAAAACATGAATTTATTATAGCAGTGAGCAACCTTGAAACTCGTGCCCAATACTTAGCTGTACAGACTGTTTGGACTATACAGAAAAGTACAACAATGTCTCCTCCTCGAAATTGTGTCTGTTGTCTCGAAAACCATGCCCAACAATCTTGGAAATCATGCCTTTAGCTTGTTGTACCTTCTCCTCGATTTATGTGCTATCCCTATCCTCGAAAACTATGCCTCAAGCTGCTGTATGGAAATCTGCCTCGAAATGCATGCTAATTAATGTTGTATGGACTGTTGCCTCGAAATGCATGCAACCTCTCTCTGTTGTACGAATTTGTTGAACTGCTCCTCTCCTTCACTTTCTCAAAACCCAGAAATTTCTCTAGCTCTCTTCTCCTCCTTCTCTCAAATTGCTCATGAAAGAATGAATGATCTTTTTCCTCTTTTCCTCCTTTAACTTAACCCTAAGTGACTTTTGGGGAATCCTTAAATCCAATGGCTGAGATAGCTTTAGATCTAGGGCTGAGATTAAATGTGCATTTAAATCTCACTTTCTATTTTTTAATTCACCCCACTTTAATAAAGACTCTCTTAGTCATTTATTTCCAAAGTCACTTTTCACTTTCTAATTTCACATTGACTTTATTAAAGTCACTTTAAAATTAGACTTAGTAACTTTATCACTTAAAGCCACTTTTAAATTAGATTTGACTTTACAACTTATAAAGTCACTTTAGGAGAAAAAGTGAAATACATTTGGACACTTTTCCCTAGGCCAAAGATCAAAGTCTTAGGGAGCCACCTGTCCTTTGGTAACCAAATTTCAACACTCCCTCTCACCGAAGAAGGTGTTCCTTACCACACCCATCTTATCTCTGAAGTAGACATGCTTGCCTCGTGGTAAGGCTTTGGTAAGAATATCTGCTACTTTCTCATCTATGGGAATATATTCAAGCTTCACAGCTCCCTTCTGAACATAGTCTCTAATGAAATGATATTTGATCTCGATATGCTTTGACCTGTGATGAAATACTGGATTCTCCGTGAGTTTAATGCAACTTTGATTATCACAGTAAATCACTAAAGGTCTGAACAACTGACAAAATAAGCCAAACAACATCTTGCGAAGCCATATGGCCTCACAACTAGCTAGACTGGCTGCCATGTACTCTACTTACGTTGAAATCAATGCTAATGACTGCTGCTTTCGGCTGAACCTCGACACCACTACCGAACCCAACCTAAAACAGCACCCTGAAGTGCTCTTCCTATCAAAAGCACAACCTACCCAATCAGAATCAGTGTAACTTTCCAATCTCACTCCATCTCCCTGCCTATAATCTAGACCATACTCCACTGTCCTCTGCATGTACCGCAAAATGTGTTTTGCAGCAACCCAGTGCACCCTCTTGGGCTCACACATGAACTAGCTCATTGTGTTGACTACAAAACATATATCTGGTCTAGTGTTGACCAAATACATCAAGGAACCAATCAGTTGTCTATACAATGTGGGATCCACCAACTCGAAATCTGAAGCATGAAGCTTCTTCCAGTTAGTGATCATAGGTGTCGACACGGGTCTACAATCATCCATGTGGAATCTGCTAAGGATGTCCACAATATACTTCCCCTGTCCCAGGAAGAAATGCCCCTCATGCCACACCTCCAAACCCAAAAAATAATGCATCAAGCCAATGTCCTTCATCTCAAACTCTGATGCAAGATCTCTCTTGCAGTCCTCTATGAGTCTCTCTGCACCCGTAATGACCAAGTCATCCACATACATCATCAAAATGAGAGGCTCCTCACTTATCACAATAAAGTATAGGTTCGGATCTGTATCACTCTTTATGAAACCCATCTCCTGCAACTACGTATCAATATTGGAGTACCAAGCTCTAGGAGCTTGCTTCAGGCCATAAAGTGCCTTCTTCAGCCTGCATACATGGGACTCCTTCCCATGCGCCTCAAAGCCCTGTGGCTGCTCAATTTACACCTCCTTCTGTGTGAAGCCATTGAGAAATGCGGTCTTCACATCCATCTGGTGGATCTTCCAACCCATCTCTGCTGCTATCGATATAATGGAGCGAATGGAAGTATAACGAGCCATGAGAGCGAAGGTATCCTCATAGTCTACTCCCTCTACCTAGGAGAACCCTCTAGCCACAAAACTTGCCTTGAATTTCTCAATGTTGCCATCTACAGCATGCTTTACCTTGTAAAGTCATCTGGAAGTAACCACGGATTTGCCCTCAGGCCTTGGCACCACCTCCCAAACATCATTCTTCATGATAGAAGAATACTTCTTCTAAATGGCCTCTCTCCACACCTGCTGGCTAGCTGCCTCCTCATAGCTAGAAGGCTTAGAGTAAATGATGTTGGCAACCAATTCCATATAGCTATAGAACCTCTCAGGTGGTCAGCTCTCTCTGACCGGTCTCTTCGGCCCATCAACATATGTGGCGTCTCTCAAGGTATCCTGAAGCCACTTGGGCTTCCTCTTCCCTGAGCACACTTCTCCCACCAGAGAATGAAACTCCTCATTCTCATCAGGAGCTTGAACTCTTGATTGTCTGTATGCTATCCTCCTGCCTAAACCTGAACCTGTAGATGTTGAAGTACCGTGTGAACTGTCCATTACTGGACTACCTAGTGAACTGTTCTTTGGACTGCTCTGCATGCTGCTCGAAGCACCACCCCTCTGACTCTGTGAGCCACTTCTCACTGATGGACCTGACACTGTAATCGATGTACCTCCTGATCTCTACCCACTGGATCCCTATGACTGACTCAGTTTCTCCCAAGGGTCTGGCTGATCCAGATACTCTAACTCCCGTGACCTCCTGAAAGCCCTGTCCTCCTCGAACTTCACATCCTGCCTGACAACAACTCTCCTCTATGTAGGAATATAAATCCGAAAGGCTTTCGAGGTCTCACTGTAGCCCACAAAGATACCCTTCTATGCGGTGGGCTCTAGCTTGGTCCTCTTCTCCTTGGGTACGTAGGAGTATGCAATACACCCAAAGACACGAAAATGACCAACATCAGGCTTCTTCCCAGAAAAAGCCTCCTCTGGAGTCACATGCCCCAAGGCACGATGCAGACCCTTGTTCTGCAAATACACAACAGTGTTGCAGGCCTCTGCCCACAAAAACAATGGTAACCCCTCATCATGTAGCATGGCTTTGGCAGCCCCAATGATGGATCTGTTCTTCCTCCCCACAACCTCGTTCTGCTGGTGGTTGTAAGAAACAGTGAACACCCTCCTAATGCCTGCCTTCGCACAACAATCAACAAAATCACCAAGGGTGTACTCCCCTCCATTGTCCGACCTGACGGACTTGATCTTCCGACTTGTTTGAGTCTCCACAAGAGCTCTGAACTCCTGAAACCGCTTGAAGACCTCACTCTTGGTCTTCAAGAAATAAATCCAGGTCCTCCTAGAGTGATCATCAATGAATAAAACATAGTACTCATATCCACTCAAGGAAACATGAGACATCCGACCACTCACATCGGTATGAATCAGATCAAGTATCCCAGTCGATCTGCTATCACTGCTGGGAAAAGGGGATTTGGCAAAATTAGCCATAGCACATCCTCTGCATGTATCTAGGTGATCAAAAATGAAATCTGGCACACTTGTAGTGATCTCCCGCAATGTCCTCAAGGCTCCATGATACATGTGCCCCATCCTGCGGTGCCAAATATCGCACAGCTCTGAACTACTAGCTCTGTTGTCGGTACTACTGCTCAATGCCAAAAGGGGTTGAAATGAAAACTTGTACACCTTTTCATGGCGTACACCAATCACTCTAGCTGAATTAGCTGGAGCGCCCCTAGGATATATAAGCACATGTCCTCTCCTGAACAATACCTCATATCCTCTGTCCTCCAATGGTGAGACGAATATAAGGTTCTTCTTCATCCCTGGCACATATAGAACATATGACACCTTCAAGGGAGGTTTGGGTTCCCTATCAAATGTCAATGTCCCCACACCGACTTCTATAACAATGTTGTCGTCTCTGAGTACTACCTCTATATCAGTGCCACTCTTTGAAAGCTCTGAGAAGTACTCACGGACTCCTGTCATATGACGTGAAGCCCCACTTTCAACATACTAAATACTTGAAGATGCTCCGCTAGTGGAGGGAAATGCACCCTCCCTCTCAACCTTCGTGGCAGGTGATCCTGCACTAGTGGACTCACAAGCAATGAACCCAAATTCCCAGTCAAAGCTCTCCGAAAAGTCCTCTATCTATGTTGATGCTGCCATGGTCTTGTTCTTCCCCTTCTTCTTCTTCTCTGAACACAACTACATAGTGTCTCATCCTCTGACAATTCCAATACTTCACCTTGGAATAGTCCTTCTCCTTGTTCAGCTGTTGCTTCCCTTTACCTTTGCCTTTTCCCCCACCACCACTTGTGGAAGCTTGCTTCTTTCCTTTGCCTTTCTTGCCCCTTGCTACCAGTGCTACATCCTCATCCTCCTCAACTGGTTTGGCTTCCCCAAGCTGGTTCTTTCTGCTTTCATTCTGTATGCAATCATCCCACAACCTCTCCCAAGTGGGAAGGGTCTCACGTGCAACAATCCCATCAGCAAAGCTCAGCCATGAACTAAGAAGGCCATTCACTGCAATCTGAACCAACTCAGTGGGTGGAATGACCTCTCCAACTGCTGCCAACTCATCTCTCACATTAGTGATCTTTGTGAGGTATGCAGTAGCACTATCAGTCTTTGCCATCTTAATGGCTTTCAACTTCTCCCTTAGGATATTTTTTCTGTTCTCATTGGTACTCTGGTAGAGATTAGTCAAAGCTGTCCACATCTCATGAGAAAGTCTTTCCTCTCACATGAGGAATACAATGGTCTTTAACACCATACAAAATTAGTCTCTTACCCTTGTTATTATTCTTGTTAAAGTCTGCCAACTGAACAGGGTCAATAGGCACATTAACAGGGCATTGTTGGGTACTCACCATTATACCCTAGATTTCTGCCTCCTCAAACATGCTCTGTGTTCTTTCCTTCCATACACTGTAGTTTCTATGCCCATCCAACCTATCCTCCACCCTCAAGCCCAAAGACATGCTTGCTGTCCTAATAAACTGAAAATGACACTGTTGTGGTAAAGGTTATGTTTTCTGTGTGAAAAATCAACCTGCTGTAATTTTTCTCTTTGCTGTCCCAAACTGCACTTTTCAGCAATCTAGCTCTGATACCATGTAGAAATTTTAATAATCCACTCCAGTTTACAGTTTCTCCTTATTTATCCCATAAAGTTAAATGCCCATTCCCATAACCATACATTCAACAAGCTGGAAAAATAAATATTTTCTGAAAACACAAATTTTGAAAATTTCACAGTGCTAAAAATGTAGAAATAAAAACTCAGAAAATAAATCAGCCGCACACAGAAAATTGACACGCTGATTTTTGGTCAATATGACTCTGGAAAAACCCCCTACAACTCTTGGGGAAAACCAGTTAGAAAACTTTTATTTATTTCTAGAGAATGCCTTTACAGACAAGTGAAATATAAAGGAAAAATTCTAGCAAACAATGTACAGACTTATCTCGTTTTCCGTGCTTGCCTCTGTAATATCCCGAGAGGGAAATAGACAGCAATACAAGCATACGACAATATAGAAAATGCCAGAAATAGAACATAAAGCAAATACTCATAAAAATGCCAGGAATGCTAAGCCATTTTATTAATCTGAGAATATAAAGAAATACAATAGATGATCGGAATGATAGCACCTATTCTTGCTCAAGGCAAGTGGATAACTCTTTCAGAAAGACAGAAAATGGCTGCTCTAAGAAACTGCATCCCAGCTGCTGGAAATCTGCCGTAAAACTGCTGCTACTGGAATAGACTGAAAACTAGGGGCTGATCCCCTTGCCGGAATGAGCTGAAAATCTGCAGACCACCTGTACTCACCAACCCGGACAAAACCCAAAAACCATATCAAAAATGGCCAGCCTCCGAAAATCACCAGAAAGTCCCTCCTCAAGGAATTATGCTACCCTCCAAGGCTTAGCGCAGATGCCAAATGATAATAGCTGAAACAGTGCCACAAACTCCTCGGGAAACCTCCTACTGGCAAAGAATGATCCTCCACTCTGGATATCAACTGAAACTCCTGCAGAAACCCCGCAGCGGAACACCTCCAAGTATAACTGCATCCTCTCTCCCAGGGACTGCGCAGTCACAAGAGAAGCCCAGCTCCTCAGAAAAACAACCAACCAAACCTCCCGCTAAAGACTGAAGAAATGACCTTAACCGAGCAGGCACTCAAAGTCCCTCGGGGCTAAGGGTGAGATCTCCGACCGGAGACACTCAACGCACTAAACAGTGATGCAGACAGGCTAAACAGCCAGCATGCTCAAGAAGACAAAAGTCTAGCTCAAATATCATCAACAACAAGAATGCCAAATGAGAAGGCTCTCCCACCTTTTATAACACTGGCCCCTCTCCAAAACCCTAACGTGGTCTCCCTCTCCTCCACATGCTCCTCTCCCATCTGCGCAGAAGCTCCTAGAGGCTACGTGGGCCCCCTCCTCTGCGTGGTGTTGGACCCCCATGGCTCCCCATAAGTTATAACGTTGTGCTACTAGGGAAACACTTTATTTTATTTAAGTGAGTTAGACCCCTCCTCTCACTTTTTATTTATTAATAAACTATAGTTGGCAAAACTATACAAAAATCAAATATTCCAATTAGCTGTTGCTAATTAGGAATATTACAGTCTCCCCCGGAAAAATGTTGCTTGTCCTCAAGCAACTAAAGTGATGGATGCTGCAGATTCTTCTCATTCTCCCAAGTGGCATCCTCATACGGAAAATTCTTCCACCTCACCAAGAATTCCCAGATTGTCCTGCTCCGTAGCTGCCTCTCCCTGGTATCAATAATAGCCTCTGGCTGCAACACCAAATTCCCCTCATCATCTGTGGGTGGTAGCTCATCTGTGACTCTCACCTGTTGTCCCAACGCCTTCTTCAGGCATGATACGTGAAAAATATTATGAATCTTGCTACCTGGGGGTAGCTCTAGCTCATATGCAACCTGTCCAATCCTGCATATCACGCTGTACGGCCCATAAAAGCGGGGCTTGAGCTTCTCAGCCCTCTTCTGCTTAAGTGACGACTGTCGGTATGGTTGTAATCGTAGGTAGACCAAGTCTCCTACCTCAAACTGTCTCTCTATCCGACGTCTATCAGCATACAGCTTCTGCTGGTTCTGCGCTGTGGCCATGTTATCCTTGAGAGCTCGGAGGATGTCCTGACTCTCTTGGATCCAAATCTTGGCTCTCGGAGCCCTGCTAACACCAAAAATCACATCCGCAAAATATAAAGGATGATACCCATACAAAGCATAGAACAGTGACATACCAATGGACATGTGATGCGTCGTGTTATAGCAATACTCTCCCAGATGCAACCACTTTAGCCATGCTCGCTGCTGCCCACTGACATAGTTACGCAAGTAGCCCTCTAGCCACTTGTTAACTATCTCTGTCTGTCCATCCGTTTGTGGGTGATAACTAGTGCTCGGTGTCAACTCTATCCCCACTAGCCGGAAAAGCTCCTGCCAGAATCCACCCATGAAGCGGCTGTCCCTATCACTGATAATGGTCTTAGGAAGACCATGCAGTCTGAAAATCTCTCTGAAAAATAGCTCAGCCACCTGTGCTGCTGTGTAGTGTGCGGATATGGTGAAAAAGTGCGCGTACTTCGTCAGTCGATCAACGACGATAAAGATACAATCCTTGCCCTGCACCATGGGCAACCCTGTGATGAAGTCCATCGATATGCTCTCCCATTTCCCCTCTGGAATGGGAAGAGGCCGCAACAACCCTGCGGGATGGCTCATCTCTCCCTTGTTCCTATGACAAACATCGCACTCCCTGAGATGCTGGAGTACGTCCTCCTTGAGGCCCTTCCATGAGAACCTCTCTCTAATGGCCCTGTAGGTTTTGGTAAACCCCTGATGGCCAGTCAATGGAGAGTCATGTGATGCATGGAGTATCTTCTTCTTAAGCTGAGATCCCTCAGTCAAGAAGATCCTGTCCCTGTAATAGATGATCTCATCAACCACCCTGTACCTATCATCTGCTACCTGTCCTTAGAGTACTCCACTAACAGTTGAGCTCTCCAATCTGTATCCAAGCTCATAAGAGATAACATGGCCGGTCTATGTGAAAGGGCATCTGCTACCACGTTATTCTTGCGTTTGACGTACTCAATGTCAAAGTCATAGGCTTGGATCTTACTGATCCACTTCTGCTACCTCTCCTGCAACTGCTTCTACTCCAGAAAGAACCTAAGGCTGTTGTGATTGTACCTCACCCTGAATCTACTGCCCACCAAATACTGCTGGTACTTGGCCAATGCATACATGATGGCCAACATCTCCTTGTCGTATATAGAATACAACCTCTCATGTGGAAGGAGCTTCCGGCTCTCAAAGGCTATAGGGTGACCACCCTGCATCAATACTGCGCCGATCCCCTCTCCCGACGCATCGCACTCCAAGACAAATGGCTGCGTGAAATCCGGCAATGCAAGCATGGGGAAGCTACTCATCACCTCCTTGATCCTATCAAAGGCTCGCTGTGCTATGTATGACCAACTGAATGCCCCCTTCTTTGTCAAATCTGTGAGGGGTGCAGCGAGCTGTGAGAAACTCTTGACGAACTTCCTGTAATATGTGAAAATGCCAATGAATCCCCGAAGCTCGGTCACGTTCCTCAGCTCTGGCCAATCTCTGATGGCCCGAATCTTCTCCTCGTGGACTCTCACTCCGTCCACTCCTATGATATGTCCCAAGTACAACATCTCCGTCAAACCAAACTCACATTTGGAGAGCTTGGCATAGAACTGCCGCTCCTCCAAGATGCGTAATATTGTCTCAATATGTTGGAGATGCTCCTCCCAAGTCCTGCTGTATATGAGTATGTCATCGAAGAAGACCAATAAAAACTTCCTCAGATGACTGCGGAAGATATGTTTCATGCATGACTAAAAGGTGGCGGGTGCATTGGTCAGCCCAAAAGGCATAACCAGAAACTCGAAGTGCCCATAATGACATCTGAAAGCAGTCTTGGGAATGTCCTATTCCCTCACATGAATCTGATGGTACCCAGATCTCAAATCGATTTTTCAAAAGAACTGTGCTCCTCTCAACTCATCCATCAACTCATCGATCCTGGGAATGGGATACCTGTTCTTTAGGGTCTTCTTGTTCAGAGCCCTGTAGTCAATGCACATCCGCAACGTGCCGTCCTTTTTCTTCACCAACACCATGGAAGAAGCAAAAGGACTCGTGCTCGGCCGAATGTGCCCAAGGGCCAGCAACTCCTGAATAGCTCACTCAATCTCATCCCGATAGGCCTTGGGATGCTTATAGGGTGTGGTGATCACTGCCTGTATACCCTGCTCAAGCTCAATGGTATGCTCAAACCCCCGATCCGGTGGCTGCCCTGGCGGAATATCCCCGAATACTGTGGCGTACCTGTCAAGGATGGTCTATACCTCTGGGTGCACTGCCTGTCTCATAGTCGCTGCCTCTGATGCCCGCAGCTCTACTACCCACTCTATGTCTCCCTTACGGAAGGTTGCCTCCATCCGATGAGCCGAAACAGTCTGAGGCGGATATGTGTGCTGTCCCCGTATCTTCTCATGCCTCCCTGTCTTGGCATCATCCCACTCCATCTCTAGGGCCTTCCAATAATTCGTGACCTTCCCTAGAGTGATAAGCCACTGAACACCCAGTATCATGTTGGTGTCCGGAATATCGACCACAAAAAAATGATCTGTCAATGTATAGGTGCCCATCGTCACTGATAACTCGGGTTCATATCGAGCACACACCATGGTCTGATCTCCTGGGACCAAAACTAAAAATCCATCGAAGCTCTCAGTCTGTATACCTCTCCGCTCAACCATCTGCGCATCGATGAAGTTGTGGGTTGCCCCACTATCCACCAAGACTGATACTCGCTGGCCACGCACTGTCCCCCGTACGTGCAGCGTCAAATACTTGGGAACTCCCCGCAATACTGCAAGGGCTCCTCCAGTAGGTGCAAACGACGTACCACCTGCTGCTGGTGGTGGAGGTGGCAAAGTATCCTGCACTGCATGACAATCTCCTGCCTCCACATCCTCCTCCTCATCCTCTTCCCCGCTGCTCTCGGAGAATACCTTAATGAAATGTGCTTTCCCAGCAGCACATCTATGTCCTGGTGCCCATGGCTTCTGGCAGGTGAAGCACAACCGCTTCTTCTTCAGCTCCCTCCTGGCATCATCATCAATCTGCACCCGTCCGGGATTCCCCTTGGGAGGCAGAATCCTCACATCCTTCCCCTTAGGCTGGAAAGCTTGTCTCTGGGGATAAGATGTCCGAGTCCTGGGTAAGACATCTTGTAAATCTCAGGTCCTGCTGATAGCATCCTAAAGTGTAGCGGGTCTAGTTGACCTGACTAGGCCACGAAGTGGCTCTGCTAATCCCTCCACAAACATGTAGATCATCCGAGCTGTGGATAGATCTGGCACCATCACTAAAACCCTCAAGAAATCCGCAATGTAAGTCTCTGGGCTCCCAGTCTGCTTGAGCCTCGTCAGCTCAACAAAGTGTTGTTCTGGATCCCTCCGGTCAAAACGCTCTATCACCCTCCTGGTAAACTCAGCATATGTCGTCACTGTAGAATGCCTGAGTGTCGTCATCCCATGAAACCACCAGTCCTGGGCCTCACCATCCAAATGTAATGTTGCCACCTTAATGGCCTCTGTCTCCGACATCTGATTAAGCTGGAAATAGATGTCGAAATTTTCCACCCAAGACTTTGCCGAATTGTTTGATGAACCATCAAACGTGGGCAAATGAAATCTGGTAGCTGTGCGGTGGTTGTCTCCATCATGATGATGTCGGTGCCCTCTGTGATGATCGCGGGGTCTACTGTCCCGCTGGAGCTGAACAAAGTCTCTGAACGAGATAGCATCTTTGAACACCTGCCCGTATTCCTGGTACTCTGCAAAATAGTCACCCATGTGGCCAGGCTCTCGCTCTTGCTGTGCTCCTGCCCCTGTGTCTGCTCCTAGGAAGGTGGGCATAATGGATCACGTGGGTGCATGCGATGCCAAAAGGGGGGTAGTCTCGCACTCCAGCATATGGTGGGATGTGCCCGATCCCTCACCAATCTGAAAATCCCTTGGGGTTTCACGCTGTCTAGCCTCCACAGCAGCGAATCTCTGCCCCATCGTCTCCATCTGTCTCGACAGATCCTGTACTGATTTAAGGAGCATTTCCCTATATCTCCTCGCATCATCATCGTCCCCCGCCATAGGACCCTGCTGCTCTGCGTCCACCATAGGCTACTCCTACTCTGTATCTGTCACAGGCTGCTCCTGATCCGTGTCCACCACTCGAACACAGTCTCCCTCTCCGTAGGTGTTCTCCAACCTACGCTCAATGTCTCTGTATTTCCTACCTCTGTAACAGATGTAGGGTTTATCCCTCGGTGTCATAGACTGCTAGCTCCACAGGCTGAGCCAGATCTATGCTCTGATACCACTATAATATCCCGAGACGGAAATAGACAGCAATACAAGCATACGACAATATAGAAAATGCCAGAAATAGAACATAAAGCAAATACTCATAAAAATGCCGGGAATGCTAAGCCATTTTATTAATATGAGAATATAAAGAAATACAATAGATGATCAGAATGATAGCACCTATTCTTGCTCAAGGCAAGTGGAGAACTCTCTCAGAAATACAGAAAATGGCTGCTCTAAGAAACTGCGTCCCAGCTACTGGAAATCTGCCGTAAAATTGCTGCTACTGGAATAGACTGAAAACTAGGGGCTGATACCCTTGCTGGAATGAGCTGAAAATCTGCAGACCACCTGTACTCACCAGCCCGGACAAAACCCAGAAACCATATAAAAAATGGTCAGCCTCCGAAAATCACCAGAAAGTCCCTCCTGAAGGAATTACGCTGCCCTCCAAGGCTCAGCGCAAATGCCAAATGATAATAGCTGAAACAGTGCCACAAACTCCTCGGGAAACCTCCTACTAGCAAATACTGATCCTCCACTCCGGATATCAACTGAAACTCCTGCAGAAACCCCGCAATGGAACACCTCCAAGTAGAACTGCGTCCTCTCTCCTAGGGACTACGCAGTCACAAGAGAAGCCCAGCTCCTCAGAAAAACAACCAACCAAAATTCCCGCTAAAGACTGAAGAAATGACCTTACCCGAGCAGGCACTCGAAGTCCCCCAGGGCTAAGGGTGAGATCTTCGACTGGAGACACTCAACGCACTAAACAATGCTGCAGATAGGCTAAACAGCCAGCATGCTCAAGAAGACAAAAGTCTAGCTCAAATATCATCAACAACAAGAATGCCAAATGAGAAGGCTCTCCCACCTTTTATAACGCTGGCCCCTCTCCAAAACCCTAACATGGTCTCCCTCTCCTCCACGTGCTCCTCCCCCATCTGCGCAGAAGCTCCTAGAGGCTACGTGGGCCCCCTCCTCTGCGTGGTGTTGGACCCCCATGGCTCCCCATAAGTTATAACGTTGTGCTACTAGGGAAACACTTTATTTTATTTAAGTGAGTTAGACCCCTCCTCTCACTTTTTATTTATTAATAAACTATAGTGGGAAAAACTATACAAAAATCGAATATTCCAATTAGCTGTTGCTAATTAGGAATATTACAGCCTCCACCTCAGAAAATGTGCCAAATCAGCAAAACAGTCAAAACAAAAATTTACTACAGCAGTGCACAACCTTGAAATTTGTGCCCAATACTTAGCTGTATGGTTGTACGAACTATATGAATTGTATAGAAAAGTACAATAGTGCCTCCTCCTCGAAAATCGTGTCTGTTTTCTCGAAAACTGTGCCCAGCGATCTCAAAAATCATGCCTTTAGCTTGTTGTACCTTCTCCTCGATTTATGTGTTGTCCCTCTACTCGAAAACTGTGTCTCAAGTTACTGTACGGAAATCTGCCTCGAAATGAATGCTAATTAATGTTGTACGGACAACTGCCTTGAAATGCATGCTAATTAATGTTGTACGGACTACTGCCTCGAAATGCGTGCAACCTCTCTCTTCTGTATGGATTTGTTGAACTGCTCCTCTCCTTCACTTTCTCAAAATCCAGAAATTTATCTAGCTCTCTTCTCCTCCTCTCAATCTGCTCATGAAAGAATGAATGATCTTTTTCCTCTTTTCCTCCTTTAGCCTAACCCTAAGTGACTTTTGCGGAATCCCTAAATCCAATGGCTGAGATAGCTTTACATCTAGGGCTCAGATTAAATGAGCATTTAAATCTCACTTTCTATTTTTTAATTCACTCCACTTCAATAAATACCCTCTTAGTCATTTATTTCCAAAGTCAATTTTCACTTTCTAATTTGACATTGACTTTATTAAAGTCAGTTTAAAATTAGGCTTAGTAACTTTATCACTTAAAGTCACTTTTAAATTAGATTTGACTTTATAACTTATAAAGTCACTTTAGGAGAAAAATTGAAATACATTTGGACAGTTTTCCCTAGGCCAAAGATCAAAGCCTTAGGGAACCACCTGTCCTTCGGTAACCAAATTTCAACAACTAATAATCTAATTAAGTCATTTTTAGGTGGAATTTCCAGAAATGTTTTCTGAGTAGTGGAGAATACATGTATTCTAACCTCTCTTCCAAATATCGAGGCTAGAACACATTTGATGCTACAAAAACTAACAATAGCCATGAAATTTAAAGTTTAAACCATAAAACCAAAGAGGGCGCACAATTTCGTTACTTGTGCAGGGTGTATGAAGTAGCCACCTTGCCCAAGAGAGATTTTAGCCAAAAAGGGACAAAAAGCTGAAAAATATTGTCCTGAAACCCTTGATGGTTGGGAAGTTGCTGTTGGGTATCAAAATTTCCAAATAGTCATGGCAGAAATTTAACCAATGATCACCAAACTTGTAACAGAGAATTGAAGTAAAAACCCATGATAAGAAACTTAACAAAGTTTCTGTCCGAGCTGACGTCCAAACCCAATTCTAGTGACATGTTATGCCAGAGGAATAATGTGTAAAGAGGCTAGAGGGCCTTAGAGGGGCGGATGTATGGAAGCCATGGTTGAACGCCATAGTTCTTCTGCCACAGACCATATCGCTGAGAGACTAAACCAAATGAAATGAAATGAAAGAAATAGGTGTAGATACCCTATTCCGAAAACCAAGCCAATTCAAGCTGTTGGATCTCTCAAATTAATCTTGACCATGCCATCGCAAGGAACACATGATCGCCATGTGATAGCAATGAGTTGTAGCCACGGTATAACACCACGTGGCGGGGTCACCGGTCCAGCTAGTGGGCTGACTCACAAACCATATGCCGGTGGCAGTTGAAGTTGACTTATCGGTGTGCTGTGCTAAGTTGATGTAAATTTATGTAGATGTTCTATGCTTGATGCAACTTTAATTTTCACTACAACAATCACATAAAAAATCAAGTAAAACGCTGATAGAACATACCACTGGATCTACAGAAGACAAACCAGAAACAAAAAAATGTGAGGTGCGTTACAGCAATCAACAGGATGCTTCAACCAACAAAGTCTCCTTGGTCATCCAACCCAGCAGGTGTCAAAACAGTCCTCAAAATAGCCACACGATCAACCCAAAGTCAACCTTAGAAAATTCAACGTTGTCTAGAAAATTCAACGCATGAGAGCAGCAAGAAAGTCAACACATCGGTCTTCAGTTAACCTTTTGACCTTGGTTCTTGTGCCAATATGTACGACCTTCCAAAATTTAAATCTCCACCAAAATTCAGCCTCTTTAGACCATGCATTGACCAAAGTCAATGCTAGTCAACCTTGCATGGAAACCCTAGCTGCAGTAAATTCGTCCAAACCCTAGATGCAGTAAATTCATCCTTCTTTCCCACGTGTGAACCGAAACTGCTTCCAAGGAGCTCGTACTAAATCAGAAGAGGAGATGATGTGTGAGGATGAGATGAGTGAAAAATTCCTCCAACGTTGACTCTATTTATATCAATCACTGAGGTGTGTGACACATCTGCTGGGGGTGTAAAACCTTAAGGCCGACCTACACATATTTGAAATTATTAAAAATAAATTCAAAATAATTTTTTTTCTCATCGGATTAAGATCAATTTTAGATCCATCTTACACCTCTCCGAAAAGGAACCCAATAAAAATATTGGTATCTTCATCTGAGCATCACAACATGGAGTTTGGATCTAGTTGCCCAATTTTAACACTCCCTCTCAACTAGGGAGAACTCCATCCACCTTTGCAATCAAACATCATGCGTCATCCCGTTGTAACTTTCTTTGCTAGCCTCTTTATTTTAGAACAGAAGTGGGTCAGTCACAAAGACATCATTCTCGACTGACAGATTTAGCCCAGAGGTCTGAAACCTCTATAGGACTCACAAAGAGTCTCATACCAACCCGAAGTTGGTTTATCTGACCCGGAGTCAGTAGGAGGTCTGAAACCTCACTCGGACTCAAGAGAGTCATATACTAACCCGAAGTTAGTTTCACTGACCCGAAGTCAGTTGGAGGTCCGAAACCTCACTAGGACTCAATAGAGTCATATACTAACCCGAAGTTGGTTGGAGGTCCAAAACCTCTCTAGACTTGATCCCAGATCAAGTGGTTGGACCGTGCCATCCTATATAGAGAGTACGGCCATCTCTGATGCGTCCATCAGTATTTTCTACTAGTCTCTAGCTTTTCCCACCTCATTGGCCAAATGAGAGGTACTTCCCATGAGTTCGGAACTCAAATGGGTAGGATGCATACGAGGCACAGATCATGAGAGGCGAACCAACTCAATCATCATAACGGTGGGGTAGAAGCACCACAAGATTTGGCAAGCCTAGCCCTGTGTGTGCTTATAGCTCCGAGGAACTATCCCCAAGGCCCCCTCAGAGCTCCTAGAGCTCATCGTCCAACAGGACCCTCAGAATAGGGTCGTTCCACGATTCCAAGATTCTCACGGAAGGTTAGGAACATGACCTTCCCCAAGGGCATTGTGAGAATATCCACAACCTGCTCATCAGTTACTATATGATTGATCCTTACGGCGCCTCGCTGTACCATATCTCAGATAAAGTGGTAGCCATCAACATGCTTGGATTGTCTGTGGAACACGAGATTCTATGACAAACGAATCCTCCTCAAGTTATCACAAAGGATAATGGTGGCATCTAGCACATGCTCGAACAACTCACTGAAGAGCTTTCGCAACCAAGTGACTTCACAACAGGCCATACATGTTATAATGTATTCGGCCTCAGCGGTGCTCAAGGCTATCGACTTCAGTTTCCTGCCCGAAGCAGATCTACGTGTGAAGCAACATCTAGATGTGCTCTTGCGATCCACCACACTGCCATCCCAATCGGCATCAGGATATCCATGGATTTCATACTCCTGGCAGCATATCTCAGCCCATGGTTTAACGTGCCACAAATATATCTCAAGAGTTTCTTGGCACCAACCCAGTGAATGTTATGATCAACCATGTGTTGACTCAAAGTGTTCACTGCACAACATACGTCTAGATGGGTTTTCACTAAGAACATCAGGGCCCCTACGAGTTGACGATACTCAGTAGGACACGGGCCCACCAGCACTACCACTCAACTTCTTAAAGTTGAACTCCATTGGTGTCGACACAGACTTGCAGTCCACCATACCAAATCTTTCCAGAAGCTTCACAATGTATTTTCCTTGAGAAAGGAAAATCTCGCTAGGTCTCTGCTAGACCTCCAAGCCTAGAAAATAGTGCATCAGTCCTAGGTCCTTCATCTCGAACTCAGCAGCGAGCTCCATCTTGCACTAATGAATGAGAGGGTCAGCACCTGTCAAGAAGAGGTCGTCCACATACAACACCAGAATGAGAGGCTTCTCTCTATCAACCTTGAAGTAAAGTTTTGGATCAACATTACTATGAGTGAAGCCCAGCTTCATCAGGTAGCTATCTATCCTCTCGTACCAAGCTTTGGGTACTTGCTTCAACCCATAAAGGGAATTCTTCAACCTGCAGACATGGGTGTCCCAATCCTGGACTTCGAACACCAAAGGTTTCTCTACATACACCTCTTCCTTTATCGCACCATGCAGAAATGCGATCTTTACATCCATCTGATGAAGACTCCATCCTTGTGTAGCAACAAGAGCTATGATAGATCGAATGGTGGTCACAAGTGCAAATATGTCATCATAGTCTATGCCTTCTTTTTGAGAGAAGCCACAGGCAACAAATATTGCCTTGAACTTTTCAGCACTTTCATCAGATCCATATTTGATCCTGTAGAGCCATTTCGAGGTGACAACTGCTTTGTCCTCCGGTCTTGGAACCCCATCCCAGACATCATTCTTCATTATGGACTCATACTCTTTGTGCATAGCATCCTTCCAGTCTTTATGCTTTACAACTTCCTCAAAAGATCCAGGCTTGGATTGTTCAATAGTACTCATGGCTGCTAGATACCCTTGGTATCTACTCGGCTTCTTGCTTTCATAGAATGTCCCCCTTGGGGCCATATGTCCCTCAACATCCTCGAGAGTGTCCCTGAGCCATGATGGTCTCTTTCCTAGTGAAGGAGGTGGATCAATCGGGCCCATCGGTACTTCAACTTCAGGAATCGTCTCATCCGTTGGTTCCTCTTGATTTCCAGGCCTTGCTTCATGATCTTCCTCAGATCTCAAAAGATTGAATACTTTCCTCAGGGAAGCATCTTCATCAAAGGTGACATTGTGGCATGTCTCCATTTCCCTTTGATCGGGCACATAGAATCTATAGGCCTTCAAAGTTTCGCTGTAGCCCATAAACATTGTGGTCTCCCTCTTGATGCTAGCTCCTCTACAAAAGTTCTTGAACTCGTTCGACTCATATTCAGTGCCATTATCGATCTGTCGGATAGCATCTCATGTAATTTCTCCCAGTGGACTTCCTCCAACCTGGTAGAGTGTATCAATTGTAGATCCAAACGTGATATCTTTCTTGAAGCTCTTCTTCCACATGCACACCTTTCCATCAGTGAATGCCACATTGAAACCTTTGTCTTCCATGGTCGACATAAACACAAGGTTCTTCTTCAAATTAGGTACATAGAGTACGTCCTGCAAGCGAAGGAATTGACCTCGAGACATGTGGAGGGTCACAGTCCCTGTCCCTTTCACGAGATATGTGGAATTATCTCCAAGGATAATTTCCAGATTAGTATCATTCTCAACCATATCAGAGAGTGCTTCCTTGAACCCAGTGATGTGCCTTGAGGCACCACTATCTATCAACCAGACATCCATAGTGTCGGGTGGAGATGCAGCAGAGAGGGCAGATACAAGAATGAATTCATTTTTTTTATCAACAACATTTGATTCCTCATACCTGGAATCTCTTGACCTTTTGAAAGGTTGATCATTTCCGCCAGAGGGAGCCTTCCTCTTTCCCTGGAACCTGTTGTTCCTTTGATTTCCATCCCTTCGGTTGTTGTTGTTGTCATCATCATCAGGAGAATCCTTCTTGAAAGGGCATTCTCTAGCATAGTGACCTGGCCTATGAAAAGTGTAACACTTGCCCTTCTTTCCTTATGCCCCTGCTCTTCCTTTGTTCTTTGGACCACCAAAGTTCTTCTTTCTAGAATGAGCAGCGTAGGCAACATTCCTTTCATTTTCTACTCCTTCATTCTTGTCTCTTCTTGAACACATCTCGATAGTACCTCGTCAAAGTCAGGTATCACATTATTATTGAGAATGGTAGTGTTGAACACATGCCATTCGGATGGGAGCCCTCCAAGTGTGGTGAGTACCATCTCTCGATCATCTATTATCTCCCCAATAGCTAGCAGATTGTTCCTGATCTCAGTCAGCTTCAGAATGTATGATTAGACAGACTCATCCCTACCTTTCTTCAGATTCTTCAATTTATTCTTGAAGAATAGCACTTGATTTTCATTGTTGGCCTTGAACATGAGGATCAATTTATCATACATCTCTTTGGATGTGCCTAGCTCAGAGATGTAGGCCACCAGACTCTTATGAATGGATTCCCTAATCATCAGCTTTGCTTTGATCTCCCCCTTCTTGTACTTTGTTTTGGCAGCAGTACTAGCAGTGGATGGAGGTTCTTGGATTTTACCCTGCACATAGTCCATGACATCTTGGTCTTCCAATTTGAGATCCAATATCATCTTCCAAGCATGGAAGTCATCCTTCCCAGTCAATTTGTCATCCTCCTTGAAGCCGTAGTTTGTGGAACCCATTTCCTTCTTCAGTGATTGCTACAAATAGGGCTTGTCTTCACCGCAACTCTGATACCATGTAAATTTATGTAGATGTTATATGCTTGATGCAACTTTACTTTTCACTACAACAATCACATAAAAAATCAAGTAAAATGCTGATAGAACATACCAGTGGATCTACAGAAGACAAACCAGAAACATAAAAATGTGGTGGTGCGTTATGGCAGTCAACAGGATGCTTCAAAAAGTCTCCTTGGTCAGAAAACCCAGCATGTGTCACAACAGTCCTCAAAACAGCCACACGGTCAACCCAAAGTCAACCCCAGAAAATTCAACGTTGTCCAGAAAAGTCAACGCATGACAGTAGCAATAAAGTCAACGCATCTTGGTCTTCTGTCAACCTTTTGACCTTGGTTCTTGTGCCAATAGGTACGACCTTCCAAAATCGAAGTCTCCACCAAAATTCAGCCTCTTTGGACCATGCATTGACCAAAATCAATGCTAGTCAAACTTGCGTGGAAACCCTAGCTGCAGTAAATTCGTCCTTCTTTCCCACGTGTGAATCAAAACTGCTTCCAAGGAGCTTGTACTAAATCAGAGGAGGAGATGATGTGTGAGGATGAGATGAGTGAAAAAGTCCTCCAACATTGACTCTATTTATATCAATCACTGAGGTGTGTGACACATTTGCTGGGGGTGTAAAACCTTAAGGCCGACCTGCACATATTTGAGATTATTAAAAATAAATTCAAAATAATTTTTTTGCTCATCGGATTAAGATCAATTTTAGATCGATCTTACACCTCTCTGAAAGAGGAACCCAATAAAAATATTGGTATCTTCATTTGAGCATCACAACATGGAGTTTGGACCTAGTTGTCCAATTTTAACAGTTAACTTACCGGCCAGTCGTGCTAAAAATCTGCTACAATAAATGGACCACCATTGGAATAAATGAGCAAACATGTGGCATCTTTTATAACCATAGGTCGTTGCGGGATAGATATTATTGCCACGTGGATAAAGATAAAGGAGACACTTGTTGAGGATGACGAATCCTCAATAGTGTCGTTAGGAAAAACCGCATAAAAGAAGGCATTGTCTACGGAGGCGTCAATTTTGCCCGAATGGCCAAAAATCGTTGGAATCCAACCATTTTTTTTCTCAAAAAATATGATAGTAGGAGTGCTTGAATCATATTTTTGATGATATAAATGGATTTTGTAGAAATTTGATAATTCAACCCTGGTTTTCAGTTTCTCCTTATTTCTCGCATAAATTTAAATGCCCATTCCCATAGCCATACATTCAACAAGCTGTAAAAATAAATATTTTCTGAAAACACTAATTCTGGAAATTTCACAATGTTGAAATGCAAAAATAAAATCTCAGAAAAATAAATCAGCCACACACAGAATTTTGACACGCTGCTTTTTGGTCAATATGACCTTGGAAAAACCCCCTACAACTCTTGGGGAAAACTAGGTCGAAAGTTCCTTCTTATTTCTGATAAATGCTTTTACAGTGAGACAGAAATTACACAAGAAAAAAATTACAACAACCTCATAAATGTACTTATCTCGAAAATCGTGCAAAACTCCGCCTCCATTTTTGTGCCAAATAGAAACAGAAAATATGAGCAGAAAGTACAGCCTTAAATGCTGTACGGACATCACCGAAAATAGTGTCAGAACAGCTGTATGGCCTGCTTTGAAATCTGTGCAAATGTTGCCTCGATTTCAGTGTTGTATGGCTGTTGTACGGACCTCGTTTTTCGTGCTATTTGCTGCTATACGGAATCTAGAAAACCAAATTTCTCTCTCTATTGTACGGGCCTCGATTTTCGTACCTTCTTGTTGCTGTATGGACCTTGAAAAGCGTGCTACAATAAATGCTGATTTTAATCCCTCGAAATTTATGTCCACTTGCCTTGAACTTCGTGCTCTGTCCTTGCTGTACGGATTTGCTGAATATAACTACTGCTGCCTCCTTCTCATTGCTCAGAAATTCTCCCTTGGTTTCTTTCCTCCTCTCTCAATCTGCTCATGAAAGAATGAATGACCTTTTCCCTCCTTTTCCTCCTTTAACCTAACCCTAAGTGAATTTTGGGGAATCTCTAAATCCAATGGCTGAGATTAAATGCTCATTTAAATCTCACTTTCTATTTTTTAATTCACCCCACTTTAATAAAGACCCACTTAGTCATTTATTTCCAAAGTCACTTTACCTTTCTAATTTCACATTGACTTTATTAAAGTCATTTTAAAATTAGACTTTAGTAACTTTATCACTTAAAGTCACTTTTAAATTAGATTTGACTTTATAACTTTATAAAGTCACTTTAGGAGAAAAAAAAAATTCTTTTGGAAAATTTTCCCTAGGCCAAAGATCAAAGCCTTAGGGAACCACCTGTTCTCCGGTAACCAAATTTCAACACTCTCTCTTACCGAGGAAAGTGTTCCTCACCACACCCATCTTGTCTCTGAAGTAGACATGCTTTCCCCGTGGTAAGGCTTTGGTAAGAATATATGCAACCTGCTCATTAGTGGGAATATACTCAAGCTTCACAGTTGCCTTCTGAACATAGTCTCTGATGAAATGATATTTGATCCCAATATGCTTTGACCTGTCGTGAAATACTCGATTCTCCGTGAGTTTAATGCAACTCTGATTATCATAGTAAATCATTGAAGGTCTGAACGACTGACCAAATAAGCCAAACAACATCTTGCGAAGCCAGATGGCCTCACAACTAGCTAGACTCGCTGCCATGTACTTTGCTTCCATGGAACTCAATGCTACTGAATGCTGCTTCTGGCTGAACCACGACACCACTGCCAAACCCAACCCAAAACAACACCCTGAAGTGCTCTTCCTATCAGAAGCACAACCTTCCCAATCAAAATTAGTGTAACCTGCCAATCTCACTCCATCCCCTTGCCTATAATCCATACCATAATCCACTGTCCTCTGCAAGTATCGCAAAATGTGTTTTGCAGCAACCCAGTGCACCCTCTTGGGCTCACACATGAACTGGCTCATTATGTTGACTGCAAAATATATATCTCGTCTGGTGTTGACCAAATACATCAAGGAACCAATCAGTTGTCTATACAATGTGGGGTCCACCAACTCGGAACTTGAAGTGAGAAGCTTCTTCCAGTTAGTGATCATCGGTGTCGACATGGGTCTACAATCCTCCCTGTGGAATCTGCCAAGGATGTCCACAATATACTTCCCCTACCCCAGGAAGAAATGCCCCTCTTCCTGCCACACCTCCAAACCCAAAAAGTAATGCATGAAACCAATGTCCTTCATCTCAAACTCCGACGCAAGATCTCTCTTGCAGTGCTCTATGAGTCTCTCTGCACCCGTAATGACCAAGTCATCCACATACAACACCATAATGAGAGGCTCCTCACCTATCACAATGAAGTATAGGTTCGGATTTGCATCATTCTTTATGAAACCAATCTCCTACAAGTATGTATCTATCCTGGAGTACCAAGCTCTGGGAGGTTGCTTCAGGCCATAAAGGGCCTTTTTCAGTCTGCACACATGGGACTCCTTCCCATGCACCTCAAATCCCTGTGGCTGCTCAATGTACACCTCCTCCTATATGAAGCCATTGAGAAGTGCGGTCTTCACATCCATCCGATGGATCTTCCAACCCATCTCTGCTGCTATTGATATGATGGAGCGAATCGAAGAATATCGAGCCATGGGAGCGAAGGTCTCCTCATAATCAACTCCCTCTACTTGGGAGAACCCTCTAGCCACAAACCTTGCTTTGAATTTCTCAATGTTGCCATCTGTAGCATGCTTTACCTTGTAAAGCCATCTAGAAGTAACCATGGATTTTCCCTCAGGCCTCGGCACCACCTCCCAAACATCATTCTTCATGATAGAAGAATACTCCTCCTGCATGGCCTCTGTCCAGACATGCTGGCTAGCTGCCTCCTCATAGCTAGAAGGCTCAGAGTTAATGATGTTGGCAACCATTTCCATATAGCTACAAAACCTATCAGGTGGTCTACTCTCTCTGACCAGCCTCTTAGGCCCAGCAACAGATGTGGCCTCTCTTAAGGTATCCTGAAGCCACTTGGGCTTCCTCTTCCCTAAGCACACTTCTCCCACTGGAGAATGAAACTCCTCCTCCTCATTAACAGGAGCCTGAACTCCTCACTTTCTGTCTGCTGTCTTCGGGCCTGAACTTGAACCTGTAGACGCTGAAGTACCATGTGAACTATCCATCAGTGGACTTCCTAGTGAATTTCTCTGCAGACTGCTCTGCATGCTGCCTGAAGCACCACCCCTCTGACTCTGTGAGCCACTGCTCACTGATGGACCTGACACCGTAATTTATGTACCTCCGGATCCTCCTGATCCCTGCCCACTGGATCCCTGTGACTGACTCAGCTGCTCCTGAGGGTCTGGTTGATCCAGATACTCTAACTCCCGTGACCTCCTGAAAGCCCTGTCCTCCTCGAACTTCATATCCCGCTTGATGACAACTCTCCTCTGTGCAGGAATATAAATCCGAAAGGCCTTCGAGATCTCACTGTAGCCCACAAAGATACCTTTCTTTGTGAGTTCGTACTCGACCGTCTCTGCATGATTGGGGGGATGTCGGAGTTCATCCGCAGCACCATTGGAGTTAAACAGGGGTGCCTGCTTTCCCCAACCCTTTTTGGGATTTACATTGATGAGATGGAGTCTTTCCTTTGGGAGCATATCCAGGAGTCCAATGGGTGCCTACTTCACCAGGTCCTGATCTCCATTCTACTTTTCGTAGATGATATTTTTCTCCTGGCCCCCTCCCCAGAAGGGCTGCAGAGACAGCTTGACGCCCTCGCAGCTTTCTGTGACCTTCGTCACTTGACGGTGAATTTGAGCAAAACCAAAGTGGTAATCTTCAATGGGGTGAAGAAGAAGTCCTTGAATTTCCACTTCCTTTTCAAGGGGGAATAAATCGAGGTCATCAACAACTACATCTACTTGGGGGTGCAGTTCTCGGGTCCCCGCTTCAGCCTTCGACCGGCCCTCCAACCCAGGATAAACAAAGGTTATGGCTCCCTGGCCCTTCTAGAGAGACAATGCTTCTGCCATCACTTCCAAGACATCCCATCCAAAATGAACATCATGGACACCTTGATCCGCCCCACCATGCTCTATGGTTCGGAGATCTGGGGTCCCTCACTAATGGATTCGGATTGTGCCTCGGTGGAGCGAGTCTAGACTCTTCTCCTATGCCGCTTCATCCGGTGCAAGTAGACAATCCCGCATAACATCATCCTGGCAGAGTTTGGAGCTAGGCCCTTCCGCCTGGAGGCAATCTTCAAGGTAGTCTCTTACCTTCATCAGATCCATGCCCTGGCAAAAATGAGAGAGGGAAGAAACAGATACCCTTACCTGGCTTATTACTCCTCGGAGAACATTTCTCATAACCAGACCGACCGCACCAAATGCTGGTTCGTAGGGGCGACAGAGCTCCTCAGTCTTATCAGTATCTAGATTGATCATCTCCCCCCCTTTCAGTATTCACTAAATGCCTCGGGGCACCTTCTCCCAAACCAACAGGATCTTAACAAAATTATCAGGGAGGACATCTACAGGCGGTACATCCAAACCACATGGGTTAATCCCCCAGGGGGTTTGTGCCCAAAAATGGCCTTTTACGCTGAGCACTTCTTGGAGGTCAGAGATGGACTCATCACTCGACCCTCCTACACCCTCCAACATTGGATGCATGGCCTTAGGATCCCTCTGGGGTAGCTTAGAGTTGGGTCGCACAGGCTCCGGGTTGAAACAGATCACCATATTGACAGGAGGGAGAGGATTTGTGAGCTTTGCCACCTTTAGGAGGTCGAAACCGAGACACACTTCATCTTCAGATGTCCAGTCTACTATGAGATCTGCGGGCGCTTTTACTGTCTTTTCAGAGGCCCCTAGAACTTGGCCAGCTTCCTTAGATATCCAGATTAGAGATGTTTGGCCCTTTACCTCCAGGAGACTTTCAGGTACTGTTCGACTCTTCTCCAATCACCGTCTACTTCGGCCACCACCCAGAGGATCACTGACTTCTTCAAAGTACTCTCAGCATCGCAAGGCACCAAAAGAACCCCCAATCATCTCATAGAGCATGAGCCCAGATCAATATGGCTCCGGGTCTCTCATCCCACTAGACCCCCCCTCCGGCAGTCCAGAGTTAAGCACCCCCCCACCAGGTGGCGCCCCAAATCCTCTAGGTAGCAATAGCTCCAGTCCAGATTCGGCTCCTCCCCAAAGCAGCAGACATTGACGAGTCTCTCTCTCCATTCAGGAGGCTCATCCTTCTCCAGTTCTTCCTCATCACAACTCATTATCATGGCATTACAGACATTTAGCCATCCAGGCTTTACTTTTGTACCTCTCTTAGCTTGTATTTGTTGCTTTTATGAAGAAAAGGGGATCGTTTGGTCCACCAGATAGTGTGATGACATCATTGTAACCAACAGTGCTTGCTTTTCCTGCTTTTATGAAGAAAAGGGGACTGTTTGGTCCACCAGCTAGTGCAATGACATCATTGTAACCAACATTCCCATTGACCTTTTGTGGTCATTCGATGGAAATTAATAACATTATATTATCTTATCTTATCTGCGGTGGGCTCTAGTTTGGTCCTCTTCTCCTTGGGTACATAGGAGTATGCAATACACCCAAAGATACGAAGATGACCAATATCAGGCTTCTTCCCAGAAAAAGCCTCCTCTGGAGTCACATGCCCCAAGGCACGATGCAGACTCCTATTCTGCAAATATACAATAGTGTTGCAGGCCTCTGCCCACAAAAACAATGGTAACCCCTGATCATGTAGCATGGCTTTGGCAGCCCCTCTGATGGATATGCACTTCCTCTCCGCAACCCTGTTCTGTTGGGGGTTGTAAGGAACTGTGAACTCCCTCCTAATGCCTGCCTCCGCACAATAATCAACAAACTCACCAAGAGTGTACTCTCCTCCATTGTCCGACCTTAGGGACTTGATCTTCTGACCTGTCTGAGTCTTCACAAGAGCTCTGAACTCTTGAAACCGCTTTAAGACTTCACTCTTGGTCTTCAAGAAATAAATCCAGGTCCTCCTGGAGTGATCATCAATGAATAAAACACAATACTCATATCCACTCAAGGCAACATGAGACATCCGAACGGTCACATCGGAATGAATCAAATCAAGTATCCTAGTCGATCTGCTGTCACTGCTGGGAAAAGGGTATTTGGAAAACTTTCCCATCGCACATCCTCTCCATGTATCAAAGTGATCAGTACTGAAATCTGGCACACCTGTAGTGATCTCCCGCAATGTCCTCAGTGCTCCATGATACATGTGCCTCATACTATGGTGCCAAATCTCACACAGCTCTAAACTACTAGCTCTGCTGTCGGTACTACTACTCAATGCCAAAAGGGGCTGAAATGCAAACTTGTACACCTTTGCCTAGCATACACCTATCACTCTAGCTGAATCAGCTGGAGCGCCCTTGGGATATATCAGCACTTGTCCTCTCTTGAACAATATCTCATATCCTCTGTCCTTCAATGTTGAGATGGATATGAGGTTCTTCCTCATCCCTGGAACATATAGAACATCTGACACCTTCAAGGGAGGTTTGGGTTCCCTATCAAATGTCAATGTCCCCAAACCGACTGCTCTAACAACATTGTCATCTCCGAGTACTACCTCTATATCAGTGCCACTCTCTGAAAGCTCTGAGAAGTACTCACAGACTCTTGTCATATGATATGAAGCCCCACTGTCAACATACCAGATACCTGAAGATGCTCCACTAGTGGAGGGAAATGCACACTCCCTCTCAACCTCTGTGGTAGGTGATCCTGCACTAGTGGACTCACAAGCAATGAACCGAAACTCTCGGTCAAAGCTATCCGTAAAGTCCTCTATCGTTGCTGATGCTGCCATGCTCTGGTTCTTCTCCTTCTTCTTCTTCTCCGGACACACAACTGCATAGTGTCCCATCTTCTAACAATTCCAATACTTCACCTTGGAATAGTCCTTCTGTGTGTTCCCCTGTTTACCTTTACCTTTTCCTTTGCCCCCACCAACACTTGTGGAAGCTTACTTCTTTCCCTTGCCTTTCTTGCCTCCTGCCAACAATGCTACATCCTCATCCTACTCAACTGGTTTGGCTGCCTCAAGATGGCTCTTTCTGATTTCTGTCTATATGCAATCATCCCATAACCTCTCGCAAGAGGGAAGGGTCTCACGTGCACAAACCCCATCAGCAAAGTTCAGCCATGAATTGGGAAGGCCATTCACTGCAATCTGCACCAACTCAGTGGGTGGAATGACCTCTCCAACTGCTGCCAATGCATCTCTCACATTACTAATCTTTGTGAGATATCTAGCTGCACTATCAGTCTTACCCATATTAATGGTCTTCAGCTTCTCCCTTAGGACCATTTTCCTGTTCTCATTGGTACTCTGGTAGAGATTGGTCAATGTTGTCCACATCTCATGAGCATATCTCTTTCCTCTCACATGAGGAATGCAATGGTATTTTATTCCATCTAGAATCAGTCTCTTACCCTTATTATTCTTTTTATTAAAGGCTGCTAATTGAATAACATCAGTAAGCACATTAACAGGGTTCTGTGCGGTATGCACCATGATATCCCAGACTTTTGCCTCCTCAAAGATGCTCTACATTCTCTTCTTCCATACACTGTAGTTACTATGCGCATCCAACCTATCCTCCACCCTCAAGCCCAAAGACATGCTTGCTGTCCTAAATAGACTGAAAATAACACTGCTGTAGTAAAGGTACTGTTTTCTGTGTGAAAAATTAGTTTGCTGTGATTTTTTTTCTTGCTGTCCCAAACTGCACTTTCAGCAAAATAGCTCCGATACCATGTAGAGATTTGATAACCCAACCCCAGTTTTTAGTTTCTCCTTATTTCTCCCATAAAATTAAATGCCCATTCCCATACCATAATTCAACAAGCTAGAAAAGTAAATATTTTTTGAAAACACTAATTCTAGAAATTTCACAATGCTAAAATGCAGAAATAAAATCTCAGAAAAATAAATCAGCCCCACACAAAATTTTGACATGCTGATTTTTGGTTAATGTGACCTTAGAAAAACCCCCTACAACTCTTGGGGAAAAACAGTTCGAAAGCCCCTTATTATTTATGATAAATGTTTTTACAGTGAGACAGAAATTACACAGAGAAAAATTACAACAACCTAATAAATGTACTTATCTCGAAAACCGTGCAAAACTCTGCCTCGATTTTCGTGCCAAATACAAACAGAAAATATCAGCAGAAAGTACAACCTTAAATGTTGTATGGACATCACCGAAAAAAGTGTCAGAATAGTTGTATGGCCTCCTTCGAAATCTGTGCAAATGCTGCCTCGATTTCCGTGCCATGCAGTTGATGTACGAACCTTGTTTTGCATGATGTTTGCTATTGTACGGAGTCCAGAAAACTAGATTTCTCTCTTTGTTGTACGGGCCTCGATTTACGTACCTCCTTGCTGTTGAATGGACCTCGAAAAATGTGCTACAATAAATGCTGATTTTCCTCCCTCGAAATTCGTGTCCACTTGCCTTGAACTTCGTGCTCTATCCTTGTTGTACGGATTTTCTGAATATAAGTGCTACTGCGCTCCTTCTCACTGCTCAAAAATTCTCCCTTGCTTTCTCTCCTCCTCTCTCAATCTGCTCATGAAAGAATGAATGACATTTTCCCTCCTTTTCCTCCTTTAATCTAACGCTAAGTGACTTTTGGAGAATCCCTAAATCTAATGGCTGAGATAGCTTTAGATCTAGGGCTGAGATTAAATTCTCATTTAAATCTCACTTTCTATTTTTTAATTCACTCCACTTTAATAAAGACCCACTTAGTCATTTATTTCCAAAGTCACTTTTCCTTTCTAATTTCACATTGACTTTATTAAAGTCACTTTTCCTTTAGACTTTAGTAACTTTATCACTTAAATTCACTTTTAAATTAGATTTGACTTTATAACTTTATAAAGTCACTTTAGGAGACAAATTAAATTCTTTTGAACACTTTTCCCTAGGCCAAAGATCAAAGCCTTAGGGAACAACCTATCCTCTGGTAACCAAATTTCAACAGATTTAACACCATCAAGAACCCCTGGGGCACTCAAAATCTTGAAGCTTGATAGTTGTAACCAAACTTTCAAAAAAATTCCACAGAATTTTATCAAAATCGTGCCATAAATTCCATTGTTTTCTGGGAAAAACTACGCCTATTAGATTACAACATAAAAGAAGGATTTTTGGCTATAATTGTTTACCAACCATTTAACTTATATCCCTAAAATACTTCATAGGAAAAAAAAAAACTCTACTTTCATCCTGGCTATATGCCTTCACTTGCATTGTTTGTATAGGAGGCCCTGGTCGACGCAATGGGGTTGTTTCTTGGATGTCTATCCCCCAATTCACACCCTTTCATTTCTTTGTATTTTAAACCAATAATCACTATTATTCTTGGGGGACTAATCTGGTGGATAATTTCCAGAACCTTCAATCGCAAACATCTGAGATGATCTTGCATCTGTATTAGTATCCTAGAAAAAGAGTAGGGAACAAAGCATGGGAGCCTTTTCCGATCCACTAGACCTTCTCCATAGACATTTTGAGCGACGGTGTTCCACGTTTTGTCACAGGTTGTCAAGCTAAAACTCACAGAATTCATGAGCAGCTACATGGATAGTGTTTAGTGGTGGGTTCATGGTTTTTTTATTGGTATTTGATTTTATGCTCGTGCATTGTGGAAGTTTAGGGCTTGGGTGTCGATTTTTGGTCGCATCGGATGTGCTCTAAGTCTAAAAATTTGCAGGGAGGCTTAGACACATGTATTCCGGACAACCGGGAGATCTTTTTTGACAATTCCACTCAGAGAGTGTTTTATTAAATAATTAATTATTTTTAAAGGGACCCTAAGTCTAAACTTAGGAAAATAAAATAATTAAAGGGTACTAATAAAATAGAGTCTGAATCTTCTAGAGAAGACAAAGATCAAGTCAAAAGTTAATCTTAGCCATTGATTAACGATTTAATCTTGGTCATTGAAGTCTCAACTAGAAGATTATAAGAAGGACTTGATAGATCATTTGGAAGATACATTGGGAGAGAAAATCTAGAGATTGAAATTCTTTAGTGAGCAATGCTCAGAGAGAAAATCAATCGAGAATATTTTTGAAGAGAGGGCCAAAGATAATTGCCGGTTGGATATTTTCCTGAGTCGAGGAATACAATGCAGAGAAGACAGAGAGCAGTACGCAGAGGGGCAGTGTAGCAGCTACGTAGCAGCCTTCAGGAAGTCCATGATTCAACTAAGGATCAATCAGATCCAGTGTCAGAGAGGCTAAAGGGTCAAATCCAGTCAGAAGAAGAGCCACCCAACAATAGTGAAGCAGTCCCCACGCAGAGTGATGCAGAGACTGCGCAGAGGTATTGGAGGGCTTGTCAGTTCCGGGTTTGGACAGTTTGGGCTTCCAGTGTCAGTGTGTGAGGTAATCTCACTAGCTCTTTGTTAGTCAGATTGTAGAAATTTTGACCCAACCCCAATTATGAGTTTCTCCTTATTACTGCCATGTAGTTAAATTCCAATTCCCATAACTATACATTCAACAAATTGGAAATAATAAATATTTCTGAAAACACAAATTCTGGAAATTTCAAAGTGCTGGAAAATGCAGAAATTAAACACATAAATATTTACAGCCACACACAGAAAATTACACGTTTATTTTTGGTCAATATGACCATGGAAAAAGCCCCTACAAATCTCGGGGAAGCTTTTCTTTATTTTTGAATATTGCTTTTATAGTGAGACATAAAATACAGTAAAAAATTCAGCAACCAGTATTTTTACTTATCTCGAAAATTGTGCACAAACTGCACCTTGATTTTTGTGCCAAATACAAATAGAGAAAATAACAGTAGAAAGTACAACCTTAAATGTTGTAAGAACAACACCAAAAACAATGCTGGAACAACTGTACGACCTCCCTCAAAAACTATGCCATTTGTTGCCTCGATTTTTGTGTTGTATGGACCTCATTTTCTGTGCTGCTAGCTTCTATACAGATTCTAGAAAAAACAACTCTCTTTCTCTGCTATACGGACCTCGATTTCCATTCCTCCTTGCTATTGTAGAGACGTCGAAAAACGTGCTTCAATAAATGTTGTTTTTCCACCTTCAAAATTCATGCCACTTGCCTTGAACTTCATGCTGTTGCTTGCTGTACAGATTTTCTGAATCTCCTTGCTGTTGCCCTCTTTCTTCTCACTGCTCAGAAATGTCTCCTTGCTTTCTCTCCTCTCTCAAGCTGCTCATGAAAGACTGAATGATATTTTCCTTCTTTTCTTCCTTTAACCTAACCCTAAGTGACTTTTGGGGAATCCCTAAATCCAATGGCTGAGATAGCTTTAGATCTAGGGTTGAGATTAAATGTGCATTTAAATCTCACTTTCTATTTTTTAATTCACCCCACTTTAATAAAGACCCTGTTAGTCATTTATTTCCAAAGTCACTTTTCACTTTCTAATTTCACATTGACTTTATTAAAGTCATTTTAAAATTAGACTTAGTAACTTTATCACTTATAAAGTCACTTGTAAATTAGATTTGACTTTACCACTTATAAAGTCACTTTAGGAGAAAAATTTAAATACATTTGGGCACTTTTCCCTAGGCCAAAGATAAAAGAGCCGAGGAATACAATGCAGAGAAGACAAAGAGCAGTACGCAGAGGGGAAGCTATGCAGAGCCAGTAGAGGCAACACAGTAGCCTTGAGGAAGTCCATGATTCAACTAAGGATCAATCATATCCAGTGCCGGAGAGCCTGGGTGTGAGACTAGGAGAGGCTAAAGGGTCAAATCCAGCCAGCAGAAGAGCCACCCAACAATAGTGAAGCAGTCCCCATGCAGGGTGATGCAGACCTGCGCAAAGGTAGTGGAGGGCTTGTCAGTTCGGGGTTTGGACAGTTTGGGCTTCCAGTGTCAGTGTGTGAGGTAATCTCACTAGCTCTTTGTCAGTCAGATTCTCTGTGAGGATAGCCAACAAGGCCTCTCAGATTTCATTTAGAAAATTACTGTATAATAAACAAACCCTCAACTGCTGCACCCGTTTACCTGCATTGGGTTTTTCCGGGGACATTGGTCCAAAAACAATGGTGTCATGTGTCTATGATTTATCCTTGCTCCGATTTTGTTTCTAGACTTATATTTTCCTGTAGTTAATTTTTGAAGGTTGTAGTGTATGAGTTTTTGATATCTATAGTAGAACACAGTAAATAATTTGTTCAAGGAATTAAAAAATAGAATAATTATCGTCAATGTTGCAGTAGGATTCCAAATATAGGAATTTTCACATGGTATCAAAGATTATTTAACAGTGTAGGAGGAGCAAGAGAGATCTAGTAGATTCAGCGTTGAAGAAGAAGTCAGGGATCAAAGAGATGCATACACAGCAAATCGATCTCCCCAGTGATTGCACAGTCCAAGCCAGGAGGGCTAGATCTACAAGGAAATCTCTCTCTAAGTGAGCCAAAAGAGAGGAAGGATTGTCTAGTTTGCAGTTTGTCTGAGGAAGAATGAGCAATGTGGTAGTTCAGTAGATAGTGGGACAATTCTTGTAGCAGCAGTTGCTAGTGTAGAAAGTGTCAAAAGAGAGAGAAGAAGACACATTTGGGGATTTCTGACCTCAGAGACTTTCTTGCTCAGGAAACTCTAATTTCCAGTGCAAAAACAACAGAGATCTTGTTTTATTTGGCTTGCTCCAGCAGGGAGTGCGTAGAGCCAACTGCACAGAGGGTTAGAGGCAGCAAATTGAAATTGATTGGGTGAGATGGCAGCTAATGGGATGCATGACTAGGACCGGTTGTGTGAAAATTTCAACTTGAAATCCTATTGCATTATCTGATGTTATTTCTTCTACTTATTATTTAGTAATAAGTTATTTGCAGAAATTTCTTCAGTAAATATTAAAATAAATTCAAATGCAGACTTCACCATATAATTAATGAGCAGAACAATAAGGAAAATACTAGCACATAGATGACAGATATTTTGGACAATTTTCCCAGAAAAACCTAATGCGGGAAAACTAGTGTAGCATATGAAGGTTTCTATTATTCAACAGAATATTCTTGTACAATTTACAGTCAGTATTGATGAAGAGAAATTATGATAACACTAAAGAAAATCCTCACAAGATAAAGAGATGAGAAATGACCCTCCTAAGCCCCCTGCGTCACCAATGTGCTGGCTTTGTGTGGGTATTGCGCGCAGAACTGCATCACCCTTATGTGTTGTTCCCTCCCAGCATATGCGTTGTCTCTTCTTGGCACTGCGTCACCTGCTCCTGCACCTCAGATTGTTTTTTAAACCTCTATGCTTCTCCTCCACCTGCAACTCTCCCTCTGAGTCGATCTTCTCTTACCAAACTTTGACCACTGAGAAAATCGATTTACTTGGGAAATTGAGTATCCGCACTGGTGTGTTTTCCAAATGACCTACAAGCCTTCATTTATTGTCTTCTCGTTGAGAAATCAAAGGCCTAGATTAGATCTCTAATCAACGACTATGATCATAATTTGATTTGATCTATGTTCTCTAGAATATTCACACTATGTTTTATTAATACCCATTAATTATTTAACTTCCCTAATTTTAGACTTAGGGTACCCATTAAAATAATTAATTTTTCAAATAAAACAAAATCATAGTGGAATTTCCAAAAACACTTTCTAGGTTCTTTGGAATACTAGTGTCGAAGCCTCTACACCAAATTTGATACTTAGAGCACTTTCTGATGCTACAAAAATCAACACTCCCTCTTAGCGAGGAAAGTGCTCTAGAAATAATGCCTGTTGCATACTACTTTGACCCTGAATTATCCTCTGTGCTACTGATGTTGTCTACCAACACTGCGTTGTTGGTGCCATTGTACTGCTGCCCATGACTTTTCCACTGCCATTGCTGCATTTGTACTACAAATCCCTCTCAAGTGTTGCATTATCCGCTTCTACTGAAACATATTCTCAACCATCCCATCTTCTCCCTGAAATAAACAAAATTTGTTCTTCCTAGGGCCTTGGTGAGAATTTTTGCCACATGTTCTCCTGTAGGAGTGTACTACAATTGTACTGCTCCCCACTGGACATAGTCTCTGATAAAGTGACACCTGATGTCAATGTTCTTCGACCAATCATGAAAAACCGGATTCTCAGAGAGCTTGATGTAACTCTGATTATCATACAGAATACTGGTAGCTTCCATCTTTCTCCTGAATAGATTCACAAGCATCTTTGTAAGCCATATGGCTTCAAATGATTTCGTGCTTGCTGCCATATATTCGGCTTTGGCTGAGCTTAATGCTATGGACTTCTGTTTCCTGCTACACTAGGAGGTCATTCCTGATCTAATACTGAAACAATACCCTGTGGTACTTTTTCGATCTATTGAACTCCCTACCTAATCTGTGTCAGTAATCTACTTAGTTTGATGTCATTGCCTTGAATGTACTTTAACCCATGCTCAACTATTCCCCTTATATATCTGAGAATGTGCTTGGCTGCTGCCCAGTGTGCCCTCTTTTGTTCCACCATGAACTGTCTGAGGGTGTTGACTGCATAGCAGATGTCTGGCCTAGTGTTGAACAGATACATAAGTGATCCTATGGACTGTATGTACAAGGTGGGGTCTACTTCTTTGTTGTTAGATGCATCAATATTTTTTCAGTTGGTAATCATTGGAGTAGCCATGGGTCTACAATATTGCATCCTAAATCTCTTCAGAATTTCTATAGCATATCTCCTTTGTCCAAGGAAGATTTCACCCTTCTTCTGCCAAACTTCCAACCCCAGGAAATAATGCATCAGCCCCAAATCCTTCATGTCGAATTTTTATGTCGGGTTCTTCTTGCTGTCCTTAATGAGCCTAGATGACCCAGTCAAAAATAAGTCATCTACATATAATACCAGAATTATAGCCTCATTCTCTACTGTCAGATAGTAGAGATTGGGATCTGAATCACTCTTGAAAAATCCCATATTCTACAAGTAACCATCAATCCGACCATACCAAGCTCTAGGTGTTTTCTTAAACCATACAAGGCTTTCTTCAGCCTACATACATGAGTTTTCTTCTCATGTGCCTCAAATCCCTCTGGTTGTTCAATGTATACCTCTTCTTCTATCATCCCATTCAAGAAAGCAATCTTGAATTCCATCTCGTGAATCTCCCATCCCATCTGCGCTGGAAGGGATATTACGGATCTGATAGAAGTATACCTGGATACAGGGTCTCTTCATAGTCGATTCATTTTTTCTGAGCATACCCCTTAGCCATGAACATGGCTTGTACTTTTCTATGCTGCCATTTTCTGCATACTTAATCTTGTAGATCCATCTTGTACCTATCGCTGATTTGTCCTAAGGTCTAGGTACTACTTCCCAAACATCATTAATCATTATAGAGCAGTATTCCTCCACCATGGTATCCACCCAAACTTGATGTTGTATGGCCTCTTGAAAGCTATTTGGTTCCTCAACCTGAGCTACTAATGCTCAGTAATTTTCTGGCTGTCTACGTTGTTGTTTTCCAGTTCTAGGAGCACCAACAAACTCCTTTGCGTCCCTTAGTGTCTATCGTACCTCTCTATTGATCAGGCCACTGGTGGTAGGAGGCTAAATCATCTCCTCTTCCTATTGTCCCATCTACTGCAAGCTATCCAGATTTTCTTCTCTTGAAGAAATACTAGTACTGGTCATAGTTCTAGATCTTAATGACTATCCATCTGATGGATCCTCTCCTAGCTGCCACTAGACAAGAAGCATATCCTCAGATTTTTCTTCGGTAGGAATTTCACGGGATCTTTTGAAGGCTCGATCCTCCATGAATTCCACATCTCTCCTTCCTACCACTTTCTTGTTCCCTAGAATGTAGACTCTGTATGCTTTGGGTGTCTTGTTATATCCTACGAGATACCCTTTCTTAGCAGTATTATGTAGTTTGCTCCGTTTCTCTCCTATAATATGACAATATCCCATGCTTCCAAAAATCCTGAGGTGACTTATCTTCGGCTTCACCCTTGTTGGAGGGTGCCTAAAAAATCAATAGGTTGGAGGGTGCCTCCAACTACGTAATTTGGAAGGCAAGGATCTGCTTCTAGATGAACATGACCTCAAGCACTTTATTGACAGTGCACAGACTGAACCGGTAGATGCCACACCATTGAGAGCCTTCGAGAAGAATGTGGCTAAAGCCAAACGGTTGATCCTTGACGGAGTGAAGGATCATATTGTTTCACACATTTCTGACAAAGGGACAACCAAGGAAATGTGGGATGTGTTGGCCACACTATATTAGGGGTCTTCCAAGCACATGAAGATGTTTTTGGAGGAGAATATGCGGAATACCAGGATGCAGAAGGGAGAGAGCATTGATCCATTCCTATCTAGACTTCAGGAGAACAGAGATCAGCTGGTAGCTATGGGATCAACTCCTCAGGCGATAAAGATGGTCAGTCTGGCCCTCAATTCAGTGTTCGAAGATTATCAAGTCTTTGTCCAGAGCATCCTGGGCAGAGAGAAGTTATCGTACTGGGAAGCAATGTGGGCAGCTCTTCAGTAAGAGGAGATGAGGAGAGATATACTCAAGTGAAAACTTGATGGCAACAACAACAGTGGGTCAAAGCCCAAGGAGGAGGAGGAAAATGCAACCCTTGAATCAAAGGGGCAGTAGGAACAACGAAGACGAAAAGACATATTCAAGATCAAGTGCTTCCGATGTGGTGAGATGGGACATTATGCCACACAATTTCCTCTAAAGAAGAAGGAAAAATATGAGAAGCATGATCCGCAGGCTGCAGCTACGAAGATAGAGGAGGAGGAATTCGCCATGATTTCCCATATATTTCCAGGGGAGTGTTGGGGTGATCTGGAGCTGTAGTTCAATAGAACTGCAGATTGGGCAGGATCCTTAAGGAGTCCACCTCTTGGATCATCACCTTCCTACGGAAGCCCAAATCAGAGGTAGCTAGATGGACAAGTTTCAATTGTTGCAGAGGAGTGCAAAAGTGACAACATAGTGGCTAGAAGCGCTAGAGACTAAGTAGTGCGGAGCAAGAATGGTAGCGGTGCAGGAAGGCACAGTGCAGAGTCAGCATCAGCACAGAGGCTTCAGAGGGACAACACAAAGATTATAAACAGTCATATCTTCAACACGAGATGTATCGTACTGAACACTTTTCAGTTTTGGATTTTTTTCTGCTGTAGTGTAGTGGCATTTGGCAGCAGTATGCAGGGTCAACAGCAACATGGAAGCAATAGTGTAGTGTTGGTGGGAAGCAATGTCATACATCAACAATGCAGAGGGAGATGTTGCAGAATCATAGCATTACTTTAGCTAGATGTATTGCTAGAGAACATTCCTCGCTAAGAGGGAGTGTTGATTTGTGGTAGCATCAGATGTGCTCTAAGTCTCAAAATTTGCAGGGAGGCTTAGACACATGTATTCCAAATAACCCAAAAATAGTTTTTGAAAATTCCACTCAGAGTGTGTTTTATTAAAATATTTAATTATTTTTAAAGGGACCCTAAGTCTAAACTTATTAGGTGTGGAGCCTGATTATCTTGTTTATTTTGTATCACAGCGTTGGACCCCTATACCTTAATGGGGCGGCAACGCCGCCCGTAATTAAAACGGTTGCACAGGGGGTTTGCAGGGGCAGCGCCCCCGAAGCTAAAAATAGGTGTAAAATTGCCTTGTAAAAGTATAGTAATTTCTAGTCAATCTGGGCCGTTCGTTAGGAAAATGATCTGACGGTAGAAGTTATGTTTAGATTAGGGTTTTTTGCCCTAGAAGGCAACCCCCTTGTATATATGAGGGTATTGCGAGTGTGTATTGTATGTGTATTCCGGAGCGAGGAGAGAGATAGGGGCGCGAGAGAGAACGGACCCTTCGGATGCTAGCCTTTGTGATTTGTGTCTGTTGTCTCTTCATTTTGCCGAATAACAGACATGAAGGACTGGCTATTCGGGGTGGACATAGCCCAAACTGGGTGAACCACGTATATCTGTGTCTCTTTGGTTTTATGTGTTTTGTTGTCTTGTGTTTTCCGCACATTTTATGTGTTTCATTGCTGTGTAATATATAATTTTCTAACAATTGGTATCAGAGCCGAAGGTCTATTTGGCTGATAAACTCGCAGGAAAGAAGGGTTCCTGGTTCGAGTGGGAGAAATGGCGGAAGATGGTAAGTTTAGGGTCGAGAAATTTAACGGCCAAAACTTCCCACTGTGGAAGATTCAGATGGAATATTATCTGTATCAGAAAGACCTGTACCTACCATTGAGCGGAAAAACAAAGAAGTCGGCGACTATGACAGATGCAAAATGGGTTATTATTGATAGAAGGGAACTCAGAACAGTACGGTTGTGCCTCGTGGCATCGGTAGCCTTCAATATTTCGAAGGAAACAACAACAGAGGGTTTGATTACGGCATTGGTGAAATTATATGAAAAACCCTCGGCCTCAAACAAGGTATTTATTATGAAACGTTTATTTAATATGAAGATGGCGGAAGGTGGATCTGTTGCAGACCATTTAAATGATTTTAATATAGTTACCAACCAGTTAAGTTCTGTAGGGGTAAACTTTGATGATGAATTTAGGGCTCTTTTATTTATGTGCTGATTGCCAGAAATTTGGAATGTTTTAGTTATGGCCATTAGTAACTTTGTCTCTGGATCTAGTACTTTAAAGTTTGATGATGTTGTCAGTGCTATCCTTAGCGAGGAAATGTGACAAAAAATATCTGGTGAGACATTGGGTAATGCTTTGAGTGTAGAGTCTAGGGGAAGAAGAATGGAAAGAGGAAAGAGCTCGGGATATCGCAATAAATCAAGGAAAGACAGATCCAAGTCTAGATCAGGGACAGTGTGTTGGAAATGCGAAAATAAAGGACACCTAATGAAAGACTGTAGATCTCGGAAGGGAAAAAAAGGAGACACACAACAAGAAAACAATCATGAATAAAATGTGACAGGTGATGTGTTACAAGATAATTTGATTCTTTCTTTGGAAAATGTTACTAATTCTTGGGTTGTAGATTCAGGGGCCTCATTCCATGCCACACCTGATAAGAAATATTTTCATGACTATGTTCAAGAAAATTTTGGACAAGTCCGTTTGGGTGATGATAAAACCTGTAAAATTGTTGGAATGGGTAAGGTTCTTGTAAAACGAGAATGGGAAATAATGGCTATTAAAGGAGTTAAGACATGTCCTAGATCTAGATGCGAAAAAAATCTAGTTTCAGGCAGTTAGGCGGTGAAGGTTGTGTGACAACTTTCACGGATAAAACTTGGAAGTCACCCAAGGAGTCCTGGTAATAGCAAAAGGCGAAAAAGGTTGGTACATTGTATTATACTGTGGAGTGTTCTAACTGCGATAAAGCAATGCCTTAACATCCAAAGGAGAAAATGCATCATTATGGCATCATAGGCTCGGACACATGAGTGAGAAGGGGATGAAGATTCTTCACTCAAGAAATTTGTTGTCGGGTTTGAAGAATGTTGATTTGGATTTTTGTGATAATTTCATTTATGGAAAACAAAAGAGAGTTAGATTTCTCAGAGTTGGGAAAGAAAAAAAGAGTGAAAAATTAGAGCTTGTGCATAAAAATGTATGGGGACCTTCTCAGGTATCATCTCTTGGTAGCTCTCGTTATTATGTTACTTTTGTTGATGATGCAACTAGAAAAACTTGGATTTGTTGTATTCAGAATAAATATGATGTATATGATACTTTCAAGAAATGGAAAGATTTGGTTGAGATTGAGACAGGAAACAAGTTGAAGTGTCTCAGATCATAGAATGGAGGTTAATATTGCAGGAAAGAGTTTGATAGGTACTATTCAAAAAATGGAATACGCAGAGAGAAGACAATTCCAAGAACACCACAAGAAAATGGTGTGTTAGAAAGGATGAACAGAACAATCATGGAGTGTGAAAGGTGCATGAGATTGCATGCATGATTGCCTTTACAATTTTGGGTAGATGCTGTAGATATTGTTGTTTATCTAATAAATAGAGGGCCTTCAAGTTCCTTGGATGGTGGTATTCCAGAGGAAGCATGGACAAGTAAAAAGGTAAACTAGCCTTTTGGCTGTGAGGCCTTTGTCTATATTAATAAAGAAAATAGAACAAAGCTTGAGGAAAAATCAAATAAATGTACCTTTATTGGATATGATGTTAATGATTTTGGTTATCGCTTATATGATAATGAAAATCACAAAATCATTAGGAGCAGAGATGTAATATTCAATGAAAAGGTCTTATATAAGAATCAGTTGTAGGAAAAGAAACAGGAAAAAGAAAACAAAGAATACACAGTTCTTGATGAGATCACAAAAATGTAAAGGTGCCTAAAAATAATAATAATCATCAGCCACAACAATGACAACCAAAACAACAGCAACAGGCACCTCAAACACCTAAAAGTGGTGTTAAAATATCTACCAGGATAAGTAGACCCCTTGAATGATACTCTCCTTCATTATATTATTTATCGTTGACTGATTCTGGTGAACTTGAATGTTATGAAGAAGCAATGCAGGATGAAACCAAGAAGAAGTGGGAGCTAGCCATGGAAGAAGAGATGGACTCTTTAATGCATAACTAGACTTGGGACTTAGTCAGGTTGCCTGCAGGTAAAACTACATTGCAGAATAAATAGGTTTACAGGTTGAAGGAAGAAGATCGAGGAAAACAGAGGTACAAAGCTAGACTTGTGGTGAAGGAGTTTGCACAGAAGAAAGGTATTGATTTTGATGAAATATTTTCTCTTGTTGTTAAGATGACTTCAATCAGAACTATTTTAAGTCTTGTAGCAGCGGAAGATTTACATCTTGAACAATTATATGTAAAGACAACATTTCTCCATGGAGATTTGGAGAAAAGTATATGGAGCAACGAGGAAGGATATGAGGTCAAAGGAAGGAAAAATTAGTGTACGGAGGCTAAAGAAGAGAACCAAGGGCTTAAAAGCAGGCTCAAAAAAGCGGTGGTATCTAAAATTTGACAAGTTTATGTACGAACAAGGTTATACTATATGTCACTGCGATCATTTTGTTTATTTAAAAAAGAAAAATGATGGCAGCTATATTATATTGTTATTGTATGTAGATGACATGCTTGTTGCAGGGTCTAACATGCAGGAAATAAATGTGCTCAAAAGAAAATTGGAAAATTCATTTGCAATGAAGGATTTGGGAGCAGCAAAACAAATACTTGGTATGAGAATAACTAGAGATAGAGAAAATCGCAAATTAACATTGTCTCAAAATGAGTGCATACAAAAGGTGTTGAAAAGATTTAATATGTAGAATGAAAAACTAGTTAGTAAACCATTTTCTAGTCATTTCAAACCTAGTAAGGAGATGTGCCTGAAGACCCAAGAAGAAATGGATTATATGTCTAAAGTTCCATATGCATCAGTAGTTGGAAGCTTAATGTATGAAATGGTTTGCACAACGCCTGATATTGCACATACAGTGGGAGTTGTAAGTAGGTACATGAACAATCCAGGAAAAGAACATTGGATGTTAGTGAAATGGATTCTCAGATATTTGAGAGGTACCACAAATAAAGCATTATGCTTTGGTGGTTCAAACATTCCTTTACAGGATATGTTGATGTAGATATGGTAGGTGATAGAGATAACAGGAGGAGCACTACAGGTGGAACAACTTTCAGTTGGGTTTCAAAAATCCAAAGTGTTGTTGTAGTTTCAACAACAGAAGAAAAGTATGTTGGTGCTACAGAGGCTAGTAAAGAAATGATTTGGTTACAAAGGTTTATGGATGAATTGGGTAAGAAGCATGATATGGGCACGTTATACAGTGATAGCCAAAGTGCCATTCATCTTGCAAAGAACTCAACATTTCATTCCAGGACTAAACACATACAGCTCAAGTACCATTTCATACGGTCAGTATTGGAAGATGGATAGTTGAAGCTGGAAAAGATACACACTAGCCAGAATCCTGCAGATATGTTAGCAAAAGTTGTAACCAGGGAGAAATTGAGATTATGCTCAGTTTCAATTGGACTTCAAGGATGATGATGAAGATGAGAAACAACCAGGTCCAAAAAGGAGTCATTGTCCAGCAAATGAAGCAGCGGTGGAGTTGCTACAATCAATCTCCAAGTGGGAGATTGTTGGGTGTGGAGCGTGATTATCTTGTTTATTTTGTATCACAACATTGGACCCCTGTACCTTAATGGGGCAACAACGCCGCTCGTAATTAAACGCTGCCTCAGGGGGTCCAGGCGCGGTGGCTGCGACTTTATGGAGCCCCCCCTTGGCGGGGGGTTTCGGGGGAAGCACCCCCGAAGCTAAAAACATATGTAAAATTGCCTTGTAAAAGTATAGTAATTTCTAGTCAATCTGGGCCATTCATTAGGTGGATGATCTGACGGTAGAAGTTATGTTTAGTTTAGGGTTTTTTGCCCTAGAGGGAAACCCCTTGCTTGTATGAGGGCATTGTATTGCGGTTGTGTATTGTATGTGTATTCTCAGAGCGAGAAACAGATAGGGAGACTGTGAGAGAGAATAGAGGATATTACAGTGGATTTGCTGTAGGTTGTGTCTCTTCATTTTGCTGGATAATAGAAAGGAAGAATTGGCTGTTCGGGGTGGACGTAGCCCAAACTGGGTGAACCACGTATATCTGTGTCTCTCTGGTTTTATGTGTTTTGTGTGCTTGTGTTTTCTGCATATTTTATGTGTTTCATTGCTCTGTAGTATATAATTTTCTAACAAAAATGAGGAAAATAAAATAATTAAAGGGTATTAATAAAATAGAGTGAATCTTCTAGAGAAGACAAAGATCAAGTCAAAAGTTAATCTTAGCCGTTGATTAACGATTTAATCTCGGTCGTTGAATCTCAACAAGAAGATTATAAGGACTTGATAGATCATTTGGAAAATACATCGGGAAAGAAAATCTAGAGATCGAAATTCTTTAGTGAGAAGTGCTTAGAGAGAACATTGATCGAGAAAATTTTTGTAGAGAGGGGCAAAGATAATTGCCGGTTGGAGTTTTTCCTGAGCCGAGGAATACACAACAGAGAAGACATAGAGCAATACGCAGAGGGGCAGCGTAGTAGCTACGCAAAGCCAATAGAGGTAGCGCAATAGCCTTGAGGAAGTCTGTGATTTAGCTTAGGATCAGTCAGATTCAGTGCCGGAGAGTCGGGGTGTGAGACCGAGCGAGGCCAGAGGGTCAGATCCAGCCAGCAGAAGAGCCACCTAGCAAAAGTGAAGCAGTCCCCACGCAGAGAAATGCAGATATTGCACAGAGGCAATGGAGGGCATGTTAGTTTGGGCTACTACACCAGTTTTCCCGCATTGCATTTTTCCGGGAACATTGGTCCAAAAACAATGGTGTCATGTGTCTATGATTTATCCTTTCTCAGATTTTGTTTTCGCACTAATATTTTTCCGCAGTTAATTTATGAAGGCTGTAGTGTATGAGTTTTTGATATTTATAGTAGAACACCATAAATAATTTGTTCAAGGAATTAACAAATAGAATAGTTCTTGTTAGTGCTGCAGTAGGATTCCAGATATAGGAATTTTCACATTGGGTTAAAGAAATTAACAAATTTTGGATATAGCCATTCTGTCAAATTGTCATGGAATTGACTCAAGGGACTTATTTTTTGTGGGCTTTGACACATTTTGATGGTGAATTCATTATGTTTTCCATTCTTTTCAAGACATTATATATAATTCTGAGTGTCATAGAAATTTTATCTCGAAATTGAGAGTACCTTTATAGCACTTCTTGATACTTGACCACATATTGAGTCGCTAAAATTGCGTTTCGTTTTCTGCTCTGTGAAACATTCAAAGTTCTTCACAATGTTATGTAATTAGCAAAAAAGGGAATTCTAGAAACAGGAAGCTCTGAATTAATCCATGGGAGCTTTAGATCTATCATAGGTTTGGAATTTAGGGTTTGTCGTTCTTGTAAAAATTTCAGTCCCCACTTCGATTATCGGTTTTCCCTTATCACTCCATTCATTTAATGTTAAATCCAAGCATGATAAAAAACACTAAAATATGGAAATGACATTTATTTCTGAAAATACAAATTTGGAGATTTTACTACTGCTAGAAAATGCACAGAAAAATTATAATAGCGACACAGAAAATAACACAGTGATTTTTGGTAAATGTGACCTTGGAAAAACCCCCTACAACTCTTGGGGAAAACCAGTTTGAGAGCTCTTCTTTATTTCTGAAAATATTTTATAGAGAAAATGAAATACACAAGAAATATTTCAGCATTTACAAAATGTAGACTTATCTCGATTTCCGAGCATAAACTCCACCTCGAAAATGGTGCCACAAAAAAACTGTTCACACAAAAAAATTACAGCAATAAATGTTGTATGACCTGCCTCGAGAAATGTGCTCAGAATGCTGCATACGGCATGTACGGACCTGTATAGACTGTACAAAAAAGTACAATAGTCTTTCTCCCCAAAAATTGTCCCCAGCTCTGCCTCCATTTTCGTGCCTTCAACTCACTGCCTTTTCCCCTCGAAATCTGTGTCATCCCTCCTTGGAATGCGTGCCAAATAGCTGATGTATGGATTTGCTGTAACTGACCTCCTTGAGATGCGTGCCAAAGATTCGCTGCTCTCCTTCACCTCCTCCCTGCTCAAAAATTTCTCCTTTGCTGTCTCTTACTTTCTCTCAAATGCTCATGAAAGAATAATATGATCTTTTCTCTTCTTCTCTTCTTTTACCCTAGCCTAAGTGACTTTTGAGCGATCCCTAGATCCAATGGCCAAGATAACTTTAGATCAAGGGCTGAAAATAAATGCACTTTATTTTCTCTTTTTCTATTTAATCACTCACCCACTTAAATAAAGACCTGCTTAGCCTTTTATTTCTATAGTCACTTTTCCACTTTCTAGTTCTTCACTGACTTTAATAAAGTCACTTTTAAATTAGAACGTAACTTTATCACTTATAAAGTCACTTTAATATTAGACTGACTTTACCACTTATAAAGTCACTTTTAGGAGAAGAAGTACAGTAGAGTGGACACTTTTCCCTAGGAAAAATATCAAAGCCATGAGGAATCACTTGTCCTCTGGTACCCAAAATTTAACACTCCCTCTTTTCGAGGAAAGTGTTCCTCACCAGTCCCATGTTGTCTCTAAAGTAGAGATGTTTGCCCTGTGGTAAGGCTTTGGTGAAGATGTCTGCTACCTGCTCATTTGTGGAGATGTATTCAAGTTTGACTGCTCCCTTTTGGACATAGTCTTGAATGAAGTGATAGTTGATGCCAATATGCTTTGACGTATCATGAAAAACTGGATTCTCCGTGAGTTTTATGCAACTCTGATTATTGCAGTAAATCACAGAAGGTCTCAATGCCTGATCAAATAGACCAAACAACATCTTGCAAAGCCATATGGCCTCACAACTAGCCAAACTAGCAGCCATATACTTTGCCTCAGCTGAGCTCAATGCAACTGACTGTTGTTTCTGGCTAAACCACGACACAATCGCTGAACCCAACCCAAAACAACACCCTGAAGTACTCTTCCTGTCTGAAGCACATCTTGCCCAATCTGAATCTGTGTACCTTGCCAGTCTCACTCCATCACCCTATCTATATTCCAGACCATAATCCACAGTTTCTTGCAAGTAACGAAGAATGTGTCTTGCAGCCACCCAGTGCACTCTCCTGGGCTCACACATGAAATGACTCATAGTGTTAACTGCAAAACATATATCTGGTCGAGTGTTGACCAAATACATCAATGATCCAATCAGTTTCCTATATAGTGTAGGATCCACCAACTTGGAATTGGAAGCTTGAAGCTTCTTCCAATTAGTGATCATAGGTGTAGACATGGGTTTGCAGTCCTCCATGTGAAATCTGCTAAGAATATCCATTGTGTGCTTCCCCTGTCCCAGGAATATATGCCCCTCCTCCTGCCACACCTCCAATCCCAGGAAATAATGCATCAAGCCGATATCTTTCATCTCAAACTCTAAAGCAAGATCTCTCTTGCAGCCCTCAATGAGTCTCTCTACTCCAGTGATGACCAAGTCATCAACATACAACACCAAAATGAGAGGCTCCTTGCCTACCACAATAAGGTATAGGTTCAGATCAGCCTCACTCTTAGTGAAATCCAACTGCTACAATTAAGTATCAATCCTTGAATACGAAGCTCTCGGAGCTTGCCTCCGGCCATAGAGTGCCTTTTTCAACCTCCATTCATGGGTCTCTCGCCCATGCAACTCAAAGCCTTGCGACTACTCAATATAAACTTCCTCTTGAATGAAGCCATTGAGAAAGGCGGTCTTCACATCCATCTGGTGGATCTCCCAACCTATCTCTATTGCAATCGATATAATGGAGCGAATAGATGTATACCAAGCCACAGGAGCAAGGGTCTCCACATAGTCAAGTCCCTCTACCTATGAGAACCCTCTTGCCACAAATTGAGCCTTGAACTTCTCTATACTGCCATCTGCAGCATGCTTTATCTTGTAGAGCCATTTGGAAGTAACAATTGATTTACCTTTAGGCCTAAGCACTACTTCCCAACATCGTTCTTCATAATCGAAGAATACTCCTCCATCATGGCCTCTCTCCAGACCTGCTGGCTGGTTGCCTCCTCATAAATAGAAGGCTCAGTGTCAACAATGCTTGTTACCAATGCCATGTAACTACTCAGGTGGTCTACTCTCTCTGACTCGTCTCTTTGGACCAACAACTGATGTGGCCTCGCGCAGGGTGTCTTGAAGCCACTTGGGCTTCCTCTTCCTTGAACATACTTCTTCCACCGGAGTGAAAGAATCCTCATCATCATCAGAAGCCTGAACTCCTGAATGGCTGCCAACTAACCCCATACCCGTACTTGTGCCTAGAGAACCTGATGTAGCATGCGAGCTATCCATCAGTGGAATATCCTGTGAACTTCTTTGCATACTGCCCTGCATGCTACCCGAAGATCCCCTCACCTGACTCTGCGAGCCACTGCTCACCGATGGACTTGAAACTGTAATAGATGTACCTCCTGATCCCTCACCTCCTGCACCCTGTGCACTGGATCCCTGTGACTGTGCTGCTGAGTGTCTGGTGACTCTATATAATGTAACTCCTGTGACCTCCTGAAAGCTCTCTCCTCCTCGAACTTTACATCCCTCATGACAACCACTTTCCTCTTTGCAGGAATGTAAATCCGATAGGCTTTCGAGGTCTCTCTATAACCCACAAAGATGCCCTTGTCTGTAGTAGGTTCTAGCTTGGTCCTGCTCTCCTTGGGGACATAAGAGTATGTAAGGCACCCAAAGATACGAAAGTGCCCAACATCAGGCCTTTTCCCTGTGAAAGCCTCCTCAGAAGTCACATTCCCCAAGGCATGATGTGGACTCGTGTTCTGTAAGTAGATAACAGTGATGCATGTATTGTTGAGATTTTGTGTATTTGGGGTAGCACCGGTTGTGCTCTAGCTCCCAAATTTTGTGGAGGGACTAGAGTACACTGGATCTACAAGACCCAGAAATTGATTTGAGAAATTTCATCTGTTTTAGGAGATATTAAATTAATTATTTATATTAATGTATTTCCTAAGTTAAAGCTTAGGGAACTTAAATAATTAAAGTGAATTTAATTAAACATGTGATGAAATTGTCTTAAGTCACACGGATCAAGCTTTCTTTTAATCTTAGCCATTGATTCAAGATTTGATCATGGCTGTTGGTTTTCCAATGAGAAAAGTATAAAAGAAAGGCTTGGGGTCATTTGTAAACATACATAGAGGCTGAGCATTGAAGCTAAGTTGAGATTCTAGGGCGGGTTTGCTAAGAATTCTTAGAAGTGTTTCAGCTGCAGAGAGGGGAATTTAGGCCAAGGGGATGATCTGATCCCATGGTCTAGAATCAGCAAGAGGCAGAGATCAGCTCAAAGAGGCTGTGCAAAGAAGCAGGAGGGAAGCAGCAGGAAGGGCAGCAACTGTGCTGCACAGTCCCTCAAAGACAGCGTAATTTTCTGCATGAAACCCTCAAGGGTTACGCAGAGACCCTAAGGGGCAGTGTAGGGACTGCGTCATCCAGTTTGGGGTAACGCAGCCCTTTCCGAAGCAATGCTGAGGGTCAGAGGGGCTTCAGAGGCTGACACAAAGGCTTCAGGGGCAGCGCTAGGGTTTCTAGGCCCTAATTTTGCTTGAGTTCTATAAATCTCATTTGAGGGTGTGGATCAGTCATTATTTTGGCCCTAGATCAGCTAGTGAGCTGTAGATCTATTATTTCTCTGTCAGGTTTTCCAGATCTGGAACCCAGGCTTGTTGTATTCAGAAAATTCTTAATAATAAAACCCTCCAGTAGCTAGAAGACCGATTTTTCTCACATTGGGTTTTTCCGGGGACTATTTGTCCATAAATTACCGTGTCAGTTTGTCTATGTGCATGAACTTGTTCTAGATCTAGATTGGTGAGATCTGTTATGTGTTTTGCTTCAATTTTAACTTGAATTTATTTAGTTAATAACTTGTCTAAGTAGGAGGAGCATAACCAGATTAACAGTAAATAATTTTTGCATAAAGTGTAAAGATTAAGAAATTTCCACAAGCATCTGCCCACAAAAATAAAGGTAACCACTGATCGTGAAGCATGGATTTGGCAACCCCTACAATGGATTTTTTCTTCCTCTCTGACACCCCATTCTACTAGGGGTTGTAAGGAACAGTGAACTCCCTCTTAATGCTTGCCTTAGCACAAAAATCCACAAACTCAACAAGAGTATACTCACCTCCATTGTCTGACCTGAGTACCTTGATCTTCCTGCCTGTCTGGTTTTCCACAAGAGCTTTGAACTCTTGAAACCACTTGAAGACCTCACTCTTGGTATTCAGGAAATAGATCCAGGTCTTTCTGGAGTGGTCATCAATGAGTAAGAAATAATACTCAAAGCCACTCAAGGACACATGAGACATCCAACCACTCACATTGGAATGAATCAAGTCAGGGATCATTGTCGTCCTGTTGTCATTGCTGGAAAAAGGATATTTTGCAAACTTTCCCATAGCACATCCTCTACATACATCAAGGTGATCAGAATTGAAATCTGGCACACCAATGGTGATCTCTCTCAATGTCCGCAAGGCCCCATGATAAATGTGACCCATCCTGTGATGCCATATCTCACACAACTTTGAATTGCTACAACTGTTGTCAACCTTGTCCCGGGTACTGCTGCTCAATGCCATCAGGGGCTGGAATGAGAATTTTTACACCTTAGCATGATGCACTCCAATCACTCTAGCTGAAGCAACTGGAGTTCCCCTAGGTTATATGAGCACTTGTCCATTCATAAACAACACCTCATACCCTCTGTCCTCAAGTGCTGAGATGGATATCAAGTTCTTCTTCATTACAGGCACATATAGAACATCTGACACTTTCAAGGGAGGTTTGGGTTCCCTATCAAATGTTAATGTTTCAACACTGACTGCTCTAACAATGCTGTCATTACCAAGTACTACCTCCATATTAGTATCAATCTCTGATAGCTTTGAGAAGTACTCCCTGACTCCTGTCATATGGCGAGAAGCACCATTGTCAACATACCAAACACTAGAAGATGCTCTGCTAGTAGAGGTGAGTGCACACTCCCTATGAACGTGTATGGTAGGTGATACTGAACTAGAGGCCTCACAATCTATGAATCCAAACTCTTGATCAAAGCTCTTTGAGAAGCCCTCTATCTCTGCAGAAGCTGCCATGGTTTTCTCTTTCCCTTTCTTATTTTTCTTCTCTGGACACACAGCATCATAGTGTCCCATCTTTTGACAATTCCAACATTTGTCTTTGGAATAGTCCTTTTCTTTGCTCTGCTATTTTCCTTTACCTTTTCATTTGTATCCAATGGTGGAAGCTCCCTTCTTTGATTTTCATTTCTTCCCTCTTGACAACAATGCCACATTGTCACCCTACTACCCCTGTTTGGCTTCCCCTAGATGGTTCTTCCTGATCTCATTCTGAATGCAATCATTCCACAACATTTCCCATCTGGGAAGGTTCTCTCGTGTTACAATACCATCTACAAAACTCTCCCAAGTCTTGGGAAGTCCATGCAAAGCTATCCTCAGTGCTCACCAACTCAGTGGGAGCAATGGTCTCTCCTATGACTGCCAACTCATCTCTCACCGAAGTGATCTTGGTGAGGTATGTTGTAGCACTTGTTTGGTCTCAATCTAGTCTCCTAAACTGAGCTCATTTAATTGTCAACCAGGTTTGGTAAACTGCTGAAGTGAAGTGTACTGTATGTACCTAGGTGCTTGTTTCCTAATGCGTTGTGTGTAGTGTTTTGTGATGTTTTTGGTCTTTTGGTGGTTTTATGTTCACAAGGAAAATTCCTAGAAAGCTAATGGAAAGGAGCTGGTGGTTAAAAATAGAGTTAAGCCTAATTGATGGATAACAAATGACAAATGCAATTGGAAACACTGAAGCATAATCAAATCTAAACTATGACTAAGTAAAAGCAAAGCTTGATAATGAATTTTAAGCAAATGATTCAAAACACAAACTAAACTTGAGAAATGATCACTAAGTATGCAAATCCTCTAACTAAACAGTTAAACAACTAATCTTACAATGATGCAACATTTTGTCCTTGATTAGAGATTTGAAACAGATTTGGAGGAAAAATATTGATACCATCCTAAGATCTTCTATTCTAGGACTAGTTTCTAACTCTATTCTGCAATTTAATTGAATGTCACAAGACCTTACTCAAGAGTTATTGATTTCTTTTCAAAGTAGACTTTTGAGGGAGGGCCCTGTTTATGAAATGATAAGGAAATTGCAGAGGTACTTCAGGCCTTAAAATGATGTTGTCTTCTATTCTTATGGTTATGGATCAATTGTAGATTTTAGAACAAGAAGATGTTTTTAAATAATGAAGGCTTTTTTGTTAATCTTAACAACTGAAGTAATCTATTGTGCAGTGAATGACAACTGACTATGGAATGCAAATGCAGTGAGTTGAACTAAAGCTAAACTTAAAAGTGTCACTAATCTAAAACAATGCTGAACTACAAGTCATCATCAAACTTAAAACAAAGTAACTGAACATGAGTTAAGTGCAATTAAACTCTGGAGCATCCTAACTAAGCTACCATGCATTATTCTATGGAATTATACAGTCTATTTGTCCATCATGATTGATATATTGGAAGAATTCCTTCTTTTGGAAGAGCTAGAACAATTATGACTGTGTAATTGAGTGCAAATGCAAACATAAAGGACTGAAAGCAATGAAAAACTAAGATATCATATCCATATCCTACTCGTCATTATGATGTTTTGGGCAAGCGTTTAAGAGCAAGAACAGAGATGGTACTTAGTACAAACACACAACTAAATCATTCATTATCACGGTCATGTCTTGGACTCCTTAAGAATTTATTGGAAGAGTTTCTTCTTGTGGAAGAGTGATTAGAACAAGTGTAACTGTGATAGTGAACAAAAAAAAAATTACAACTAAATCCTACAATACTATAGTCATTTCCCATTCATCATTATAGTCTTTTGGAATAGCTTCTTCTTGTGGAAGAGTTAGAATGAGTATAACTACAGTAGCTAATTAAAAACAACTATGAATTCAACTTCTAATCCTACAATACTATAGTCATTTCCCATTCACCATTATAGTCTTTTGGAAGAGCTTCTTCTTGTGGAAGAGTTAGAATGAGTACAACTACAGTAGCTAATTAAAAACAACTATGAATTCAACTTCTAAAACGTAAAGGCAGCTAGAATACTTATCTAATTTACGCAAAATAAATCCGTGCAAGAGGCAGGGGCCCTCTACCACCTGATGGAATTCAAATCCAAATTAAATCAACGCTTCCAAAACAACACTGTCTGCTTCATTAAAGATGAAATAACTTGAACATAGCACTCTGCGTCTTCAGAAATGTAGCACAGAATCTAAGCAAAATCTAGCATAAAATCTAACATAGCTCTCGGTTTCCCAAGTGTTTATATAACAAATGTAAATAAAAAGATTTGCAACAATTCAGGAACATTGTCTTTCCTTATCGGAATCACATTAGGACTCTTGAAGTGGCTGCGTGAAAAGGAAAAAGACATCTGGACTGAGACAGTCCTAATAGAAGTCTTCCTTCCTAAATGTGTTCCCACGTTCCAAAACCATACCCAAAATTCGTTTCTTCCTCCATGATGAGCAACGAACCATGTAGACATGACGTGGATTATGCCCATATGCGGTTTTTCTTGAGAGGCCACCTGGAACATACCCAAACGTGAAGACAGCTGCAGAATCACCGGCTAGCTACGGAATGTCTGCATTCTGCAGCTAGTTCCGGTCAAAATGTTTTACAATGGAAAAAATCATAAAACTTAGCAAGTCAGTCATGTAAATCATTCTAGAAGTAATTTTAACTATATTCATTGATCAATTGGGTCTAAGATAGCAATGGAAAAGGGAAAATGAGGTAAAATGAGATGAAAGAAAGCACAATTTTGAGGCTCAACATACCCCCACTGCTGTCTCTTTGCATGTCCTCATGCAAATTATCCTATGAACTCAGAGGCTTCTGCAAGGACATCTAATCCTCTCCTTCTCCTTTGTCTGGAAGCTAGACATCTTCTGGGTTTTCTGATAACAAGTTTGAACCTTAGGTTGGTGAGTGCCCTGATTAGCTTCTTGTTCCTTTTCTTCAACTTCTCATTGGTCTTTTCCACTTTGTCTATATGTAGGGATAAGGTTGAGTTCATATCAGTCTTGAGCTTGACTTGATCCTTGAGAATTTCATTCTCATTTTTTATGTGTCTATTAAGTAATTCCATCTCATACCTATCCCTTCTTAATACATCTATTTCAGACAGTGGAGGACTGGGGGTTCTCTCTCTGCTTTTTGAAGCTCTCCTTTCCAAAGTTTCCACATAATCATAAATTTCTTGTTGAGCAGGGTCAATTTTAGGGGTTCCTTCATTAAAATCCTCTTCAACATCTTCTTCAATGGATGTTTCTTCATCTTCTATATTAATTACCCCTGTTTGTTTGATTAGTGTTTTCTTCAGTTTCCCCTTTAGTCTGTGGCTTCTTCTAGGCTGAGAAGATCCCTCTCCTTTCTCCATGGCAGATTTCCTGATTACCTTTTCTTCCTTAAGCTGCTTCTTGATTTGAGTCAACTTCTCTAAAATGATTTCCTCACTGCTCTCTTGGATTGTTTTGTCAATTTCAACTTTTGAGGCCCTCCATTTCCTACTTCTTCTTGTAGGCTGTGGTTCAGGTGACGGTTCTTTTGGCTCTTCAAAATGATTTCTTATCAAGAAATTGTCCCATGTATCATTTGTTTTAGCTAGATGGTGTTCAATCAAGATTTTAACCAAACCATGATGATATAGGGTTGTCTCTAAAAATTGAACCCTTCTTTGAACATAGGAAGCCATCTTCTTCAGACTTTGAAGCAAGAAATATGGTAGGTTTAAGTCTTCCCCCAAAAAATGCATTATCAGTCTAATGTGGTAGACATAAAATGTTCCATATCTACCCTCACATGTAATAAATTTTTGTAGAAGAAGTAGTATGTTTCTCCATTTGTTTTTCAATGCAGAACTGGGAATTCCTTTCTTAAATACAGTGACATCCATACCTGGTGATTTTAAAATTTGCTTCCAGGATTCATTGTGGAATTCTCTGTTTTTGAACCATCTCTCTCCAGTTCTGAGCAACCCTGTAGCCTCTACAATGAAAACTTCAGTGATAGTAAATTTGAAATCTCCCACTTCAACTTCGGTTCCTTGAAATGATCTTGCAAATGTTTTAGTGACTTCCTTGTGGAAGCCATTAAATTTCTCCAAAAATTGAAGCCATCCTATCTGTTGTAACATTTCTTTGCATTGAGGGTAGCCTTCTAAGTATTTTGAACCCACTGGTTCTGTTCTTACAATGAAACCCATGATTGCTTCTTCAATGTTCAAATTAACACTCTTCTACCACAAAAATAATAGCTTTCACCTTCGAATTGAAATGATTTCAAGTTCTTAATGAAAATAGCTTCAAACTTCAGAATGTCATACCTCTGATTGATAATGACAAATGTCTTCAAATTTCGGAATGATATACCTCTGTTGACAATTGAACTTTGGACTGATATGCCTCTGTTTGACAGTGACAAATGGCTTCAAATTTCCCACACTACTATGCCTCTGTTTCTCGATGGCAAATAGCTTCAAATTCCCATACTGCTATATCTCTGTCTTTTGGTAACAAATGGCTTCAACTTCTTCACTGCAATACCTCTGTCTTTTGGTAGCAAATGGTTTCAAATTCAACACTGCAATACCTCTGTCTCCTAGTGACAAAAGACTTCAAACTCCACACTGCTATACCTCTGCGTTTACAGTGATAATGCTCTATCTCTGCCCACAGTGATACTTTGTCTACCCACGGAATCAAATGGCTTCAAATTCTCACGCTGCTATGCCTCCGAAATTACCCTTTTTCTCTGCTCTGCGTTTACAATGATAATGCTCAATGCTATTCAAACCGATATCCTTTTTGCTCTACTCTCGGTGATAAGAATATCTCTGTCTACGGAATGAAATGCCGGCTACAGAATGGAATGATGGCAGTGGTCACGGAATGAAGTAGTGGAGTGAGGTGGAGGGAATGAATTAATGATTGAAGAGACGGCAGAGATTTTTATAATGGCAAAGAGAATCATCATTGAATGATTTGGTTAAGAGACGTGAAGAATTCAAATACCTCGACCATTTTAACCGCTTAAATGATATCGGGCATGAAATTTGAAATGGGAGATTTTAATCCAAAGTCTGTGGAGGGTTTATTGGTCTTGATCAATAAAAATAATTAAAACAACCTTTTTGAACAATCCATAACTAAAACTATGCTAAAATTTTATGAAATGCCATTATAATTTAAACTTGTTACCTCTGCCTTTCATTTGATTTTTGTAGTCTTTGTCTTCTTGTTCACCTTTGGAAGAGTCTTCATTATCCTTCTTTGATGCTTTTGATTCATGGATACACTGGGTCACTTTGTTGCAATTCTAATGTCTGCTGATTGATGCCTTCAGGGTTTGTAGCTGCGGAAAGACTGTCTGGCTACAGAAAGGCTGATCAGTTGCAGAATGTCTACTGAGCTGCAGAATGTTCCTGTAGAGCATTTTAATCATGGAATGGAGTGTTTTTGGAATATGGGTGAAATGTTATATGGTATGGATGAATATGGATGATGGATTATGATATGTATGAAGTGGATTATGAAATGGAATGGATTCAGTTTATGAAATGGAGTGAAAGAACATAAGAACTGTACTGTAATTCATGACATGTTTTATTCACTTACAGCAAGACATCAAATTTTGTATTTTGACATGAAAATGAGATGGATGGAGTATGGAATGCGATGAATGATCTGTGGAATGGAGTAGAATATGATTGAATGAATGAGATGGAGTATGGATGGATAAGTGAATGGAGTGAAATGAAATGAGATGGATCATAAGCACTATGGATCTGAACTTATGATTTTTGTAACAGCTGCTTCTAAAAACAAAAATGGGAAAAGTTAGAGTGTCAGAGAGACTCTGATTTTCACCCTATCTTTTCTGTATAAACATGCCAATCAATGATTGGTTTTCATGTTTATACCTTTATTTTTATTTTTTATTTTTTATTTTTTATTTTTTATTTTCAAACATAAATGCTTCAGAAAATTTAATCAAGTTGATGAAGAAGAGAAACTCTTCTTCATTAACTTCACATCATTGCTTTCTTGGAACTTCTTGACAAACTCTTCTCTTGAGAGTGGTTTATGATATAGCTTCAATCTATGACCATTCACAAGAAAAGTGACCTCTTCTTCATCTATAGTTCTGATTTTTCCTGCCCCATTATCAAAAATTCGAACAATTTCATATGGCCCAAGCCAATGTGTCTGAAATTTCCCTTGAAAATCCTTGAATTTTGAATCAAACAAGAGAGCCCAGTCACCATCTTTGAATTTCTTCTCCTTGATGTACTTGTCATGCCATCTAGCCCTTTGCTGTTGGACTAGACTTGTTTTCTGAACTGCATCTTGTCTGATCTCATCCAATTCATTAATTTGCTCCAGTCTATGCTTTTGTGCCTTCGTTAGATCAAGTCCTAGCTGAACTGCCATCTTGAAGGTTTGAATTTGGAACTCTATGGGAAACAAAACTTGCTTTCCATAAACAAGCTCATAAGGAGTATGGCCTGTTGTGTTTCTCCAGGTAGTTCTATAGGCCCACAAGGCTTCAGGAAGCCTATCTACCCAATCTCTTCTATGTAAATGAATAGTCTTTGTTAGGATTCCTTCAATGACCTTATTAGTAGATTCCACTTGACCATTTGCTTGTGGATGATAAGGAGTAGATTTTCTATGTCTGATCTTGTACTTCTCCATTATTTGCTCCACTAGCCTTGATGTAAATTGAGCTCCTTGATCTGTAACAATTTCCCTTGGGACACCAAAACGAGTAAAAATATCCTCAAAAATAAAATTAACTACGGATGATTCATTAGCAACAAGTAATGGTTTAGCTTCTACCCATTTAGTAACATAATCAGTGCAAACTAATATATATTTCTTTTGTCTTGATGGAGGACTAATAGGTCCTACAAAATCCAAAGCCCATTTTTCAAAAGGCTCAATATGTACCTGATATTGTAATGGCATCTCACCTGAAGGAGAAGGTTTCCCTACCCTTTGGCAACTGCCACACCTTTTGACATACTCCTTAGCATCTTTAAACAAGGATGGCCAATAATATCCTAAGTTAAGGATCTTATAGGTTGTCCTCTTATCTGCAAAGTGTCTGCCACAAGGTTCGTCATGACATGCCTTGAGAATCGCAGGCATCTCATCTTCACGAACACACCTTCTAATGATCAAATCTGGACCTGTCTTGTACAACTCATTAGCGACCCATGAATAATTTGCACTATCATTAATGATTTTTATTTTATCCCTTGCATTCATAATTGAAGGAAATTTTCCTGAAACTAAATAATTAGCAATATCAGCAAACCATGGAGTTTGAGTAGAAATTGCAAAAAGATATTCATCAGGAAATTGATCTTCAACTGGAGTGTCATCTTTGATATTTTTGAGTCTAGATAGGAAATCAGCTACTGTGTTTTGTTTTCCAGGCCTATCTAGAATAGTAATGTTGAATTCTTGTAAGAGCAATAACCATCTTATAATTCTGCCATTAGTGATTGATTTGTTCATTAGGTATCTAATTGCAGAATGATCAGTGTGAATAAAAGTTTCATAGCCTGTTATATAGTGTCTAAATTTGTTTATGGCATGAACAACGGCTAAAAACTCTTTTTCAGTTACAGTATAGTTTAACTTTGCAGGATTCAAATTTTTATTGATATAATAGATGGCATAGGGAATTAAATCTTTTTGTCCCAATACTGCTCCTAGAGCTGTATCGGAAGCATCTGTCGAGATATGAAAAGGTAACTTCCAGTTAGGTCCCCTTAATATAGGTGCTTCAGAAATTTTGGTTTTCGGGGTTTCAAAAGCTAACTGGCAATCAGAAGTCCACTTGAATTCACAATCTTTGGTCAGTAATTTGAAGAGTGGAGATGCTATCTTGGTGAAGTTTTCTATAAATCTCCGATAATACCCTATAAATCCTAGAAAACTTCTAACATCTCTTTGACAACTTGGAATGGATAGGTTAGAAATGACTTCAAATTTTGCCTCATCAACTCTAATCCCATCCCCTGAAATGTGGTGCCCTAAAACAATACCTTCAGTAAACATCATAAAACATTTTTCATGACTAAGTGAAAGGTTTGCTTCTTAACATCTTTTTAAGACTTTTTCCAAGTTTTCTAAAGCCTCTTCAAATGTGTCCCCATAAACTGTGAAATCATCCATGTACACCTCTACACAGTCATGTATTAGATCCAAAAAAATTCCTAATACTACCCTTTGGAATGTTGCAGGTGCATTGCATAATCCAAATGGTAATACTCGGTAAGCATAGGTACCCCAAGGACAGGTGAATGTGGTTTTATCTTGGTCTTCAAGTGCTACTTGGATTTGATTGTAACCGCTAAACCCATCTAGGAATGAAAAGTACTTTTTGCCAGCTAATGTATCTAATACTTGATCTATGAAAGGTAAGGGAAAATGGTCTTTAAGAGTAGCTTTATTCAGTTCTCGGTAATCAACACACACCCTCCATTTTCCATTTTTCTTTGGCACAATTACCAAAGGAGAAACCCACTGACTATCTGAAATAGGATAGATGAAATTAACATTTAACAATTTTTGCAATTCTTCCTTGACAATTTCCCTAATATTTGGATTCATCCGTCTTTGAGGCTGTCTGATTGGTTTGCAATTTGCCTCTATATAGATGTGATGAGTACAAGTCTTGGGACTTATCCCTTTCATGTCGGTGTATTCCCATGCATATGCAGAAGAATGTCTCTGTAATACTTTGACTAACTCTTCTTGTTGAGATTTTTCTAGGTTTTTGTTTATGTTCAAGGTTTTGCCTGGAAAAATTTCACTTGTAGAGCTACCAAATTTGTCCATAGAATGAAGAGACATCTGCCTAGATGACAAGAACTCAATATTGGATCCCTCTTGAAATGATTCATGTTTATGTTCTGGAGAGGATTCAAAGTTTTCTAGAGTATTCAGAATTTGATTATCTTCACTAATTTATGAAATTGTGAAGAGTGGTTGTAAATCTTCTTCATCCTCTATCCATTGAGTGTCATCTAGATCTGTAATTGTCCTAGCTGGAGGATATAAATTGAATCTCTTAGTTGAACTACCATCAGAAATATACATATCACCGGACCTACAACTAATAAAAGCATCAGCTGTAGCCAACCAAGGTCTTCCTAGTATAACAGGATGGCCTCCTAGATTATTCTTGGGAGTTAGGATCATGAAATCCATAGGGTACTCCCAAGAATCTAGGGACACTGGAATGTCTTCTATTACCCCATCTGGTCTGATCACAGATCTATCTGCTAATTGTAATAGTGTGGGTGTAAAGAGAAGATTAGGAAGTTTCATTTTGTCCATGATTTGTCTACTCATGATATTTATTGCTGCTCCTAAGTCAATGAGTGTGTTTTGAATTTCAATTCCATTGATGTGAATTTTGACAAATGGATTTCCTGGGTCAAGATACTTTGGAATAGCAATCTTGCCCATCATAATGTCTGCTATTTGTCCTACCAGTTGAATTTTCTTGGTTTCTCTTATTCTTTTTCTTGTTGTCTTCATGCTCAACTCCTTTATTGTTTTGGCTAAAATTGGGATTTCCTTGATGGCTTGCAATAATGGAATTTTAATGCAAACATTTCTCAATTCATCTAAGAAATCATAATTAGGCACCATGATTTGTTTTTCTACACCTCTATCAATTTGTAATCTTTTCGGAAAGGGAGGTATAGAAGTAGATGTGGATGGTTGCTCTAATACAGGAGTTGGATTTATTGGATCTTTTTGTTTCAGTTTTTCAGTGTTTGGGTCTTGAAAGGATGTGTCTTCCTCAAAACTTTTATTCACTCGTAGAGAGTCTTCCTCAGAATTATCTTGTTCTTGTATGATCACAGAAGGTTTCCTCCTTTCAAGTATCTTTCTAGACCTAAGTTGAACATCATTAAGGTCTAGAGGAGTAATTAAATAAGTTGGAAACTGTTGACCTTCTATCATGTATGTATTCTGAGGGTTCTTATTATTGGGGTTTGGTATGGGTTGAGCTGGCAATTGATTGGATTTTTGAGGGAATGGTAATGGAAGTGGTTGATTTTGATGTAGTTGGTTCTGATGATGTTGTTGAGGATTTTGTTGAAAATTTTGTTGAATATTTTGAGGAAAATTTTGTTGAGGATTTTGAGGATAAAAATGTGGATATGGTGGATAGGATGGTGGATACTGATAATATGGAGAGTATCTTCCACATGGACTTTGTGATCCTTGTGCCCAATATTGAGATTGATTTTGAAATTGGGGCCAAGGTTGCTGCCAAGAATTCCAAGGTGGAGGTTGATTATACATTTGATCATGGAATCCTTGTGTCTGAGATCCCTGCCAAGGTCTTCTAGATACAAAGTTAAGAGATTATGTGGAGTCTGTAGGAGTTTCTTCTTGAAAAACAGCCTTGAGACCAGGAAGAGAAGGACAATTCTTGGTATCATGCTTCTCAGAACAAATGACACGGGTTTCTACAACTTTTACATCTAAAGGACACTCTCTCAGGGCATGTTTCTTTCTACATTTGGGACAAAAGATTGCCAAGGCATCAGATTCAGCCTTTTGCTTGTTTTGTATCTTGAGGGTGTCTATTTGTTCACTAAGACTCCCTAAGATGTCAGATTTAAAATCATCAAGCATGTGTCCTATTTCTGATCTACTTACTGTCCCAGAAGCAGATTTACTTGCCCTTGCAAGAGCAGGATCTCTTGGACCTTTGGCAGTTTTAGATTTCCCTCTTGAAAGGTTGATACATAACTCAGATATTTCAGGTAATGTGAGTTGTGATATATCCCCTTTTCCCATCATGTTAAGAATATCCAACCATTCATCCCTAATTGTTTTCAACAAAAGAGATTTTAAGGTGTCTTGATCTAGATTTTCCATTTTTGCCCTTTTGATGTTGTAATTAAATCTTTCCAACAAATCTTCTAAGTTTTCATCTTCTTTTTGTAACATCTTGAACACTTCTTCCTTATGATTAACAGGCATACAATAATCCAAGTATCTCTCTAGAAATGCTTGTTTCATGTCTTCCCATGTTCTAATAGAACTACTGATTAGACTCATAAACCACTTCAATGTTGCTCCCTTCAAAGTTGAAGGAAATAATTTCAGTTTTTGAGCATCTTGTAGGTAGTCATAAGTTCTACACAGCACTTCAAAATCGAATAAGAAAGTTTCGGGATCTTCAGTTTTAAGTCCATAGAAGTTTGGAAGGACAGAGGGTGAAATGTTTTTCATGGTTGTATTGGTTTCTTCATCAAGTATAGGGAACCCAAAAGAGCTTCCTATTCTACCTCTTCCTCCATTTGCACCTCTACCTCCTTCTCCTCTACCTCTACCTCTACCTCCAAATAGTGTGTTTTCTCCATTAAAAACTCCTCCTCCTCCTTCTTCTGCCATGGTTGAATCCCCTGTGGAAGTGGAAAAATTTGTGTCCCTACTAGGAGTCTTTAGATTTTCTTCTGTGGCAGGTTCAGTGGATGAAGTGGAAGGTTTCTCTAATGGAATATTTGTTTTCAAGTCTTCTAGAAGTCCAGGATCAGTAAAGGATGGAAGATGGGTTTGAGTTTAAGGTGTACTAGCTCTGGATCTAGATGAAACAAGTGGTGTTCTAGAAATCAAACTTCTGCCTCTGCTGCTTATAAATCTTCCCCTTGAATCTCTCTCCCTACGCATAAAATTGTTTTTGGATGCTAAGAAACAAAGGTTACCTAGTTTTCACTTCCCCGGCAACGGCGCCAAAATGTTTGGTCTCAATATAGTCTCCTAAATTGAGCTCATTTAATTGTCAACCAGGGTTGGTAAACTGCTGAAGTGAAGTGTACTGTATGTACCTAGGTGCTTGTTTCCTAATGCGTTGTGTGTAGTGTTTTGTGATGTTTTTGGTCTTTTGGTGGTTTTATGTTCACAAGGAAAATGCCTAGAAAGCTAATGGAAAGGAGCTGGTGGTTAAAAATAGAGTTAAGCCTAATTGATGGATAAAAAATGACAAATGCAATTGGAAACACTGAAGCAGAATCAAATCTAAACTATGACTAAGTAAAAGCAAAGCTTGATAATGACTTTTAAGCAAATGATTCAAAACACAAACTAAACTTGAGAAATGATCACTAAGTATGCAAATCCTCTAACTAAACAGTTAAACAACTAATCTTACAATGATGCAACATTTTGTCCTTGATTAGAGATTTGAAACAGATTTGGAGGAAAAATATTGATACCATCCTAAGATCTTCTATTCTAGGACTAGTTTCTAACTCTATTCTGCAATTTAATTGAATGTCACAAGACCTTACTCAAGAGTTATTGATTTCTTTTCAAAGTAGACTTTTGAGGGAGGGCCCTGTTTATGAAATGATAAGGAAATTGCAGAGGTACTTCAGGCCTTAAAATGATGTTGTCTTCTGTTCTTATGGTTATGGATCAATTGTAGATTTTAGAACAAGAAGATGTTTGTAAATAATGAAGGTTGTTTTGTTAATCTTAACAACTGAAGTAATCTATTGTGCAGTGAATGACAACTGACTATGGAATGCAAATGCAGTGAGTTGAACTAAAGCTAAACTTAAAAGTGTCACTAATCTAAAACAATGTTGAACTACAAGTCATCATCAAACTCAAAACAAAGTAACTGAACATGAGTTAAGTGCAATTAAACTCCGGAGCATCCTAACTAAGCTACCATGCATTATTCTATGAAATTATACAGTCTATTTGTCCATCATTATTGATATTTTGGAAGAATTCCTTCTTTTGGAAGAGCTAGAACAATTCTGACTGTGTAATTGAGTGCAAATGAAAATATAAAGGACTGAAAGCAATGAAAAACTAAGATATCATATCCATATCCTACTCATCATTATGATGTTTTGGGCAAGCGTTTAAGAGCAAGAACAGAGATGGTACTTAGTACAAACACACAACTAAATCATTCATTATCACGGTCATGTCTTGGACTCCTTAAGAATTTATTGGAAGAGTTTCTTCTTATGGAAGAGTGATTAGAACAAGTGTAACTGTGATAGTGAACAACAAAAATTACAACTAAATCCTACAATACTATAGCCATTTCCCATTCATCATTATAATCTTTTGGAAGAGCTTCTTCTTGTGGAAGAGTTAGAATGAGTATAACTACAGTAGCTAATTAAAAACAACTATGAATTCAACTTCTAATCCTAAAATACTATAGCCATTTCCCATTCATCATTATAATCTTTTGGAAGAGCTTCTTCTTGTGGAAGAGTTAGAATGAGTATAACTACAGTAGCTAATTAAAACAACTACTAATTCAACTTCAAAAACGTAAAGACAGCTAGAGTACTTATCTAATTTACGCAAATAAATCCGTGCAAGAGGCAGGGGCCCTCTACCACCTGACGGAATTCAACTCCAAATTAAATCAACGCTTTCAAAACAACACTGTCTGCTCCATTAAAGATGAAATAGTTTGAACATAGCACTCTACGTCTTCAGAAATGTAGCACAGAATCTAAGAAAAATCTAGCATAAAATCTAACATAGCTCTCAGTTTCCCAAGTGTTTATATAGCAAATGTAAATAACAAGACTTGGAACAATTTCAGGAACACTGTCTTTCCTTATCGGAATCACATTAGGACTCTTGAAGTGGCTGCGTGAAAAGGAAAAAGACATCTGGACTGAGACAGTCCTAATAGAAGTCTACTTTCCTAAATGTGTTCCCACGTTCCAAAACCGTACCCAGAATTCGTTTCTTCCTCCATGATGAGCAACGAACCATGTAGACATGACGTGGATTATGCCCATATGCAGTTTTTCTTGAGAGGCCACCTGGAACATACCCAAACGTGAGAAGCTTGTTTGCGAATCGCACATTAGCTAATACGGATATGCACGTGCCCGGCTAGTTCGGTCAAATGATTTACAATGGCAAAAATCCACCAAAACTTAGCAAGTGATCATGTAAATCATTCTAAAAGTAATTTAACTATATTCATTGATCAATTGGGTCTAAGATAGCAATGGACAAGGGAAAATGAGGTAAAATGAGATGAAAGAAAGCACAATTTTGAAACAACATTGTCAGTCTTGGCCATTCTTATGGCCTTTAGTTTCTCCTTTAGGAGCATCTTACGGTTTTTCATTTTTGCTGCAGTGGCTTCATTTGAGGTGATTCTGGGAGGACGGGTGGTTCCTAAGGCTTTGATCTTTGGCCTAGGGAAAAGTGTCCAAAAATTTAATTTTTCTCTAAGTGACTTATAAAGTTATAAAGTCAAATCTAATTAAAGTGACTTTAAGTGATAAAGTTACTAAAAATATAATTTTAAAGTGACTTTAATAAATTCAATGTAAAATTAGAAAGAAAAAGTGACTTTGGAAATAAATGACTAAGTGGGTCTTTATTAAAGTGGGGTGAATTAAAAAATAGAAAGTGAGATTTAAATGAGCATTTAATCTCAGCCCTAGATCTAAATCTGTTTGAGCGATTGGATTTAGGGATTCCCCAAAAGTCACTTAGGGTTATGTTAAAGGAGGAAAAGGAGGAAAAGGTCATTCATTCTTTCATGAACAGATTGGGAGAAGGAGAGCAAGAGAGCAAGGGAGATTTCTAGGCAGTGAGGAGAAAGAGACAACACTTTGATACACATTCCAAAGCAGTGTTTCAGCAAGTTCGTACGACAGAGTTAGCACACAATGAAAGGTAGATTTTGGGCACGATTTTCTAGAAAATTCGTATAGCAATTTTAGCACAGTTTCCAAGAAGGCCGTACAACAAGTTGGCACGAAAATCGAGTAGCAGAGAAGCTGGTTTTGCTGGCACGTTTTTCAGGGGAGGCCATACAGCAAGTGGCTGTACCCTTGCACATATTTCAAGGCAGAAATCCGTACAACAACTTTGCTGGTTTTTCTGCATGAAAATTGAGAAAAACAGTGCAATAGCATTTATGGCAGCTTGCACGCATTTCTAGACAATCCGTACAGCAGCATTCTGCAAATTTGGGCATGAAAATCGAGGAGGCCATACAACATTTATTGTTGTTCTGTTTTGCCGTTTACATGTTTTACGAGGTGGTGGTAAAGCACGAAAAACGAGATAAGTTGTAATCTGTACTGGCTGATTTTTCTGAGTTTTTTTTCTCTCATTGTAAAAGCATTTTTCCCAGAAATAAGAAGGAGCTTTTGAACTGGTTTTCCCCAAGAGTTGTAGAGGGTTTTTCAGGGTCACCTTGACCAAAAATCACTGTTTTATAATGTGTTGAATGACTGTTTGTATCTGCTGATTTTTATTTCTGCATTTTCCAGCATTCTGTAAATTTTCTAGAATTTGTGTTTTCTGCAAAAATTATTTTCCTGTTGTTGAATGTAAGGATATGGGAAAGGGCATTTAACTAAAAGGAGAAATAAGGTGAAACAGAAAACTAGGGTGGGAAAGTTAAGAAATTTCTACATGGTATCAGAGCTTGAGTGTTGAAAGTGCAGTCTGGGACAGCAAGAAGAAAAATACAGTTTACTGATTTTTCACTCAGAAAATTCTAGCAAGCTATATTTACACACACATAATTTTTTATCTTTACTACATCAGTGCTATTTTTCAGTTTTTAGGACAACAAGATGTCATTGGGATTGAGGGTGGAGGATAGGTTGGATGGGCATACCAATTACAACGTTTGGAAAGAGAGAATGCAGAGTATTTTTGAGGAGGCAGAAGTCTGGGACATCATGGTGCATACCGCATAGAACCCTGTTGTTGTGCCCAGTGATGCTGTTCAATTGACAACATATTATAGAAAGAACAACAAGGGTAAGAGATTGATTCTAGACAGAATCAAAGACCATTGCATTCCTCATGTAAGAGGAAATAGAAATGCTCATGATATGTGGACAGCATTGACCAATCTCTACCAGAGTACCAATGAGAACCGGAAAATGGTCCTGAAGGAGAAGCTGAATACCATTAAGATGGGTAAGACTGATAGTGAAGCTGCATATCTCACAAAGATTACTAATGTGAGAGATGAGTTGGCAGCAGTTGGAGAGGCCATTCCACCCACTGAGTTGGTGCGGATTGCAGTGAATGGCCTCCCCAGTTCATGGATGAACTTTGCTAATGGGGTTTGTCCACGTGAGACCCTTCCCACATGGGAGAAGTTTTGGGATGATTGCATTCAGAAAGAGATCAGGAAGGGTCAGCTTGGGGCAGCCAAGCCAGTTGAACAGGATGAGGATGTAGCACTATTGGCAAGTGGCAAGAAAGGAAAAGGAAAGAAGCAAGCTTCCACAAGCAGTGGTGGGGGCAAAGGCAAAGGCAAAGGTAAACAGGGTAACACACAGAAGGACTATTCCAAGGTGAAGTTTTGGAATTGTCAGAAGATGGGACACTATGTAGTTGTGCGTCCAGAGAAGAAGAAGAAGAAGGGGAAGAACCAGAGCATGGCAGCATCAGCAGAGGTTGAGGACTTTACAGATCGCTTTGACCAGGAGTTTGGGTTCATTGCGTGTGAGTCCTCTAGTGCAGGATCACCTGCCACAGAGGTTCAGAGGGAGAATGCATTTCCCTCGACTAGCGAAGCATCTTTGGGTATCTGGTATGTGGATAGTGGGGCTTAACGTCATATGACAGGAGTCCGTGAGTACTTCTCAGAGCTTTCAGAGAGTGGCACTGATATAGAGGTAATACTCGGTGATGATAGATTTGTTATAGCAGTCAGTGTGGGAACACTAAAATTTCATAGGGAACCCAAACCTCCCTTGAAGGTGTCAGATGTTCTTTATGTGCCAGGGATGAGGAAGAACCCCATATCTGTCTCAGCTTTGGAGGATAGAGGATATGAGATACTGTTCAGGGGAGGACAGGTGCTGATATATCCTAGGGGTACTCCAACAGAGTCAGCTAGAGTGATAGGTGTACACCATGCAAAGGTGTACAAGTTTGCATTCCAGCCCCTTTTGGAATTGAGCAGTAGTACCGACATCAAAGCTAGCAGTTATGAGCTGTGTGAGATTTGGCATTGCAGGATGGGGCACATGTATCATGGGGCCTTGAGGACTTTGCGGGAGATCACTACAGGTGTGCCAGATTTCAGTACTGATCACTTTGATACTTGCAGAGGATGTGCAATGGGAAAGTTTGCATATCCCTTTTTCCCAGCAGTGACAGCAGAGCGACTGGGATACTTGATTTGATTCATTCTGATGTGAGCGGTCGGATGTCACATGTTTCCTTGAGTGGATATGAGTACTATGTTTTATTCATTGATGATCACTCCAGGAGGACCTGGATTTATTTCTTGTTGACCAAGAGTGAGGTCTTCAAGCGGTTTCAGGAGTTCAGAGCTCTTGTGGAGACACAGACAGGTCGGAAGATCAAGTCCCTGAAGTCGGACAATGGAGGAGAGTACACACTCGGAGAGTTTGTTGACTATTGTGTAGAGGCATGCATTTGGAGGGAGTTCACTGTTCCTTACAACCCCCAACAGAACGGGGTTGCAGAGAGTTATAACAGATCCATCGAAGGGGCTGCCAAAGCCATGTTACATGATCAAGGGTTGCCATTTTTTTTGTGGGCATAGGCCTACAACACTGCTATTTATTTGCAGAACAAGAGTCTGCATCGTGCCTTGGGGCACATGACTCTGGAGGAGGCTTTTTCTGGGAAGAAGCCTGATATTGGTCATCTTCATATCTTTGGGTGTATTACATACTCCTACATACCCAAGGAGAAGAGGACCAAACTAGAGCCCACTGTAGAGAAGGGTATCTTTGTGGGCTACACTGAGACCTCAAAGGCCTTTCGGATTTACATTCCTGCACAAAGGAGAGTTGTTGTCAGGCGGGGTGTGAATTTCGAGGAGGAGAGGGCCTTTAGGAGGTCATGAGAGTTAGAGTATCTATATCAGCCAGACCGTCAGCAGCAGATGAGTCAGTCACAGGGATCCAGTGGGTAGGGATCAGGAGGATTCGGAGGTACATCTATGATGATGTCAGGTCCATCAATGAGTAGTGGCTCACAGAGTCAGAGGGGTGGTGCTTCGGGCAGCATGTAGAGCAGTCCGCAAAGCAGTTCACTAGGGAGTCCACTGATGGACAATTCACATGGTACTTCAGCATCTACAGGTTCAGGTGCAGGCAGGAGGACAACAGAGAGATAGTCAGGAGTTCAAGCTCCTGATGATGATGATGAGGAGGAGTTTCATTCTCCAGTGGGAGAAGTGTGCTCAGGAAAGAGGAAACCCAAGTGGCTTTAGGACACCTTGAGAGAGGCCACATTTGTTGCTGGGCCTAAGAGGCCGGTCAAAGAGAGCAGACCACCTGAGAGGTTTTGTAGCTATATGGAAATGGCTACCAACATCCTTGACTCTGAGCCTTCTAACTATGAGGAGGCAGCTAGCCAGCAGGTCTGGAGAGAGGCCATGCAGGAGGAGTATTCTTCTATCATGAAGAATGATGTTTGGGAGGTGGTGTCGAGGCCTGAGGGAAAATCCGTGGTTACTTCCAGATGGCTCTACAAAGTAAAGCATGCTGCAGATGGCAACATTGAGAAATTCAAAGCGAGGTTTGTGGCTAGAGGGTTCTCCCAGGTAGATGGAGTTGATTATGAGGAGACCTTTGCTCCCGTGGCTTGATATACTTCGATCCGCTCCATTATATCGATAGCAGTAGAGATGGGTTGGAAGATCCACCAGATGGATGTGAAGACCACATTTCTTAATGGCTTCATACAAGAGGAGGTGTACATTGAGCAGCCACAAGGCTTTGAGGTGCATGGGAAGGAGTCCCATGTGTGCAGACTGAAGAAGGCCCTTTATGGCCTGAAGCAAGCTCCCAGAGCTTGGTACTCCAGGATAGATACTTACTTGCAGAAGATGGGTTTCACAAAGAGTGAGGCAGATCCGAACCTATACTATATTGTGATAGGTGAGGAGCCTCTCATTCTGGTGCTGTATGTGGATGACTTAGTCATTACAGGTGCAGAGAGACTCATAGAGCACTGCAAGAGAGATCTTGCGGGGGAGTTTGAGATGAAGGACATCGGCTTGATGCATTACTTTTTGGGTTTGGAGGTGTGGCAGGAGGAGGGGCATTTCTTCCTGGGACAGGGGAAGTATATTGTGGACATCCTTGGCGGATTCCACATGGAGGATTGTAGACCCATGTCGACACCGATGATCTGTGGAAGAAGCTCGCGCTTCGGATTCCAGGTGGAGTGGATCCCACGATATCAGGCAGCTGATTGGTTCCTTGATGTATTTGGTCAACACTAGACCAGATATCTGTTTTGCAGTCAACACGATGAGTCAGTTTATGTGTGGGCCTAGGAAGGTTCACTGGGTGGCTGCAAAACACATTTTGCGATACTTGCAGGGGACAGTGGATTATGGTCTGGACTACAGGCAGGGGGATGGAGTGAGATTGGCAAGTTACACTGATTCTGATTGGGCAGGTTGTGCTTCTGATAGGAAGAGCACTTCGGGGTGATGTTTTGGGTTGGGTTCGGCAGTTGTGTCATGGTTCAGTCGAAAGCAGCAGTCAGTAGCATTGAGTTCAGCGGAAGCAGAGTATATGGCAGCCAATCTAGCTAGTTGTGAGGCCATCTGGCTTCGCAAGATGTTGTTTGGCTTATTTGGTCAGTCGTTGAGACCTTCAGTGATTTACTGTGATAATCAGAGTTGCATTAAACTCACGGAGAATCCAGTATTTCATGACAGGTCAAAGCATATCGGGATCAAATATCATTTCATCAGAGACTATGTTCATAAAGGAGCTGTGAAGCTTGAGTATATTCCCACTGATGAGCAGCATGTAAAATTTTAGGGGCTAATATTCGCAGGTGGGCTAATTTTCCATGGTTTTTCCAAAAAAAGGACTCGCCAATTTCCATTTTTTTAAAAAGGAGATTTGCCCAAATTTTACAATATAAAATTATTTTACCTTACAAATCGCCAACATTATATAGAAAATATATATAATATCATTATAAATTTGAGTAATTTTACAAATACATCAACAAACATTTTATATTTTTCACATTAGGGACTAGTGAGATTCACCAATTTTTTAAACTTCAAAATAATTTTGCATCCTTAAAATTTTTCCTGATGAGCAGGTTGCAGATATTCTTACCAAAGCCTTACCACTAGGAAAGCATGTCTACTTCAGAGACAAGATGGGTGTGGTGAGGAACACCTTCCTCGGTAAGAGCGAGTGTTGAAATTTGGTTACCGGAGGACAGGTGGTTCCCTAAGGCTTTGATCTTTGGCCTAGGGAAAAGTGTCCAAAAGAATTTAATTTTTCTCCTAAAGTGACTTTATAAAGTTATAAAGTCAAATATAATTTAAAAGTGATTTTAAGTGATAAAGTTACTAAAGTCTAATTTTAAAGTGACTTTAATAAAGTCAATGTGAAATTAGAAAGGAAAAATGACTTTGGAAATAAATGACTAAGTGGGTCTTTATTAAAGTGGAGTGAATTAAAAAATAGAAAGTGAGATTTAAATGAGCATTTAATCTCAGCCCTAGATATAAATCTGTTTCAGCCATTGGATTTAGGGATTCCCCAAAAGTCACTTAGGGTTAGGTTAAAGGAGGAAAAGGAGGAAAAGGTCATTCATTCTTTCATGAGCAGATTGGGAGAAGGAGAGCAAGAGAGCAAGGGAGATTTCTGGGCAGTGAGGAGAAAGAGGCAACACTTTGGCACACATTCCAAAGTAGTGTTTTAGCAAGTCCGTACAGCAGAGTTAGCACACAGTGAAAGGCAGATTTTGGGCACGATTTTCTAGAAAATCCGTACAATAGTTTTGGCTCAGTTTCCAAGAAGGCTGTACAGCAGGTTGGCATGAAAATCGAGGAGCAGAAAAGCTGGTTTTGCTGGCACGTTTTTCAAGGGAGGGCGTACAGCAAGTCGCTGTACCCTTGCACATATTTCAAGGCAAAAATCCATACAATAGATTTTCTATTATTTTCTGCATGGAAATCGAGAAAAACAATACAACAACATTTATGGCATCTTGCACGCATTTCTAGATAGTCCGTACAGCAGCATTTAAGGCTTCAAATTTGGGCATGAAAATCGAGAAGGACGTACAGCATTTATTGCTGTTATGTTTTGCTGTTTACACATTTTTCGAGGTGGTGGTAAAGCACGAAAAACGAGACAAGTTGTAATCTGTACTTGCTGATTTTTCTAAGTTTTTTTCCTCATTGTAAAAGCATTTTTCCTAGAAATAAGAAGGAGCTTTCGAATTGGTTTTCCCCAAGAGTTGTAGGGGGTTTTTCTAGGGTCACCTTGACCAAAAATCACTGTGTTATAATGTGTTGAATGGATGTTTGTATCTGCTGATTTTTATTTCTGCATTTTCCAGCATTCTGTAAATTTTCCAGAATTTGTGTTTTCAGCAAAAATTATTTTCCTGTTGTTGAATGTAAAGATATGGGAAAGTGCATTTAACTAAAAGGAGAAATAAGGTGAAACTGAAAACCGGGGTGGGAAAGTTAAGAAATTTCTACATGGTATCAGAGCTTGAGTGCTGAAAGTGCAGTCTGGGACAACAAGAAGAAAAATACAGTTTGCTGATTTTTCAATCAGAAAATTCCAGCAAGCTGATTTTACACACACATGATTTTTTATCTTTACTACAGCAGTGCTATTTTTCAGTTTTTAGGACAACAGGGTGTCATTGGGATTGAGGGTGGAGGATAGGTTGGATGGGCATACCAATTACAATGTTTGGAAGGAGAGAATGTAGAGTATCTTTGAAGAGGCAGAAGTCTGGGCAATCATGGTGCATACCGCACAAAACCCTGTTGTTATGCCCAGTGATGCTATTCAGTTGGCATCATATAATAGAAAGAACAAAAAGGGTAAGAGATTGATTCTAGACAGAATCAAAGACCATTGCATTCCTCATGTGAGAGGAAAGAGAAATGCTCATAGCATTGACCAATATCTACCAGAGTACCAATGAGAACCAGAAAATGGTCCTGAATGAGAAGCTGAAGACCATTAAGATGGGTAAGACTGATAGTGCAGCTGCATATCTCACAAATATTACTAATGTGAGAGATGAGTTGGCAGCAGTTGGAGAGGCCATTCCACCCACTGAGTTGGTGCAGATTGCAACGAATGGCCTCCCCAGTTCATGGATGAAATTTTCTGATGGGGTTTGTGCACATGGTACTTGTGGGGAGAGGTTTCAGGACGTTGCATTCGAGACAAGATCGGGAAGGATTAATAGGGCAATAGCCGGGTTAGAAGCGAGGATGAGGATGTAGCACTGTTGGCAGAGGCAAGAAAGGCAAAGGGAAAGAGGCAAGCTTCCTGACGATGGTGGGGGCAAAAGGCAAGGCAAAGGTGTGAGTACTGAAGGGCTATTCCAAGGTGAAGTTTTGGAATTGTCGGAAGATGAGAGACTATGCGGTTGTGTATCGAGAAGAGGAAGAACGGGCATGTCAGCAAAGTTGGGGACTTACGGGATTCTTTGACCGGGAGTTTGGGTTCATTACGTGTGAGTCCTCTAGTGCAGGATCACTTGCCACAGAGGTTCAGAGGGAGCATACATTTCCCTCGAGTAGCGGAGCATCTTCGGGTATCTGGTATGTGGACAGTGGGGCTTCACGTCATATGACAGGAGTCTGTGAGTACTTCTCAGAGCTTTAAGAGAGTGGCGCTGATATAGAGGTAGTACTCGGTGATGACAGAGTTGTTAGAGCAGTCGGTGTGGGAACAATGACATTTCATAGGGAACCCAAACCTCCCTTGAAGGTGTCAGATGTTCTTTATGTGCCAGGGATGAGGAAGAACCTCATATCTGTCTCAGCTTTGGAGGATAGAGGATATGAGATACTATTTAGGGGGGGACAGGTGCTGATATATCCTAGGGGTACTCCATCAGAGTCAGCTAGAGTGACAGATGTACGCCATGCAAAGGTGTACAAGTTTGCATTCCAGCCCCTTTTGGCATTGAGCAGTAGTACCGACAGTAGAGCTAGTAGTTCTAAGCTGTGTGATATTTTGCACCGTAGGATGGGGCACATGTATCATGGGGCCTTGAGGACTTTGCGGGAGATCACTACATGTGTGCCAGATTTCAGTACTGATCACTTTGATACTTGCAGAGGATGTGCGATGGGCAAGTTTTCCATATCCCCTTTTCCCAGCAGTGACATCAGAGCGACTGGGATACTTGATTTGATTCATTCTGATGTGAGCGGTCAGATGTCTCATGTTTCCTTGAGTGGATATGAGTATATGTTTTATTCATTGATGATCACTCTAAGATGACCTGGATTTATTTCTTGAAGACCAAGAGTGAGGTCTTCAAGCGGTTTCAGGAGTTCAGAGCTCTTGTGGAGACACAGACAGGTCGGAAGATCAAGTCCCTGAGGTCGGACAATGGAGGAGAGTACACCCTCGGAGAGTTTGTTGACTATTGTGTGGAGGCAGGCATTTGGAGGGAGTTCACTGTTCCTTACAACCCCCAATAGAACAGGGTTGCAGAGAGGAAGAACAGATCCATCGGAGGGGCTGCCAAAGCCATGTTATATGATCAAGGGTTGCCATTGTTTTTGTGGGCAGAGGCCTGCAACACTACTATTTATTTGTAGAACATGAGTCCGCATCGTGCATTGGGGCACATGACTCCGGAGCAGGCTTTTTCTGGGAAGAAACCTGATATTAATCATCTTCGTATCTTTGGGTGTATTACATAATCCTACATACCCAAGGAGAAGAGGACCAAACTAGAGCCCATCGTAGAGAAGGGTATCTTTGTGGGCTATAGTGAGACCTCAAAGGCCTTTCGGATTTACATTCCTGCACAGAGGAGAGTTGTTGTCAGGCGGGATGTGAAGTTCGAGGAGGAGAGGGCCTTTAGGAGGTCACGAGAGTTAGAGTATCTAGATCAGCCAGATCCTCAGTAGCAGCTGACTCAGTCACAGGGATCCAGTGGGCAGGGATCAGGAGGATCCGGAGGTACATCTATGATGATGTCAAGTCCGTTAGTGAGTAGTGGCTCATAGAGTCAGAGGGGTGGTGCTTCGGGCAGCATGCAGAGCAGTCCGCAGAGCAGTTCACTAGGGAGTCCACTGATGGTTAGTTCACACGGTACTTCAGCATCTACAGGTTCAAGTGCAGGCAGGAGGACATCAGACAGACCGTCAGGAGTTCAGGCTCCTGATGATGACGAGGAGGAGGAGTTTCATTCTCCAGTGGGAGAAGTGTGCTCAGGGAAGAGGAATCCCAAGTGGCTTCAGGACACTTTGAGAGAGGCCACATCTGTTGCTGGGCCTAAGAGGCTGGTCAGAGAGAGCAGACCACCTGAGAGGTTTTGTAGCTATATGGAAATGGCTACCAACATCCTTGACTCTGAGCCTTCTAGCTATGAGGAGGCAGCTAGCCAGCAGGTCTGGAGAGAGGCCATGCAGGAGGAGTATTCTTCTATCATGAAGAATGATGTTTGGGAGGTGGTGCCGAGGCCTGAGGGAAAATCCGTGGTTACTTCTAGATGGCTTTACAAGGTAAAGCATGTTGTAGATGGCAGCATTGAGAAATTCAAAGCGAGGTTTGTGGCTAGAGGGTTCTCCCAGGTAGAGGGAGTTGATTATGAGGAGACCTTCGCTCCCGTGGCTCGATATACTTCGATCTGCTCCATTATATCGATAGCAGCAGAGATGGGTTGGAAGATCCACCAGATGGATGTGAAGACCGCATTTCTCAATGGCTTCATACAGGAGGAGGTGTACATTGAGCAGCCACAGGGCTTTGAGGTGCATGGGAAGGAGTCCCATGTGTGCAGACTGAAGAAGGCCCTTTATGGCCTGAAGCAAGCTTCCAGAGCTTGGTACTCCAGGATAGATACTTACTTGCAGAAGATGGGTTTCACAAAGAGTGAGGCAGATCCGAACCTTTACTATATTGTGATAGGTGAGGAGCCTCTCATTCTGGTGCTGTATGTGGATGACTTAGTCATTACAGGTGCAGAGAGACTTATAGAGCACTGCAAGAGAGATCTTGCGGCGGAGTTTGAGATGAAGGACATCGGCTTGATGCATTACTTTTTGGGTTTGGAGGTGTGGCAGGAGGAGGGGCATTTCTTCCTGGGGCAGGGGAAGTATATTGTGGACATCCTTGGTAGATTCCACATGGAGGATTGTAAACCCATGTCGACACCGATGATCACCAACTGGAAGAAGCTTCATGCTTCGGATTCCGAGTTGGTGGATCCCACATTGTACAGATAGCTGATTGGTTCCTTGATGTATTTGGTCAACACTAGACCAGATATTTGTTTTTCAGTCAACACGATGAGTCAGTTTATGTGTGAGCCTAGGAAGGTTCACTGGGTGGCTGCAAAACACATTTTGTGGTACTTGCAGGGGACAGTGGATTATGGTTTGGACTACAGGCAGGGGGATGGAGTGAGATTGGCAGGTTACACTGATTCTGATTGGGCAGGTTGTGCTTCTGATAGGAAGAGCACTTCAGGGTGCTGTTTTGGGTTGGGTTTGGCAGTTGTGTCATGGTTCAGCCGAAAGCAGCAGTCAGTAGCATTGAGTTCAACGGAAGCAGAGTATATGGCAGCCAGTCTAGCTAGTTGTGAGGCCATCTGGCTTCGCAAGATGTTGTTTGGCTTATTTGGTCAGCCGTTGAGACCTTCAGTGATTTACTGTGATAATCGGAGTTGCATTAAACTCACGGAGAATCCAGTATTTCATGACAGGTCAAAGCATATCGGGATCAAATATCATTTCATCAGAGACTATGTTCAGAAAGGAGCTGTGAAGCTTGAGTATATTCCCACTGATGAGCAGGTTGCAGATATTCTTACCAAAGCCTTACCACGGGGCAAGCATGTCTACTTCGGAGACAAGATGGGTGTGGTGAGGAACACCTTCCTCGGTAAGAGGGAGTGTTGAAATTTGGTTACCGGAGGACAGGTGGTTCCCTAAGGCTTTGATCTTTGGCCTAGGGAAAAGTGTCCAAAAGAATTTAACTTTTCTCCTAAAGTGACTTTATAAAGTTATAAAGTCAAATCTAATTTAAAAGTGACTTTAAGTGATAAAGTTACTAAAGTCTAATTTTAAAGTGACTTTAATAAAGTCAATGTAAAATTAGAAAGGAAAAGTGACTTTGGAAATAAATGACAAAGTGGGTCTTTATTAAAGTGGGGTGAATTAAAAAATAGAAAGTGAGATTTAAATGAGCATTTAATCTCAGCCCTAGATCTATCTGTTTCATCCATTGGATTTAGGGATTCCCCAAAAGTCACTTAGGGTTAGGTTAAAGGAGGAAAAGGAGGAAAAGGTCAGTCATTCTTTCATGAGCAGATTGGGAGAAGAAGAGCAAGAGAACAAGGGAGATTTCTGGGCAGTGAGGAGAAAGAGGCAGCACTTTGGCACACATTCCAAAGCAGTGTTTCAGCAAGTCCGTACAGCAGAGTTAGCACATAGTGAAAGGCAGATTTTGGGCACGATTTTCGAGAAAATCCGTACAACAGTTTTGGCTTAGTTTCCAAGAAGGCCATACAGCAAGTTGGCACGAAAATCAAGGAGAAGAGAAGATGGTTTTGCTGGCACATTTTTCAAGGGAGGCCGTAAAGCAAGTGGTTGTACCCTTGCACATATTTCAAGGTAGAAATCCGTACAACAGCTTTTCTGTTTTTTTCTGCACAGAAATCGAGAAAAATAGTACAACAACATTTATGGCAGCTGCACGCATTTCTAGACAGTCCATACAGTAGCATTTAAGGCTGCAAATTTGGGCACAAAAATCGAGGAGGCTATACAACATTTATTGCTGTTCTGTTTCCTCTGTTTACACGTTTTTCGAGGTGGTGGTAAAGCACGAAAAACGAGATAAGTTGTAATCTGTACTTGCTGATTTTTTTGAGTTTTTTTCTCTCATTGTAAAAGCATTTTCCCAGAAATAAGGAGGAGCTTTCGAACTGGTTTTCCCCAAGAGTTGTAGGGGGTTTTTCTAGGGTCACCTTGACAAAAAATCACTGTGTTATAATGTGTTGAATGGCTATTTGTATCTGCTGATTTTTATTTCTGCATTTTCTAGCATTCTGTAAATTTTCCAGAATTTGTGTTTTTAGCAAAAAATATTTTCCTGTTGTTGAATGTAAGGATATGGGAAAGGGCATTTAACTAAAAGGAGAAATAAGGTGAAACTAAAAACTGGGGTGGGAAAGTTAAGAAATTTCTACAAAGCCCGGTCAAGGCAGTCCACATTTCATGTGCATAAGTCTTTCCTCTCACATGAGGAATGATATGATCTTTGACTCCATCCAAAATCAGTGTTTTGGCCTTAACATTCTTTTTAGTGAACTCTGCTAATTGTGCTGGATCAGCAGGAACTGCTACTGGTTGCTGGGTGGTATGTACCACAATGCCCCAGACCTCTGCTTTTTCAAAGATAATTAAGATTCTTTACCTCCATGCACTATAGTTACTCTGCCCATCTAACCTGTCTTCAACCCTCAATCCCAAAGACATGATTCACTATCTTATAAAACTGAAATTTCAAATCTAGGTAACGGTTTTCTATTTTCTGTGTAAAAATCAGACTGTTGTAATTTACACACTACTGTCCCAAATAACAATTTCCAGCCAACTAAGCTCTGATACCATGTAAAAAAATTAGTCCCCACTTCGATTATCAGTTTTCCCTTATCACTCCATTAATTTAATGTTAAATCCAAGCATGATAAAAAACACTAAAATATGGAAATAACATTTGTTTTTGAAAATACAAATTTGGAGATTTTACAACTACTGGAAAATGCACATAAAAATTATAACAGCCACACACAGAAAATAACACTGATTTTTTGTCAATGTGACCTTGGAAAAACCCCCTACAACTTTTGGGGAAAACCAGTTTGAGAGCTTTTATTTATTTCTGAAAATCTTTACAGAGAAAATGAAATACATAGGAAATATTTCAGCATTTACAAAATACAGACTTATCTCGATTTTCGAGCATAAACTCCACCTTGAAAACTGTGCCACAAAAAAAATGTTCACACAGAAAAATTACAGCAATAAATGTTGTATGACCTACCTCGATAAATGTGCCTAAAATGCTGCGTACGACCTGTACAGAAATGTATGGATTGTACGGAAAAGTACAACAATCTTTCTCCTTGAAAATCATGCCCAGCTCTGCCTCGATTTTCGTGCCTTCAACCTGTTTCCTTTTTGTCTCGAAATCTATGCCGTCCCTCCTTGGAATGCATGCCAAATAGCTATTGTACGAATCTGCTGTAAATGCCCTCAGGATGCATGCCAAATATTTGCTGCTCTCCTTCACCTCCTCCCTGCTCAGAAATTTCTCCTTTGCGCTCTCTTACTTTCTCTCATGTGTTCATTAAAAGAATAATATGATCTTTTCTCTTCTTCTCTCCTTTTACCCTAACCTAAGTGATTTTTGAGTGATCCCCATATCCAATGACTGAGATAGCTTTAGATCAAGGGCTGAAAATAGATGTACATTATTTTCACTTTTTCTATTTAATCACTCGCCCACTTAAATAAAGACCCACTTATCCTTTTATTTCCGTAGTCACTTTTCCACTTTCTATTTCTTCATTGACTTTAATAAAGTCACCTTTAAATTATAACGTAACTTTATCACTTATAAAGTCACTTTAATATTAGACTGACTTTACCACTTATAAAGTCACTTTTAAGAGAAGAAGTACAATAGAGTGGACACTTTTCCCTAGGAAAAAGATCAAAGCCATGGAGAACCACTTGTCCTCTGGTACCCAAAATTTAACAGTTCTTTCAAACGCTGGTGATCATATACATAAACAATACAAGTTTCCTTTCTCTTTTACATTCAATACTCTTTCCTTCGTCCAACCATGCCTTTTGCTTTTCCATCTAGGTAGTGGGGATGAGGTCTGATGAACTGATAAATGGGGTTGAATTTCCAATTGCAGGAGTGTGTTGTTGTACTTGTCTATCATAGAAAGCAACATGATCAATCATCATGCAAAGAGAGACTTGGATGCATTTCTTGGTGTTCACTGTGGTGCATTTGACATGGTGATCTAATACTTTTACAAATTTTGTGCCTTTTTTCCTGTTCTTTCAAGTCAGGATTATGATGGCTTATTGCTTTTATCTGTTCTCTCAAGTCAAGATTATTATGGCATGGAGTATAGAATGGAATTTTTTTTTTAGAAATTTCAATTATAACTCTCAAAATGTTTTCCGGAGTATAGAGAAGATGGCATACACTTCACAAAATTCTGAAGTTTCCTTCAAAAGGCTATAAAGAAAAACAATTAATCATTAGTTTTCTGGAGGTGCAGATGAATGGATAAGAGGCATATATTTCTCTTGTCGACAAAAATTAATGGAAATTCTAGATAAGTAATCCTGTTCCCTAAGACACATTTTTCAAGACAGGGTTGCATTTGATAGATTGCAGTGATATTTAATTTGTTCCTTGGATACTTCCCCAAGCAAATAGTGCTTGTGTTGTTTGCGGAGTGATTTTTTAAATTAATACACATATTTGTAACTAAGATTGCAAGGTAGATCTGCGTAGAACATGAGAAACAAAGCCATCTTGAATGTAATATGATAATTACTACTGAAAAGAGGATCACTTACAAGTGTCTACTTGGCTGAAGCAAAACAAAACAGACAAAATTAACATTGTCCAAGAGTATTGGGTTGATCATTTTCCTCAAACTGTTTCTTCTCATCTTGCAACTTGCATTTGATAGTTTACCTTGGTTGTGTTTCTTATTCTGCATCCTCTTGCTTCACTGTACTAAGCTTTTGCACCCGAGGGCATTCTTACTTCTGGCCTTTATTTTTTTTTGAACTAGCTTCCTTTTATCATGAAGAGGATAACATGCCCAGATTTTGCATTACAGGGAACCATTAGCACCTTTCAGTGCATTACCCAACCAGATTCTTCCTCTTATAATGAGGTGACTTGGAGAATTTGGTTGGGTACGATGAAGAGCAGTGGTGACACCTTCTAAGAAGAAAAGGTGGTCATTGATGATGCAACGTGGATACTAAGTGTGTCAGGGCTTGTTGAAGAAGACATTGGGAGTCGTGAAGAATAACCAAACATATTTTGAGGAAGTGAAGTTGCAGGTTGGAGCCCAAGAAGTTGGAGCCTCATAGATACAAGGTCGATGCCTTGGAAGATAGGGTTGGAGTCCTAGAGGATAGGAGTCCTCAAGAGACCAGGTTGGAGCCTGTACCCATGGATTTGAACATCACGATTAAATCGCGATTTTTTCAGCAAAACGATTAAATCGGCGATGTTTTGCACGATTTTTTGAAAAAATCGCTAATTGGGAAAAAATCACGATTTTTTGGTAAAAATCGTGGGCCCCTAAAACAACAACCCTATAAGTTCAAAAATTGATTTTTTTTTTTGTCATTTTTGCTGACACACCCTATTGGCAGTTAATGGTAATGTTAAATTCTTAAAGTAAAAGTGATATTTTTCATTTTCATCCTTTTACTTAAATTTTTAACATTACCATGAAATGACTCAGGATGTTTAAGAGTAGTTTCGACCTCATTGGATTTCATATGAAGAAACTAGAATTTTAGATTTCACTCAAAATTCAACAGACTTAATGGTTTTCAGGGTTTCATGGTTTGGGGATTTGCATTGTTTCCATTTGATTCTATTATGTGTAAGGGTATGAGATTGGCATTTGATCAAGAGTATGAAGTCCTTTAAGAACCTTGATGTTGGTGGCATTGATTGTTGAACTTTGTTGATGTTAGTGGTATTGATTGTTGAACTCCCCTACCGTGGCCTTAACAAGAATGTACCCTTCACTCAAAGGAAAACAACTGGTTAGGCATGTTAATCTTTTTCTACCGCATTTTAAGGTTGAAGAGATGAACCCTTCACTCAAACCAAAATCATTGGTTAGGCATGTTAAACTTTTTCAATTTCTATCATGTTATAAGGTTGAGCAATCCAAGTCTGAAGACTTTGAGCTAGATGATGTTTATGTACCTCTTGTTGATGATCCCATTTCTAGTAGCGATGAATCAATGATGAGTTTCATGAGGAGGAGGAGGAGGAGCAACAACAAGAGGAGGAGGTGACACCACCTACCCCTGCTACTGGTAGAGGACGTGGTTTGCCTCCTTTAGCTCATGGTGCTTCAGGATCTGGAGCACAACAGAGTCCATTGCCAGCCCCGCCAGCTTCTTCGTCTAGAGGGAAAGCTATTACATTTTCTCGCAAGAGGGGCAGTGGAAATCAGTAGTATAGGTTATTTGGTGCATTCCTTTGTATATAACATTATGACTCATGATATGAGATACATTATTATATTTTTTGTTGATATTTTGAGGTTGAGTTGAGACTCAGGACTTAGTATTCAAGACATGATTCACTATTATGTGTGATGTAGCACTAGACATGATATTACACATCTTATATATTAGTTTTTTTTTCATATTCATGTGTCAATGCATTTATTTTATGTTGTGGATGCTTTAGATATTAAAAAAATTGAAAAAAAATGATTTTTTTTTATGTGCCAATTTTTACCCGATTTTTACAAATTTTTCCTATTTTTTCCCCTTGCCGATTTAATCCCGATTGCAATTTTCAAAACATTTCCTATACCAAATATGGGATTGGAGCCCTTGAGTTTGGTGCCTCAGAATTGATAAGGTTGGAGCCTTGGAACTCCAAGTCGGTGCTTGGCAAATATAGGTTGGAGCCTGGGAGATTGAAGATTGGTGTCTTCATCTAGGGTTGGAGCCCTACATATATTGTACTTTATTTATTGTAAAGAAGAAATTAATAAAAGCATTTATTCCTATTGTTCATTCTATGTTCTAAATATAAGTGATCTAACTGATAAAATTAACAATTGAAAAGAAATACTGATTCACCCCTCTCTCAGTATTTCCAACACTTTCGACCATTTTAAGATAGAAGCAATATGAAAGAGTGTTAAAGAGGGGTTTGATATGCAAAATGGATGGATTTCTCAGTTACTCAATCAATGAGGGTTGAAGGACTTGGCCATATGCCATCCAATCTGCATATCAAACCCCTTATTTTAAAATCTTCGATGTTGCTCTATCTTAAAGAACATTGCACCAAAGGCAGGCTGTTTGACGTTTCTATAAGAAATCCTCCTTTTGGACAAGCCAACGGATGGAAAATGGGATTGATGATTCCTTGTCGTGAGCCCAATACTTATGGACCCAATATTGCACTGACATGTGGATTAATGTTTCTCTAAAATCCAGGCCCATCTCAGCCAAATCTATACAAAAAACTGATTCTTCTGTTGAAAAGAGAAATTTATCCAATAATGGTTGATTTATTTCATTACCTCCTCTTCCATAAATTTCAGGGCTAGATTTGGGAGTCTCACCCAGACATTGTTTAAATTTTGAAACCATGGTTTTTGGAAAATTTGTTGAAAATGTAGCGATGGAAGGTCTTCTGGCTTGTGCCTTAGCTAGTGAAGACCTTGAATTAGTCTTTCTCTAGCATGAGTGCGAATTCATGAGATAGAATTTAGTTATGATGAGTTGATTTCTAGTGTACTGGAATGGTCATCAAGTTTGCATGTGTAGTGTTGGAGCTTCAGTTCATTGGAGTCTTCTTCTATTAGACTACAGGATGAGGTGACAGTGAAAAGTTTAGTTTGAACGAGTTAAGACTTCAGCGTTGATTGGAGATGGAACGAGTTTAGTTCTCAGTTAAATTGCAATCACAACTAGAGTAAATCAAGGAAGAACTCGAGCTAGTTAACTGAGAGCTAGTCCAGGTGTAACTAGGACTTACTCCAGTTAACTAGCAAATGAAACTTGTGACACTAGTGTGAACTGAAATTTGACTAGGCCTCATGCATGCATTGATTTCTATTTATAAAGAGAAGGACGAAGGCACAATATCATAGATAATTTTTTATTGTGGAGTGCGCATAATTGAGGAGAAAGTGCGCAAGGATTTAGGAGGCCAAGTGCGCAAGGATTTGGGGGGCACAAGTGTGCAAGGATTGTGGAGCAAGGGATCATGATTCTCAGGTCAGGTCGAGACTATCCTCAACAGAGATCAAGTTCAAGGCTGAGATTGAGAGCTCAGAATAGTGAGGAGAATCCTAGCGCTTTCTCAGAGACAAATTGTTTGCTACAATAGTAGTGTGATTTGAATAAATCCATTTTCTCAAAGAACAATCAATAAAATACCACAACAAAGAAATTAGGTTTTCCCTTTTGGGTTTCCTGGGTAAAACAAGCGTGTCAATTTTGTGTGCATGTGTTTTTATCTCTTGTGTTATTCTGTTGCTTATTAATTTTTAAGTAATTGTGTATCTTGGTGAAAGTATGTAATATCCCAAATTGGGAACAAACAATAATATAAAGCACGCAAGACTAAAACTACAGAAAAAAAAAAATAACCATTAAAAACACCATGAATGAGCCAAAAACATCTGAGCCATTTTATTTATGGGAAAAAGATACAATGAGGTGCTCAAGAAGATGGCACCTTGACCTGCAAAAGACAGGCTGAAATAACTCCTCAAACCCAAACAAAAACCCTCCTGTTCTGCTGCTCTGCGTGGCTCCTCCTCTGCGTTGTTCTGCTACTTCTAGCTATAAATGGACTGCATGTTAAGGCTGCTTTGCTGCTTAGAAAATTGCAGGAATTAGACACTGGACTCTCCTTAACAAACCCAGAAAAACCCGCGAAGGGTTCCCAGAAATCCTAACCTCGGAAATTCGCCCTCTTGGGCTTGGCATGCTGCTCAGCTGGGTAATTTGGTTCTCTGGCTGAACTGCTGGAAGATGCTACTGTAAATCTGCCCAAAAACCCTGGTAGGAGGTGGCTAAACTCGCCTCCAAACTCCGTACTGAAATCTTCTCTCTCTCCCACTCTCCCAACACTGCTCCTCAACTGGACTGTGTATTCCCTCTGCTACCTGCGTGGCATTTACACTGTCCTGGAGGGACTGCGTATGCCTGAATGTGCTCCTGTGAATCATTTCTCCAAACTAGGTGGAATCTCCTCTCTTGAGCGGGCACTCGAAGTCCCCCGAGGTAGAGGTTGAGATCTCCGCTCAGAAATATTTGTGCTAAACAACACTTGCAGACTCGGCTAAACAACTCAAGCATGCTACAATCTATCAGACAAAAAATCAGTAATTGAATGCATAAGGAATGAGCTGCTCTCACCCCTTATTTATCCAAGTGACCCTCCAACGTTCCCTTGGGCCCACCTATGCTGCGTTGCCCCTCTGCTAGTTTGTCCCTGCGCTACCATCGCACAGTCTACTGCGCTGCCTCTCTTGCGCTGCCACTTAACATGTTGTCCCATTTGAGTGGATGGCCTCATGGGCCCCACTTCAGCTCTAATATTTGTCTAAGTTACTATAGGAAAGTGAATTAATCCTATGGTTTATTAATGGGTCCCTCCTTGCCTATTTTAGTTTCTGCTAAACATTAGAAAAGGCAAAAATTAACAAAATTAATATTCCAATTAGCTAACTGCTAATTTGGAATATTACAGTCCTCCTGGCCAAAACGTTGCTTGTCCTCAAGCATATGCAAAGATGGATGTTGCATAATCTTCTCCCCTTCCCAAGTGGCATCCTCATCTGGAAGGTTTCTCCACCTAATCATATACTCCTTGACCACTCTACTCCTCAAGTGTCTCGCCCTGGTATCAAGAATGGCCTCCGACTGTAGCACCAAATGCCCCTCATCATCGGTAGGTGGGGGCTTCGTTGTTGTAGTCACCTGTTGTCCCAAAGCCTTCTTCATGCATGAGACATAAAAAATGTTGTGAATCCGGCTACCCTGTGGCAACTCTAGCTTATATGACACCTCTCCAACCCGCGCGGATCACCCTATATGGCCCATAAAAATGTGGCTTGAGCTTCTCAAATCCCTTCTGCTTCAGTGTGGACTGCTTGTACGACTGAAGTCAGAGATACACTATGTCATCCACCTCAAACTGCCTCTCGACATAGCCTCTATATGCATACATATTCTGCTGGTTTGGGCTGTGGCTAAATTATCCTTGAGAGCCTGGAGTATGTCTTGGCTCTCTTGGATCTAGTCTTTGGCCCTAGGGGCCTTGCTCCAAACATCACATCAACAAAATTCAGTGTATTATAACCATAAAAAGCATAAAATGGAGACATGCCGATAGACATGTGGAATGTTGTGTTGTAGCAGTATTCCCCAAAGTGAATCTAGTGTAGCCAAGCCTCCTGCCCTATGACATGGTTCCTCAAGTATCCCTCCAGCCACTTGTTAAATATCTCGGTCTGCCCATCTGTCTATGGGTGGTAGCTAGTGCTGGGTGTGTTGACCGCACTTTGTCAACTACCCCATAGCAGTACACCCCCATTTTTTAAATGGGATTCGTCATGTTCGACGTGGTTGCACCATTCAGATTCCATCATCCATATTTCATCGATAGTTGACATTGTTATAAATGATGTAAACCCATTCTGCATGTTATGATGTAAATGATCTAAGTAAGACCGTCAATGTATGTAACAACCTAGGTAAGCCTAGTATGTTGTTGATGATCTCTATCCTAAGAGGTTTTTTGTCTCACTGATTCACGAAAGTGATCGGCAGAGTTTTTCCCTCCAGCCTCACCCCAAAGCTAGGGTGGATTTTATCATCAACATACTAAGTGAGTCCTAGTGTTCTATTGAGTCCTTGTAAAAGTAGTTTGAACTACTTGGTCTACTAGATCATATTTTGAGTCGCGGAATTGGGTATTTATTGGAGGGTCTATACGAATGGGTTTTCCCCCTTCATGTATGTAAATGTATTATCTCATGTAAAAGAGGGTTGGAAAAATAATTATAATCCCCTCTTAGTCAATTAATTAAATTTTCTGGTCAATTAATTAATAAAATACTAAACCAGAAATTTAATTAATTTAGGGTCCTAAATTAGGATTAAATCTTTAAAGGCAAAATTTGTGGGTCCTTGGAAAATGATTTTGAAAGCCCCAGGCCAAGGGAATATTGCAAATTTTAAGAAATATTGGACCCCTCGGCCTTGGTGGTCAAGTCAAGGTCAAAATTTTGGGGTAATTAACTCAAAAATAATATTTTTGAGTTAATTAAAATTGAATTAAATGATAAATTCGTTTTTTCCCCAAAATTTTAATTTCAACGCTCTTGATTAAAAGATAATTAAATATTTTGGATGGTTGAGATTATTTTGACGAGGATCATCCAAAAATTTAGAGGTCTCTCTCATTCTTAAGTCATCCGATCTCAGGATCGTGCACTTGCTCTTAGAAGCTCTTGTAAACTATTGAGGAATAAAGCATAAAGACTTTGGGGTTACAAATCTGGATGTTCCTTCTCAGATATATGGGGTGAATTGTCTCTAAACTCTGCTACTTTGTTTCTTGTATTTTATGGTTGATGGCCTTTATGGATTAATCTGCATACAGGTATCTTGTGCAGTTTTCTGGGTTTATAAAATAACATTCTGATTTTTCTGCAAAAGTCTCATGTTGTTTGCTTAAATCTCTATCGATCTAAGATTCAGATCTAAGTGTGCAGAGAAATTTTTTAAGATTAGGCATCTGGGGAAGTCTTTGGTTGGACCAGCCGACTCTCAATAAACATAAATTTGATAAGCTCTTTATTTGTTAAATTTCCAGGTCTATCTTACGAAATTGGTGGTTTTACAGGGTTTCCTAGGGCTTGTGACTCTCATTAAAACTTTAAATCTCTGAAAATTGTGCTAAAACGGATTCAGATCTGACCATGAGGGTTTTAAATTTGTAAACTAGTTTGTATATTTGTAAATTTTTCAAGACAGTAAGGGTTTAATCGTGTGGGTATCTTCAGATCCGGCTAGTTGCTTGCAGGTTCAGGGTTCAAATCGCAATTTTTTTTGAAAATCTAAGGAAAATCTAGCCTCCAAAGGCCAGATCTTCCCTCAAATCCCCAATGTGGGCAAATCTGGGCAATAATTAAAGAGCATAAAGTCCAAGCATCATTTGATTGAAGAAGTATATCAGATCGAATTTCAAGGAAAATTTTAAATTTGCTGGGGAATTTGTGTGTACTAGATTTTAATCACGCCAACATTTTCTTCTGCCCTCAATTCGACTTTCATTTCTCTACCAATCGGATCCTTCTTTTCCTCCCTCAAACACGCTATCTCTACCATCCCAACCATCCGTCCAATGTCCTCAATCTGCTCCTCAACTCTGGTCGCCATCAAACCTGCCCTCTCATTGTCATCGGGCCTTCATCTCTGCAATCGATTCAACCTGCATCTTTTCCTCTGCTGTGCAAACCCGTCGACTTCTTTTCTCTGCATCGCAGCCTTGTTCCCACGCACCTCCAGCTTGCCCTCGCACGTCGTCCTCCATCCTTTCTGCTGTCCGACCTGCAGCTACAAACGCACATCATGAAAAATAAAAGCCAAAACACATGCGTTAATTTTTAGAGTATGGACTTATGTTTTTTTTTTGTAGTGGTTAGTTTAGCTTTGTGATAAATTGTATTCGATTTTTTTTATTTTTTTTTTTTTAATTTCGATTTTTATGAGTTAGGCGTATTTTTTTTATTTCGATTTGATAAGTTTTGGATTTTCTTTTGTTTTTGTGTTTTAGATTTTATGGAATTTAGATTAGCGCTAGGTTTGATCATAGTTTCAAATTTTAGTTTTAATTTAGTTTTTTTTTTTTTTTTTAGTTTTAGCATAAGTTAGATTTTAGATTTAGTTTAGGATTTTGTTAGGATTTAACTTTTTTTTAGTTTAGTTTAACCCAGTTTAATTTTTAGTTTTAGATTTATTTTAATTTAGATTTAAATTTAGCCTAATTCTAACTTAGTTTTAAATTAGCTAGATTTTAATTTTAATTTTGTTAGTTTTAGATTTTTTTTGGTTTAGTTTTAGTTTAAAGCGTTAACTTGGATATAAAAATTTTGAAAAAAAAAAAAATTATAAAATAAAAAGTTCAAAAACAAAAATATTTTAAATTTTTGTTTGTTTAGTCTAAATTTTCATTTTTTTTTGAAGTTTTGGTTTCATAAAACAAAAAACTAATAAAAAATTATAAAAAATTCTCAAAAATATCTTTTATAGTCAAACGAGCTTTTGAAATTTTATCCTAAATGTGACTATATAAAATCTTTGATTTGCTTGGATCGAAATTAATTGGAACATCTTAAATATCTGGCATTCTCATTGTGAGTTCAAGTTATTCATGGTTGTGGCGTTTTCAATTAAATATCATCGTGATCAATCATGTTTTAATAAGCAACAGTTAATCGTCACTTACTTGTTTATAATTGCATAACGGGATTTTGTTTGACTCCATAAGGCACTGGTCTTAAACGTGAAATCTAATTTAGATCTATGGAATTTTGTTCTTTTCTATCAAGTATTTGATGTTTTAGCTGTGTCTCCTGGATTTATCATCCTCATTTGTAATAAGGTCTACCTCCCTTAGCTTGCAAGGAGACAGTTTAAATAGAGAGATTGGGGATAAGAGTGACAACCTCCAATCTGAGCCGTTGTCGCGGTGCCTGGACAATCTGTGCGACAACATTTTTTGGTGCCGTTGCCGGGGATAGAGTTTTTCTGTCCTTGGTCTTAACGACATTTTCTAATCTTCTGATCTTTCATCGCCATTCATTAGCTTGTCATAAGGGATCACATTTTCTGGTGTTCTTTCATCTCTTCATCATCTAATATTTTCATCTTTATCACCTGGACATTTCGGTTGGCTTCTTGTTTGGGTGGAGACTCCACTTATTCATATTTTTATTCCCAAACAAGAATCCCCCCCCGATATCTATCTGCTATCTCTCGATTATTTATTTCTATTTTCAGAATTAGTTTCGTGTTCAAGTGGCGACTCCAAATTCTTTCATTTCTTACAAGAGTTCTTGCTAAGAAGTTCGCTTCTTGAGGACCTTTTGACTATTCTTGAACACGAATCTATTTCTTAAATTTTAGGCAGGTCATCATGGGTGACACTTTTCATGACATGCCAGAAGAGGTCATTTCTAAATTTCCTTTTTTCTCAGTAGGTCATCCAGGCATTGCTCTACAACATCTAAGGATGGTAAACCTTTTATACATAAATATTGTCGTCCTTCACAATATAATCATGAAGATGTCAAGATACGTGTCTTTGGCTATTCTTTAAAAGGTGATGCTAGCGATTGGTTTCGAAATTTTCCTGAGGAGTATTGTTTACAAGACATCATCAATGCTTTTAGAGATAAATATATAGAACAAGATGGCTCAAATAGTGAAATTGATCTTGTAGAGAACTCAACTATCAGCAGGAGATTTCCAGACAATTCTCAGGATGAATCCACTTGTACCATGATAGCACAAACCCATGATAGTGGTGAAACAAAAACAAATTGTCAAACCAGTGTTGATAACGATAATAATATTGTTAGAAAATTGATTCAGATGGTTAAGGACATACAACTAAATCAAGCTTAGGTAATCAAGAATATGGAGTCCAACCAGGCTCAAATCATTAAGAATATGGACCTTAATCAAGAAAAAATAATAGCGGATCACGCCAGGGAAATTGGTTCTATGCAGAACAGGTTAAAGGTCATGGAATTTAATCACTCCAATCAAATAATTGCCATGGAAGAAAAACGTGTTAAGGAAATGATGATCATGGAAACAAATCATAAGAAAGAGATGAACTGTATGCAAAATTTCTTCATGGCCATGAAAGTAGATAATGATAAAATGATTCAAAACATGGAAGCTAACCAGATCAATCTTCAGAATCGGATAAATACCTTAGAAGAAAGTCATGCACAGGAAATAAATGTCATGGAAAACAGGTTAAAAATGATGGAAGTTAATCATTCTAATCAGATGTATCTTCAACACAATTTGTCAACAGATCATAAGACTTCTTGTCTGCTAAAGCCATTTCCATCTCATCACATGGAGGTCACTTTTCCCATTAAGGAAGAGTTAACTATGGCTACAAAGGATGTCGAGAAAGACCAAGCTTATGTGTCACCATTGACAGAGTATGTTCAGAATAAGATTGGTTGCGCTCCAGATTCATCAAAGGTTTTGTACAAGGAATTTCAAGATAAGGACAAGAAATCTACAGTAGTCTCATTGCTAACATCACAACCCACTTAGACGAAGAGAAAGAAGAAGAAAGGAAGAAGTAAGTGGTTTGATTCGTCTGATGGTCGAGAGTATCTTGACATTCGGATAAGACAAGGTCCCACAATTAGCAATATTGGGCATGGCACATCTGAAAAGCAGCCTACAGACTTGCCTGAAAGCAGGCAAATGCTCATCATACACTATATTGAGCACATCTAATGCCACGGGGCATCCTCTGTATTGTATCTCTAACCTTACACCCTGTTATTTTAGCATTTCATTTTGTAGTTAGAGTAGATTTACTTTTCATGTTAAGTAGAATAATAAATAAAAGAGGAGTTTCTGTCTTTCATGAGCTTAACGTTATATGATGATATTGGGATGGACGCTACTTATGTAATCTTGTGTGTTGCTTGGATGCAGATTCTGTATTCTCACATTCCTTCAATGAAGCAACGTGTCCCCAAGTAGAGCCAGATGTTGACCGCACTTTGTCAACTACCCCATAGAAGTACACCCCCATTTTTTAAATGGGATTCGTCATGTTCGACGTGGTTGCGCCATTCAGATTCCATCATCCAGATTTCATCGACAGTTGACATTGTTATAAATGATGTAAACCCATTCTGCATGTTATGAGGTAAATGATCTAAGTAAGACCGTCAATGTATGTAGCAACCTACGTAAGCCTAGTATGTTGTTGATGATCTCTATCCTAGGAGGTTTTTTGTCTCACTGATTCACGAAAGTGATCGGCAGATTTTTTGCCTCCAGCCTCACCCCAAAGCTAGGGTATATTTTGTCATCAGCATGCTAAGTGAGTCCTTGTGTTTCTATCGAGTCCTTGTAAAAGTAGTTTGAGCTACTTGGTCTACTAAATCATATTTTGAGTCGCAGAACTAGGTATTTATTTGAGGGTCTATACGAATGGGTATTCCCCCTTTATGTATGTAAATGTATTATCTCATGTAAAAGAGGGTTGGAAAATAATTATAATCCCCTCTTGGTCAATTAATTAAATTTTCTGGTCAATTAATTAATAAAATATTAAACCAGAAATTTAATTAATTTAGGGTCCTAAGTTAGGATTAAATATTTAAAGGCAAAATTTGTGGGTCCTTGGAAAATGATTTTGAAAGCCCCAAGCCAAGGGAATTTTCAGAATTTTAAGAAATATTGGACCCTTGGGCCTTGGTGGTCAAGTCAAGGTCAAAATTTTGGGGTAATTAACTCAAAAATAATATTTTTGAGTTAATTAAAATTGAATTAAATGATAAATTCGTTTTTTCCCCAAAATTTTAATTTCAACGCTCCTGATTAAAAGATAATTAAATCTTTTGGACGATTGAGATTATTTTGATGAGGATCATCCAAACTAGCCGTTAGAGATCTTGTCCTATAAATTTAGAGGTCTTTCTCATTCTTAAGTCATCCGATCTCAGGATCGTGCACTTGCTCGTGGAAACTCTTGTAAACTTTTGAGGAATAAAGCATAAAGACTTTGGGGTTACAAATATGGATGTTCCTTCTCAGATCTATGGGGTGAATTGTCTCTAAACTCTGCTACTTTGTTTCTTGTATTTTATGGTTGATGGCCTTTATGGATTAATCTGCATACAGGTATCTTGTGCAGTTTTCTGGGTTTATAAAATAACATTCTGATTTTTCTGCAAAAGTCTCATGTTGTTTGCTTAAATCTCTATCGATCTAAGATTCAGATCTAAGTGTGCAGAGAAATTTTTTAAGATTAGGCATCTGGGGAAGTCTTCGGTTGGACCAGCCGACTCTCAATAAACATAAATATGATAAGCTCTTTATTTGTTAAATTTCCAGGTCTATCTTACGAAATTGGTGGTTTTACAGGGTTTCCTAGGGCTTGTGACTCTCATTAAAACTTTAAATCTCTGAAAATTGTGCTAAAACGGATTCAGATCTGACCATGAGGGTTTTAAATTTGTAAACTAGTTTGTATATTTGTAAATTTTTCAAGACTGTAAAGGTTTAATCGTGTGTGTATCTTTAGATCCGGCTGATTGCTTGCAGGTTTAGGCTTCAAATCGCAATTTTTTTTTAAGATCTAAGGCAAATCTAGCCTCCAAAGGCCAGATTTGCCCTCAAATCCCCAATGTGGGAAAATCTGGGCAATAATTTAAGAGCATAAAGTCCAAGCATCATTTGATTGAAGAAGTATATCAGATCGAATTTCAAGGAAAATTTTAAATTTGCTAGGGAATTTGTGTGTACTGGGTTTTAATCATGCCAACATTTTCTTCTGCCCTCCATTCGACTTTCATTTCTCTGCCAATCGGATCCTCCTTTTCCTCCCTCAAACACACTGTCTCTTCCATCCCAACCATCCGTCCAACGTCCTCAATCCGCTCCTCAACTCTGGTCGCCATCAAACCTGCCCTCTCATTGTCATCGGGCCTTCATCTCTGCAATTGATTCAACCTGCGTCTTTTCCTCTGCTGTGCAAACCCGTCGACTTCTTTTCTCTGCATCGCAGCCTTGTTCCCACGCACCTCAAACTTGCCCTCGCACGTTGTCGTCCATCCTTTCTGTTGTCCAACCTGCAGCTACAAACGCACATCATGAAAAATAAAAGCCAAAACACATGCGTTAATTTTTAGAGTATGGACTTATGTTTTTTTTGTAGTGGTTAGTTTAGCTTTGTGATAAATTGTATTCGATTTATGTTTTCTTTTTTCTTTTTTAATTTCGATTTTTATGAGTTAGGCGTATTTTTTTTATTTCGATTTGATAAGTTTTGGATTTTCTTTTGTTTTTGTGTTTTAGATTTTATGGAATTTAGATTAGTGCTAGGTTTGATCATAGTTTTAAATTTTAGTTTTAATTTAGTTTTAATTTAATTTTGCTTTAGTTTTAGCATAAGTTAGATTTTAGATTTAGTTTAGGATTTTGTTAGGATTTTTTTTTTTTTTAGTTTAGTTTAACCCAGTTTAATTTTTAGTTTTTAGTTTTAGATTTATTTTAATTTAGATTTAAATTTAGCCTAATTATAACTTAGTTTTAAATTAGCTAGATTTTAATTTTAATTTTGTTAGTTTTAGATTTTTTTTGGTTTAGTTTTAGTTTAAAGCGTTAAATTGGATATAAAAATTTTGAAAAATAAAAAATTATAAAATATAAAATTCAAAAACAAAAATATTTTAAATTTTTGTTTGTTTATTCTAAATTTTCATTTTTTTTAAAGTTTTGGTTTCATAAAACAAAAAACTAATAAAAAATTATAAAAAATTCTCAAAAATATCTTTTATAGTCAAACGAGCTTTTGAAATTCTATCCTAAATGTGACTATATAAAATCTTTGATTTGCCTGGATCGAAATTAATTGGAACATCTTAAATATCTGGCATTCTCATTGTGAGTTCAAGTTATTCATGGTTGTGGCATTTTCAATTAAATATCATCGTGATCAATCATGTTTTAATAAGCAGTAGTTAATCGTCACTTACTTGTTTATAATTGCATAACGGGATTTTGTTTGACTCCATAAGGCACTGGTCTTAAACGTGAAATCTAATTTAGATCTGTATAATTTCGTTCTTTTCTATCAAGTATTTGATGTTTTAGCTGTGTCTCCTGGATTTATCATCCTCATTTGTAATAGGGTCTACCTCCCTTAGCTTGCAAGGAGATAGTTTAAATAGAGATATTGGGGATAAGAGTGACAACCCCCAATCTGAGCCGTTGTCGCGGTGCCTAGACAATCTGTGCAACAACAGGGTGTCAACTCTGTGCCTACCGAACAGAACAGATCTTGCCAAAAGCCTCCCATGAACTGGCTATCCCTGTCACTGACTATGGTCTTTGGAAGACCATGGAGTCTGAAGATGTCCCTAAAAAATAGCTTAGCCACTTGTGAAGTAGTGGACCGAGCTGAAATGGAAAAGAAATGGGCATATTTCGTCAACCGGTCAACCACCACGAAGATGCAATCTTTGCCCTATACCATGGGCAACCCAGTGATGAAGTCCATAGAAATTCTTTCCCATTTCCCCTTAGGAATGGGAAGCGGTTGCAACAACCCTGCCGAATGGTTCAGCTCCCCCTTGGTCTTCTTGTTGAGTTTTCTTGTGTGATGGGGTAGCATCGGATGTGATCTAGCTCCCAAAATTTGTGGAGGGACTAGAGTACATGAGATCTCCAATACCCAAAAAGGGATTTGGGAAATTTCATCCGGTTTGGGAGATATTAAATTAATTAATATTTTTAATTAAGGACCCTAAGTCTAACTTAGGAAAATTAAAATATTAAAGTTAATTAAATTAAACATGTGATGAAATTGTCTTAAGTCACACGGATCAAGCTTTCTTTTAATCTTAGCCATTGGTTTCCCAACGAGAAAATTATAAAGGAGAGGCTTGGGGTCATTTGGAGAAGACACACAGAGGTAGAGCATTGAAGCTAAGCTAGAATTCTAGGGCGTGGTTTGCTAAGAATTTCCAGAAGTGTTTTAGCTGCAGAGAGGGGAGTTTAGGCAAAGGGGATGGTCTAATCCCAGTGCCTAGAATCAGCAAGAGGCAGAGAGCAGCTTCCAGAGGCAGCGCAAAGAAGCAAGAGCAGCAACAACAAAGAGGGCAGTAGCTGCACAGTGCACGGGCAGCTATAGCTACGCAGTCTCTACCGGGGCAGCGTCAGGTAGTAGGAGACCCTCTGGGGTTATGCAGAGTCCCTCAAGGGAAGCGTAGGGTTTGTGTCACCCATTCTGGGGTTACGAAGCCCTCCCCAAGCCAGTACAGAGGGACGCAGAGGTAGCAGAGGTTGACGCAGGGGCTTCCTGGGTAGCGCTGGGGTTTCTAGGCCAAGATCTGGTTGAGTCCTATAAATCTTGTTTGAGGGTGTGGATCAGTCAATATTTTGGTTTCATAACAATAGGTTAGCTGCAGATCTATATTTTTTCTGTCGGGTTTTCCAGATCTGGAACCCAGATTTGTTGTATTCAGAATACTCTTAATAATAAAGCTCTCTAGCAGCTAGAAGACCGGTTTTCCCGCATTGGGTTTTCCGGGGACTATTGTCCAGAAAATCCTTGTCACTTTGTCTATGTGTGCATGTACTTTTTATGTTTTAGATCTGAATCGATGAAAGTATGTTATGTGTTTGCTTCGATGTTAATATGAAGTTTCAACATTAATAACTTAATTAAGTAGGAGATGCATAACCAGATCTAACAGTAGATTTATGAATAAGTAATGTTCAAAATTTTTCACACTTTTGGCATACTACGCACTCCCTGACATGCTCGAGTACGTCCTCCTTGAGGCCCTTCCAAGAGAACCTCTCTTTGATGGCCCAATATGTTTTGGTAAATCCCTGGTGGCTTGAAAGTAGTGAGAAATGTGCTGCATGCATAATATTCTCCCGTAGCTGGGAGTTCCCTGTAAAAACGATCTGGTCATGGTAGTAGATGACCTCATCCATCACCCTGTACCGTGCATCCGTCACCTGCCCATCCAGGATTTCACATGCAAACCGGTCTTTGGAGTACTCCACCAGTAGTTGAGCCCTCTAATCTATGTCAATGCTCATCAAGGATAGAGATGCTAGTCTCCGGGACAATGCATCAGCCACTACGTTGTTCGTCCCTTTGGCATACTCAATGTCAAAATCATATGCCTAGATCTTGCTGACCCATTTCTGCTGCCTCTCCTACAACTACTTTTTCTCAAGGAAAAATCTAAGGCTGTTATGATTTTTCCTAACCCGGAACCTATTCCCCACAAGGTACTACCGAAACTTGGCCAACGAATGCATGATGGCCAACATCTCCTTGTCGTAGATGGGGTATAATCTCTCATGCGGCAGTAGCTTCTGGCTCTCGAAAGCTATGGGGTGTCTCCCCTGCATCAATATTGCACCTACCCCCTCCCTTGAAGCATCACACTCCAACACAAAAGGCTGCATGAAGTCTGGGAGGGCTAATACCGGATAACTGCTCATCACCTCCTTGAGTCTGTCAAAGGCCCTCTGTGCAGTCTCTGTCCAACTAAAAGCCCCCTTTTTGGTGAGGTCTGTGAGGGGTGCTGCACGCTATGAAAACCATTTGATGAACTTCTGGTAGTAGGTACAAATACCCACTGTAAGAACCCACTTTGGAATTTTTCTAAATAATCCACTAGACTTTAGAGTTTTTCTAGAGAGGGACTTAGCTAATTCGACCAACAGGGTAATCACTGCTACAACTATCATCCTTTTAATGAATACATTCTAAGACATCCTTTCAGTATGAATGAATCTAAACATATATATATATATATATATATATATATATATATATATATATAAGTCAGAAGTAATACGATTTTATGTAGATTAGCAATAAAATTTTAATCTTTCATAAAGAACTAATCTATACATGGGAAAATACCTGGAATAAAGCTGATGATTTAATGGTGGTTCTCCTCCTATGATGTTGTGAATAGTTGAACAGTTCACCGAAAAAATCAAATCCTCCCAGCCAATCTAGGAACAATCTTGATCCAGAGGATGTCTCCTCTGCCCCCGTGCCCAGATTTCCAAGAAAACTAGAGACTCCCTTTCAGTACAGATCCTCTCTTATCATAATATCACTTGGTAATTAGCAGAAGTTCAAAAGACCCTCCCCCCATTACCTTCGTATCATCTTCCTTAAATAACTCTCTCCACCGCCATACATTTTACCCCACCGCCTTTTCTCCATCAAGATATGATCTTCTTAAAGGGAGGTACAAATGTTATTTAAGGATATGTGATTGCTATTAAATAGGAGAGGTGATATATGGTTATAAAATTTGTTTAGGGTTATACGACTTGATTTTTGAGTATTTTTTATGAGTAAGGCTTATGTTGGAATACTAAATTAACTATATATATATTTTTATCAACTCAAGTTTATTTTATTTTTATTATTCCTTTTTATATACTTTATACTAAATTAATATGAGTATTAATCTAAAATCTTAATATTAATTTCTAACTCAGGTAATCTTGATATTAGTAGTTAGGTGTACTAGTGCGATGTGTGCGAGATAGGCAGGTGTATCTATCAAATGCCTATACCGTACACACGCTAATATCATTGCGTATAACTTGGGAATGGGTTGTTACACCCACAAACCCCCAGAGCTCCGTGACATTCTTCGGCTTTGGCCAATCCCGGATGGCCCTGATCTTCTCCTCATGGACTCTCACTTCGTCCACTCAAATGATATGCCCTAAATATAGCATCTCTGTCAACCCAAACTCGCATTTAGACAACTGGGCATAGAAGTGTTGTTCCTCCAAGATACGCAATACCGTCTCTATGTTCTGTAAATGCTCCTCCCATGTGCGGTTTTATATGAGGATGTCGTCAAAGAACACCATCACAAACTTCCTCAATTGGCCACGAAAAATGTGGTTCATGCAAGACTGAAAAGTAGCTGGAGCATTGGTCAGCCCAAAGGGCATCACCAAGAACTCGAAATGGCCATAGTGACATCAGAATGCAGTCTTGGGAACATCCTGGTCCCTCACCTTGATCTGGTGGTACCTCGATCTCAGATCAATCTTGGAGAAGAACTTCGCCCCCCTCAGCTCATCCATCAGCTTGTCGATCCTAGGAATGAGGGTAGTGGTTCTTCATGGTCTTCTTGTTCAGAGCCCTGTAGTTTATGCACATCCACAATGTGTCTTCCTTCTTCTTCACCAAGACCACCGAAGAAGCAAAGGGACCGGTGATGGGCCTGATGTGCCCCAATGTTAGGAGCTCATGAATCGTTATCTCAATCTCATCCCTATAGGCCTTGGGATGCATGTAGGGGATGGTGATCATGCCCTGAATGTTGGACTCCAACTCAATAGTGTGCTCAAACCCCCGATTTGGTGGTTGTCCTGGTGGAATGTCCCCAAAAATCATAGAGTGACGGTCTACGAGATTCTGCACATTTGGGTGCATAGGCTAGCCTGAGTACAACTAGGGTGCCAATATCTGGCTCACCCTTCAGAGAAATCTATGTTGAGATTTTGTTTATTTGGGGTAGCATCAGTTGTGCTCTAGCTCTCAAACTTTGTGGAGGGACTAGAGTTCACTTGATCTACAAGACTCAGAAATGGATTTGGGAAATTTCATGTGGTTTAGGAGATATTAAATTAATTAATTATTTTAAGTGTATTTCCTAAGTTAAAACTTAGGGAACTTAAATAATTAAAGTGAATTTAATTAAACATGTGATGAAATTGTCTTAAGTCACATGTATCAAGATTTCTTCTAATCTTAGCCATTGATTCAATATTTGATCATGGTTGTTGATTTGTCAACGAGAAAAGTATAAAGGAAAGGCTTGGGGTCATTTGTAAAGAAACACAGAGGCAGAGCACTGAAGCTAAGCTAAGATTCTAGGGCAGGGTTTACTAAGAATACTCAGAAGTGTTTCAGCTGTAGAGAGGGGAATTTAGACCAAGGGGATGATCTGATCCCAGGGTCTAGAATACACAAGAGGCAGAGATAAGCTCAAGGACAGCGTAGAGGAAGGTAGCAGCAGCAACAACAAGGAAAATGTAGTCTCTCCAAGGACAGCATGATTTTCAGCAGGAAACCGTCAAGGGTTACGCAGAGACCCTTCAAGGACAACGTAGTGACTGCGTCACCCAGTCTGGGGTAACACAGTCCCTTCTGGAGCAAATCTGAGGATTTGGAGGACTTCCAAGGCTAACGCGAGGATTTCAGGGGCTTCAGAGGCTGACATAGAGCCTTTCAGGGACAACGATGGGGTTTCTAGGCCCTAATCTTGGCTGATTTCTGTAAATACTGTTTGAGGGTGTGGATCAGTCATTATTTTGGCCCTAGATCATCCAGTGAGTTGTAGATCTAGCATTATCTTTGTTGGGTTTTCCAGATCTGGAACCTAGATTTGTGTATTCAGAAATATCCGTAATAATAGAACCCTCCAGCAGCCAGAGACCGGTTTTCCCACATTGGGTCTTTCCGAGGACTATTTTTCTAGAAATAACTAAGTCACTTTGTTAATGTGTGCATGTGCTTATTCTAGATCTGAATTGGTAGAGATCTGTTATGTGTTTTTCTTCGATATTAACTTGAACTTATTTAGTTGATAACTTATCTAAGTAGGAGGACCTTAACTGGATTAACAGTAATAATTTCTGCATAAGGTATAAGATTCAGAAATTTCTACATGGTATCAGAGCAATTGTAGATCTAGGAGGGACACCAGCTGAAGAGACTGAAGGTTTTAGCTATAGAAAGCAGCTGGAAAAGCAGTAGAAACGTAGATCCGAAGGGACAATGCAGTTTTCAGGAGCAGATTCACGCAGAGGGAAGGGTGACGTTGTCCAACGCAGTGTCCTAGAAAACCCACGCAATTACTATGTAGAGGCAGCTCAGAAACAATGCTGGTTTGGTTTGAAGCTAGCTAGTGTGATTCAGATCTGAATCTGTCAGATCCAGAAAAGACTGCAGAAAAGCTGTAGAAATTCAGAAGAGATGGTGGGGTTAAAATTTTGAAGTTTTCAGATTTTTAGCCTTAGTACAAGTGACAAAGATTGGGAGGAGATCAGCTTCTCAGTAAGTTTCTTGCCAAAGGAAACTTAGAGTTTGATCAGAGGATCAAAGAAGAAGCTGAATCATAGTTGATTTTGTGGATTTCCAAGAAGGGAAATCAAGTGTCAGAGGGAGCATAAGGCACCTGTTTCACCAAGGGCCTTAGATCCATTTCTCTAGTAAAGAGAAAAGGAAGTTCCGACACATTTTGAGCAGATGGCTCCTCATGGACTGCGTGATCAGGATAGGCTAGATGGCTTCTCAAACTTTTCGGTTTGGAAGGCAAGGATCCTAATTGTCCTTGAGGTATACAATCTAAGAGACCATGTAGAGAAGACTCTGGCCACACCGACAAATGCGGATCTCCTACGGAAGCATAAGGAAGCTGTTGGGCATGCCAAGAAACTGATAATGGATGGTATCAAGGACCATATTGTACCACACGTAGATGAGAAGAAGACATCGAACGAGATGTGGAAGGCCTTGACTTCCCTGTATGAGGGAAAGTCTGTCCAAAGAAAAATATTGTTGGAGACCCAAATGAGGTCATTCATGATGACCAAGGGAGAAGACATGGAACACTTACTCTTCAGACTAGAGTTTATCAGAGATTGACTGACTGCAATGGGTGCAACGTGGATGATGCTGTGATAGTCAGGACTACCCTCAATACAGTCATGAATGAGTGGGAAACCTTTGTCTAAAGTATCTTGGGCAGAGCAGACCTCCTAGATTGGGACAACTTGTGGTCAATTCTGCGTCAAGAAGAACTCTGAAAATTCACAAAGAAGCAGCACAGCCCAGGATTGAGAAAAGTGAAGAAGGAAGATGAGGAAGATGCAGCCTTGGCATTAAAGAAGCAGCTGAAGAAGAAGAAGGATCTTTCAAAGATCAAGTGCTTCCAGTGTGGTGAAATGGGACATTTTTCCAGCCATTGTCCTCAGAAGAAAAAGGACAAGGAAGCATCCTCTTCCAAGGCAGTTGTGGCAGATGATGGGTCAGAAGATGATGCATCCATGAGTGATCATGAACCATGGAGGTGTGGTGACATGGACATGTAGAGGAGCTACATGGAAGAGAAGGCGATATACTTGAGAAACTCATCTCTTGGATCACAAGCGAGCTATGACAGCCTTAAGACAGTAGCAGGACAAGTGGAGCAGTGGGTGCATAGATCACAGATGAAGCAGAAGCAGAAGCAGATCGAAATACTGGAAGAGGCAGCGCAGAGCAAAGCAACAGCAGCGTAGAAGCAGTAGCAGCGCAGAGGCTGATGTGACTTCAGCAGCACAGAGCAGTGCTGCTTATGCAGTGCAGAGCTGCAGCAGCACAGAAAGCTTTAGAGGGACAGTGCAGTGCAGCATCAGCGTGATAGATTTCAGCACAAAGAACTTATGTGACTTCAGTAGTGCAGAGGGAGTGTGATTACACAGGCAGAGTTGTAGTTGTGCATTGTTCTTTAGATACCAGCACAGATCTGTAGCCTATGGAGCCTCAGTGATGAGGATGCATCCCATCAGACTTGTTTGTCAAAGATTGGGCAGGAGATTCAGTTGTTTCTATTAACAACTGAAGTTGCAGTGCAACAGATGAGCATTGGCAGTGTTATGAGCAGCACAGATGCAACATATTGAGAGGGAGTTGCACGTATAGTGGTTGCAGTGGTAGTGGCAGAGTCATGGGCAACAGTACAGAATGACAGCAGTAGTGCAGAGTTGAGTGGTAGCAGGCCAAGCTTCAGCAGCACAGAACGAGTGCCCAAAATCATGTAATGCATAAGTGTGATGTATTGCTAGAGCACACCCTTGATGCTAATAGGGAGCGTTGAGATTTTGTGTATTTGGGGTAGCATCAGTTGTGCTCTAGCTCCCAAACTTTGTGGAGGGAATAGAGTTCACCTGATCTACAAGACCCATAAATGGATTTGGGAAATTTCATGTGGTTTAGGAGATATTAAATTAATTAATTATTTTAAGTGTATTGTTAAAACTTAGGGAACTTGTCACATGGATCAAGAATTTTTTTAATCTTAGCCATTGATTCAAGATTTGATCATGGCCATTGATTTGTCAACGAGAAAAGTTTAAAGGAAAGGCTTGGGGTCATTTGTAAAGAAACACAGAAGCAGAGCACTGAAGCTAACCTGAGATTCTAGGGCAGGGTTTGCTAAGAATACTCAGAAGTGTTTCAGCTGCAGAGAGGGGAATTTAGACCAAGGGGATGATTTAATCCCAGGGTCTAGAATACACAAGAGGTAGAGATCAGCTCAAGGACAACACAGAGGAAGGCAGCAGCAGTAGCAGTGAGGACAACGTAGTCTCTCCAAGGACAACGTGATTTTCAGCAGGATACCCTCAGGGGTTACGCAGAGACCCTTCAGGGACAATGTAGTGACTGCGTCACCCAGTCTGGGGTAACACAGTCCCTTATGGAGCATCTCTGAGGGTTTGGAGGGCTTCCAAGGCTGACGCAGAGGCTTTCAGGGGCTTTAGAGGTTGACATAGAGCCTTTCAAGGACAACAGTGGGGTTTCTAGGTGGCTGATTTCTGTAAATCCCGTTTGAGGGAGTGGATCAGTCATTATTTTGGCCTTAGATCAATGAGTGAGTTGTAGATATAGCATTATGTCTGTTTGGTTTTCCAGATCTGGAACCCAAATTTGTGTATTCAGAAATATTCTTAATAATAGAATCCTCCAGCAGCTAGAGATAGGTTTTCCCACATTGGGTTTTTCCGGGGACTATTTGTCCAGAAATAACTGTGCCACTTTGTCAATGTGTGCATGTGCTTATTCTAGAACTGAATTGGTAGAGATATGTTATGTGTTTTGCTTCGATGTTAACTTGAATTTATTTAGTTGATAACTTATCTAAGTAGGAGGAGCTTAACCGGATTAACAGTGATAATTTCTGCATAAGGTATAAGACTCATAAATATCTACAATCTAGACAACAGATGAAATTGTGAGATATACCTTACTCTGCAAGTCCCCGACTGATATAAATAGCGCTGGTGAAGCCCCTCTCTTCCTCTGCGTTATTGCCTACGCTGGAACTGCATAATATTGCATGGGAAAGCTAAGGAACTGTATCACCTCTCCTCTGCAACTGATCAAGCTGATTTGAGACTGAGTTTTGGCCCTCCTGGCTCAGAAACCCCAACCTCTAGCTATCTTCGGACTGACTCTGGAAGGCACTGCATCACTTCTGCGTGATTCCCTTTAGGGATTGCATCACCCCTTCAGAAAACTGCACTGCCTCTCTCTGCGTCACTACTACCTCTCTCTGAAATGTACTCCTGGTCCTCCTGACCAGTTACTGCATCCGCCCCTCTTTGGAACTGATCACTAAATCAAAATCACTGAGCAAACCCTTCCCTAGTGATTCGATCTTGATCAAAAAGCTATGTCTCTCTCACAAGCTCGAAAATGCCAAATGTTGAATGTGCTCAATGTGTTTTCCATAGGCCCCTCACCCTCCTTCTTATATTCTTCCGTTGACCCTTCAACAACCAAGATTAAAACTTAATCAAGGGCGAAGATTAACTTTGTAATATTCCAAAATGGAAATAGCAGCAATAAAAAACATAATAATGTAAAACGAAACAATTCTGAACATGTCATAAGAGGGATCAATATGAAACCATCATTTTATTCATATATCAGCAACAATATACAAAGAGATCTTAAGGGTTAAGCCACTCAAGCAATAATAACAAGCCTTCAATGATCAGAACAATAAGCACATGAGTTGCTGCTACTGTATAGAATGCCGAAAAGAAGTAACAACGCTGTCTATATCAATGTAGCTACTGTTGTAAAAATACATTAATAGAATATGGATGATAGATACAAAAGGAATGCCCAGAAAAGAAGATAAGGGCTCTAATACATGATTTCTAGCCGACCCAGAAAAGATAGCTAAAAATACCAAGAAAAATATACAATGTGACAAATCACCCTAGGGTTGATATGTCCATTGTCAATGCAACCTGGAACTGAATAGAAATGAGGCTATGACAGATCTGAAATGATAGTGTCCTCCTCCAATGGTATTTCTCAATAGAAGACTGATCCCTCCATTCAGAAATAAACCCTCCTGATGAGCTCAATGAACCCTCCCAGCGACTGCCTCTAAAAATAATGCAGATCTGGTTTGTAACTGCACCGTGAGGGATGGTAGATGGTTGTATTGATGCTAAAAATATAGAAATATGACCAAGGGCCTTCCTTGCTAATCCTCCAATGGATAGGCTACCTCTCCACTGAAAAACAAGCCCAAAATTGGCTCTATGTGATACTCCTTTGCTGCACCCTGGAACAAAACCTAGCTCTAAACAGAAATTGCGGTGTAGCTGAAGGAGGTAGCTTCGTTAGAATTTCGGAATGAGGAAATTCAGTCCAATGAACCTCTCCTTCCTTGAGGATGAGGTAGGGATTCCCGATCAGGAACACCCTTGTGCTAAACAGCACAACAAACCTCGCTAAACAGCTAAAGGATGCAAATTCTAAATAAACTAATATCAAAATGATAATCTAAAACATGCCTAACAATGGCTGCCATCCCATCCATTTATAGTGTGTGAGCCTTCTCACATTGGGTCCCATCCACAAATGCCACCAAGCTGATGCAAGTTGTCCTCCACTAAAACTGCGCTGTCTTATCATAAATGCCACTCCTCCATGACAGTGCTGTTGACTTGGTCAAAGTTCACCTATTCAACATGTATCTCCTCCTATTCACACCCAAAGGTGCTTGATCCAGCTGCTTATTCTTCCTCCTTTCACATTAGGAGTGTTATTATTCATTCTAAGGAGATTTATGGGCATCCCTATCCACTTATTAATTAATCCAAAAATTAATATTTTGGATTAATCTCCTAAAAAATTTGACTTTGACTTAACCACCAATGTACAAGGGCTCAAATTTTCTCAAAATATCCATTTTTCCTTGGTGGGGAACCTCCAAAAATTGACTTCTCTTTGATCCATGAATTTTCTTGGAGAGAAATTAATTTCTCTATAATTATTTTTGACTCAACATTAATAGATTTTCTACCTTAGGATTTTTATTTAATTTATCCAGAAAAATTAATTAATTGACACTAGAGAGGATTAATAATTTTTCCACCCTCAAATATTTTAGCCATGGTGTCTTAAGTATGAGAGACCATGCACTGAAATATTTTTTACATCAAGATACTAGAATTAATTCAACCCTGAAAGGGGAAATACACCTTTACACATAGACCCCTATGACATCCCAATTTTGCGACACAATATTAGCTAGTATAGACCAATTGTGTTTGTAATAAAATAATTTAGCCAAATATGCTTAAATTATTCCCAAACACACTTTTACAAATACTTGATATAACACTAGGACTCACCTAAGACCTTGTCAAGAGATTCCACCCTAGATTTAGGGTTTAAGCTGCAAGAAAAACTCTGTAGATTATCCGTGTTTAGAAATACACATAATTTGGTGACGTTAAAAAAACTTCCTAGGATGAAATCCATTGCAAATGCGAGAGGCTTATCTAGGTGTTGTTACATATTTAAATGGCCATACTAGCATCATTTACAATGGTGTTGGATGATGACTTTGAACTTAAAAAAAATAATTCTTCATGCCTTTTTACTTTGCTTCCTTGGACTGTTGACAAAGTGTGGTTTTTTTATTTTTGTAGCATCAGATGTGCTGTGGCCTCAAGAATTTGCAAGGAGGCTAGGACACATGCGTTCTCCAAGACCCAAAAATCGTTTTGGGAAATTCCACTCAGAGAAGGTTTAATTAAAATAATTAATTATTTTAAATGGATGCCTAAGTCTAAACTTAAGAAATTAAAATAATTAAAGGGTACTAATTAAATAGGGTGTGAATATTCTAGAAAAAGACGGGGACCGAGTCAAGATGATCTGAGCCATTGATTATGATTTAATCTGGGCCGTTGAATGTTCAACGAGAAGATTATAAGAATAAGCTCGATGGGCTCTTGGAGAACACATCAGGTGAGAGATCTAGAGATCGAATTCTCAAGAGAGAAGTGCAGCAATTGTCGGAGGAGTGATCGAGTTGATTTCTTGTAGTGAGGGGCATGGATAGTTGCTGGTGGAAGTTTTCCTGATCTGGTGAATACAGAGCAGAGGAAGCAGAGTGAGATCCAGAGAGGCAATGTAGAGCCACACTGGGCAGCACAGAGCCACGCAGAGGCAACGTAGATCCTGGGAGGAGATCTGCAATATTGATTAGGAGAAGTCCAAATGTAGTACCGGGAGTCGGAGTGTGAGACTAGAGGGTCAAAGATCTGAGCATCTAGCCAACAGATCAATCAGCTAGAGGAGTGACGTAGTCCTTATTAGTTGTTACGTAGAGGTAGCGCAGTGACTGCGTCAAGGCTACTTGGGGCTAGCCATTTAGACACTTGATCAATGTCGGATTGCAAGTGATAGTGTGAGGTTAATTCTCACTTCATTTCCACCAATTATATTCTCTGTATTGTATAGCCAGTAAGGCATCCAAAGATTTATATTCAGAAACTATTGCATAATAATACAAACCCTCAGCTACTGCATCGGTTTTCCCGCATTGGGTTTTTCCGGGGACATTTGTCCAAAAATAACGGTGTCAATTGTGTGTTTATTTCTTTCCTCTGCTGTATTTTGTTTCTGCAACATTTTTGTATTTGTGTAGGTTGCAGTGTGATGTATTCAATGTTTGTCGTAGATAATTGCAAATAAATTGTTAAGTAAAGATTAACAATTAGGTGAATATTTTCCAGTTGCTGTAGTAGGATTCCAGTTTTAGGAATTTTCACATGGTATCATAGCGCAAGTGAAGCAGAGAAGATCTCAGATGCAAAGTTGAAGAGGGAGCTCGAAAAGCTGCGTAGGCAGTAGATCAAATCCCCAGAAGGGCTATGCAGTTGAGTGCTAGGAGGGCAAAATTTTCATGGAAAAATCCTTCTCTGAGTGATTTGACAGAGAAGAATATTTTTACAGATTGAAATTTTTCTGTGGCAGAGGGAGCAACGCAACAATTTCAACGCAGTGTAGATCTTCAACTTGGATGCATATTTTCTGCAGTAGTTTTTAGAGTAGAAAAACGTTAGAAGGGAAGAAGAGCACATTGAGGGAATTCTAACCTCAGAGAATTTCTTGCCTAGAAATTCTAATTTCCCACACAGAAGCAACAGTGGTTGAGAGAATTTTTGCTCACTTCAGCAAGGAGTGAGTATAGCCAGTCAGTAGTTGCGTAGAGGGTTAGAGGCAGACTTCGACATTGTTTTTGGGCGTGGTGGCAGCAATTGTGTTGAGAGATCAGGGTCGGTTGGAGGGTGCCTCCAACTATGTGATCTAGAAGGCAATGATCTCCTTCCTTCTAGACGAGCATGATATTAATGCCTTCATCGATAATGTGGTAGTTGTCCCCGTAGATCCAGATGCATTGAAAGCTTACAAGAAGGATATAGCAAAGGCCAAGAGGTTGATCCTCGACGGAGTGAGAGATCACGCTGTATCTCACATAACGGACAAAGGTACAACCAAAGAAATGAGGGTTGCATTGGCCACATTGTATTAGGGATCTTCTGAGAAATGGAAGATGTACTTGGAGGAGAAGATGAGATCCATGAGGATGTATAAGGGGGAGCACATAGATCCTTTCTTTATGAAGCTTCAGGAAGTCTAGGATCAGCTGGAAGCTGTAGGGTCAGAGCCTCAGGTTACAGAGATGGTTAGGTTAGATCTGAACAACGTCTAGGAAGAATGGCAAGTTTTCGTCCAGAGTATTATGGGTAGAGAAAATTTGCTGGATTGGGAGAGGATGTGGGCTGCTCTCCAACAAGAAGAGATGAGGCATGATTTAGTAAAGAGAAAACTGGATGGCAGCTGCAACAGCGGGCAGAAAGCAGAAGTAAAGGAAGAAGAAAATGCAACCCTTGCATCAAAGGGGCCTCAGGAACAACGTAGGCGAAAGGACATTTCAAAGATGAAGTGTTTCCGATGTGGTGAGATGGGCCACTTCAATTCTCAACGTCCTCTTCGGAAGAAGGACAAGGAGAAGTAGCAGGATCAGCGAGCTGCTACCACTGAGATGGAAGAGGAGTTTGCCATGATTGCCCATATACCTCCAAGGGAGAGGTGGGGTGATCAAGTATTGTAGTTCCAGAGAACTACAGATGGGCGGGATCCTTCAGGAGTCCACCTCTTGGATCAATTCTTTCCTATAGGAGCCCATAGTAGCAGTAGCAGGATGGACTAGTGTTAGTTGTTGCAGAGGAGTGCTAGAGTGACAGTTACAGTGGCTAGGAGCACTAGAGATTGAGAAGCGTAGAGAAAAGTTGGCAACAGTTTAGGTGGCACAGTGCAGAGTCAGCGGCAATGCAAAGGCTTTAGAGGATCAACGCAGAGACTAGCAGTAGTCAAAACTATAGTGACAGATGCACCATACTATAAGCAATTGGTTCAGCATTTTGGTTGTTTTTTTGTTACAACAACAACAGAGTTGCAGTGCAAATGCAGTTGGCAGCAGCATGCAGGGTCAAGAACAACATAGATGTTGCATTTGCGCAGTAGTTGGTGGGAAGTGATGTCAAACATTAGTAGCGCAGAGGGAGATGATTCAAAGTCATAGTAATTCTTCAGCAGGTGGCATTGATAGAGAACATTCCTCACTAAAACGGAGTGTTGATTTGTAACGACTCTCATCTAACACAATTTTTTTTTTTTTCTAAATTGTAAAAGAAATATATTACGCATAATAAATTTTCTCTAGAGAATTACACGTAAGGTATTATACATAATAATTATCCCTTAGACAATTATATGTTTGTATTCACAATTATATGTTGGAGTATTATATTGTCATCACTTAATATAATTATTTTTCGTCAGCATACATATATATACATTGGTGAATGGTTAAATCTGCTACGCCATCGATTCACTATACGTATGTGAAGTTCGAACCTTAACCTCTTAACTAACACTTTGCCATACGAAGATAACCCTCCTCATAATTACCATACGCGTTGTACCATTGGCTATGCGATTTAATATTCACGCTACCCTAAGTGGCTTACACCTTGGTATGCATTGGGATGTTCAATCCATAATGTGATTTATGGAAGTCATATCATTACGATCCTTTTGCATTTATATGACAAGCGTTTATCTGTTGACCTAGAAATATTAAATTATTTTCCCATTACAGACCCATGTGATTGAGTACTATTACATTTAATTCAAATCTCTTCCATTCGATTCATCTGGTCTTTGTCAGTTAGGAATTCAGACATTACCACACCCCTGAGGCTATTGCATCGATCCTCGCCTCTCTTCTCAGATGGTTCCACGTGTACGGTGAGATCTCTTCGGTTATTAGGGTTTCGTTTGGAATTAAAATGCTCTTGACATCATTCCATTCCTCTTTCCAGTGATCGTTCTATCGTTCCTTCCACAGAAACTTTAACGGAGAGGTTCAAATTGCATTCCTATTCAACTCGGCTTGTCTCAGGTAATAATCAATTCGTTTTAGCTTGCATAATTTTTTTTTTCGCTTTCCTATTATGACAGAGGCGAGAAAGGTTCCGCCATTTATTTGCTTTGAATTTTTTTTCTTTGTATCAAATCGATACAGTCAACTCAGCATGTATCAAACGTTTTCGTTTATTATATACACATCTGAGCTAAGTTTGAGTTCTTATTATTGTTAAAGGTTAACTTTCCTTTCTATTTTTTTTTGACATTGGTCTCATACGAATCATCGTCCCTTTTCTTAATGGTAATTTGGTTTATTTGTGAAATAGCCACCGCCAATGAAATCGATTATGTAGGGTCGATGTTATGAGTTTGACGCATCGCTCAGTTGGCCAGGACTACCGAGTTATCATTGCACTATTCTCATTAACCCTCGGCTCACCCCTTACCGGGTAATTTATTTAATTGAGTATATTAATGCTATCTATGTTTTTCGCAGGTAAGGTTCTCACCTTCGATGGTTTCTCATTTGAAGAGAAAACACCTGTATTTATTTCCGGGAACGATTTCTAACAATGCTTCATGTGTTGGCACAGGTCGGTCGATGAGCCTCCTTCTATTTTCCAAGTTGGGAATAATATTCCCCCAAGTGTCTATAGATTTGTCTTTGGATTTCACATTTCTATGAATATTGACCCCAATAAATTTCTCGGGGAAAATAAACTTGTTATTTTTGTAACTTATACGAACAGAACTCTGGAGATTTTATAACCTAAATCTCTGAACTGAAGTTATTCACTGATGCTTCAAGTAGTGTATTATTTATTATTCACGTTTTTCTCCTTACTATGAAATGATGAAACCCTTCCCGGCCAAATCTTATTAGGACCTTTAAATTTATATGCAGAACTGGTTAACTTAGAATCGTTTTAATGTTCTGAAATTTTTCAGTCTCTAATATGTATATATATAAAAAGAACATAATCATTTTTTGGAATGTCCTGAAATGTGAAATTCTGTGGCATTCACACAGATGTTTAATATTATTAATTTTATATCTTTTCATAGTTCAACAGTTCTATATATATAAGAAATTTTGGTACAAAAATTCCTATTTTCGTCGATTTTATTCACAGGGTAGATAAAATTCTATCTTATTTCCTCTTGTATAATACCACTGTGTATACAATTTAATTTGTAGTAAGGTTTTTGTATAATGTATCCTTTTTCTTCAACTATATATATAACATACCGTGGTGTATAAATTTATAATTTCTAGCTTTTCTCTTTTCAAGTATACATCACTTATGCTAAATAGAGTTAATTTAACTTCAACAGAATTTTCAACAGGTGTTTTACCCAGCATAAAGAGGATTTTTATATTATGCATTCTGATAATATTTATGTACTAAAATCTTCGTTTATATATTTTTTTCAGTGTCATACATAGACCAAGATTATATGTTCTTAATACATATTTTGTTTGATCAATATATATCATAGATTACTTTCACTACAGGTATATCAATGACATCTATCTTTCTATTTATTTTAGAGTTGAATTGTTAAATTAATTATATCCTTACTGTACAGTATAATTTATTTTTCTTGCACAATTATAATGAGTTCACAGAACTCTAGAATTTAATTTCTGATTTTCTAATTATTGCTCATTCCTTATATAATTTATTTTTCTTGCACAATTATAATGAGTTCACAGAACTCTAGAATTTAATTTATGATTTTCTAATTATTTCTCATTCCTTACTAATGGAACTAATATTTTCTTTGCATGCTTATACATAGTTTTGTAAATCAGGTATATTTAGTCCAAAGCTTAAATGAACTATTAAAATTTCTACGTATATTTTCTGTTCATGAAATTTTCACATTCTAGAAGCAGATTTATGTTACAACATTCAGTATAAATTATGGAAATAATATATATATCCAGATTTAGACCATCTCTGGTTTAGAGATTCTGGTTGATAATTTTCCATAATGTCTATTCCTACAACTATATAGATTTTGGAGATTAAATTCTCGTATTGAATTCTATTAAATGTAAGGAATGATAAAATCTCAGAAAACTTAATTCAAAATGACAGCTACAATATTTTTCAATATTGTACAATAGCATCTATATTATCAATTCATAAGATTAGTGTGCATACCACTGCTTCCTATGACCAACCTCCCAACCTTAGAGTTATTCTATCTCCAGAACTCACCCCCGAGCTAAGATCCTCTCCAAGAACAGACCAACCCCAATCTGTTCTGGAGTAGCTTACTTAAGTTATGCTTTCCCCAAAGCCTGTTTCTAATTCTGCGTCCAGAATTCCAGGATGCTTTTATTCCTGTTTGCCTAGGCTTCCCTTAATGAGGGAATTTAAAGCTGCTTTCTGCTTTTCCAGCTTTTTACCTCTTCCCAACTACTTTCCTCATCATTTGGGAATTTAGATTTTTACTCTTAAATCTAAATTAGAAATAATTCCTTTCAAGGCTTTTTGAAAGGTTTTGGGAAAGTCTTAGCCTTGTCCATATCCTCATGGATCGGGCTTATGATCTCCAATATCATCTTGTCATATTGCACAATAATATTCCATTTATTTTCATTAATAAATATTTAAATAAAAATCCACATAATAATTATCCATTGGGGTCCACTTCCCTTTGGATTTTTTTTTGTTCAAATGTCTAACTTAAAAAACATAGAGACTAGGGGTGTTACTCATTCCCCCTCTGAAAACAAACACCGTCCTCGGTGTTACAGACTATCTACTATAGTTCATTTTGAAAATAAATATGGATATTTTTCTATCATCTCAGCCCCTCTTTCCCATGTAGCCTCTTCAGCAGTAAAGTGTTTCTACTGCATCTTTACTTTAGCTACTGTTCAATTTCTCAATTCAATTTCTTCTCGCTCCAATATTTGAAGCGGCTCTTGAAGGAACTCCCCTTATGGTTCCACCTGTATCACATTCTAATCAACAATATGAGAAGCATCATGTACATATATTTTTAATAACGAAACATGAAACACATCATGAACTTTAACATGGGGGGGTAAGGCTAGTTTATAAGCCACCGGTCCCACCCTTTCCAAGATTTCAAAAGGCCCACAGTATCTAGGAGCCAATTTTTCACAACTCACAGCATAAAGAGTGCTCTTTTTGGGTTTAATCCACAGATACACACGATCACCCACTTTTTATTCTCGGTGCACCCTCTTCTTGTCGGCATAACTTTTCTGTCGATCTTGGGCTGTTTTGATGTTTTTCTGTATTTGTTTGACAATTCTTTCCATTTCTTGTAGAGCATCTGGTCCAAGTACTAGCTTATCTTCAGGCTGGCTCCAACTTAAGGGAGTATGGCACTTTCTTCCATAGAGTGCCTCAAATGGACTCATTTTGATGGAAGATTGGTCGTTGTTGTTATAAGAAAATTCGACTAAATGTAAGTAGTCTTCCCATTTTGATGGCCTATCCATCACATACATTCTCAGCATATCCTCCAAAATCTGATTTTTTCTCTCCGTTTGGCCATCCGTCTGAGGGTGATAAGCAGTGCTAAAATTTAATTTAGTGCCCATGCCCCCAAACAGACCTCTCCAGAAGGCTGCTGTGAACTTAGCGTCTCTATCTAAAATAATCACCTTGGGCACCCCGTGTAGCCTTACAATTTATTTTAGGAACACATCTGCTACTTGGGCCGTTCCAAAAGTAGATTTTATAGGTATGAAATGTGCAGACTTTGTTAAGGTATCTACTACTACCATCACTAAGTTATGCTGGTGCTCTGTTCTGGGTAACCCGGTTATAAAATCCATGGAAACAGTGTCTCATTTCCATTATACAATTGGTAAGGGATTGAGAAGACCAGCTGGATGCTGATGTTCAACTTTGACTAACTGACATTCCATGCATCTAGCCAAGTATTTGGCCACGTCCTTTTTCATTCCTGGCCAAAATAATTTCTTTTTCAAGGCTGTAAGCATTTTCTGATATCTAGGATGTCTTGAATATGGTTGTTTATGATATTCATCTAGGATTTCTTTTTTCAAAGAATCCACATCGGGGATGTACAATCTGTTTCTATAACAGATCAACCCTTTTTGATTCTGGGTGTATCCATCCATTTCCTTTTTCAACATTTTCACTTGTAGGTTTTCATAGTTGGGATCTTGATCTGCTACCTTTTTTACTAATTCTTCTAAATCAAAATTGGCACTACTCCCAATGTGACTTATGTTTTGGCAGGAATTTCTGCTTAGGGCATCAACAATTTTGTTTTTTTTCCCTTTGATATGTTTTATGTCCATATCAAATTTTCTCATAAAAGACAACCATCTGGCTTGTCGAGAATTCAAATCTATTTGAGAGAAGAAATACTTGAGACTGATATGATCCATCATCAATGTAAATTTTTTTCCAAGAAGATAGTGCCTCCACATCTTCAAGGCATGAATTACAGTAGCCAATTCCAGATCATATACACTATAATTCTGCTCATGTTTCTTAAATTTTCTAGATTCATATGCAATGGCATAATTCTCTTGCAGTAGAACTCCTCCCAACCCCTCTCTACATGCATTTGTACACGCGACAAACTCTTTATCAGGATCTGCAATCTTCAGTATAGGTGCTGTGGTAAGTTTTAATTTCAGTTGTTCAAAGCTATGTTGGCATTTTTCAGTCCACTCAAATTTGGTGCCTTTCCTCTGTAGTGAAGTTATGGGATATACTATTGCAGAAAATCTTTCTACAAATCGTTGATAATATCCCGCAATCCCCATAAATGATCTCACTGTTGAAACATCAGTGGGCACCAGCCATTCTCTAATAGCCTTTATTTTCTTAGGGTCAATAGCCAATCCTTGTTCAGAAATGATATGCCCCAAATATTGAATTTTATCCTTATAAAATTCACATTTGCTAAACTTGGCATATAACTGATTTTCCTTAGGAGTCTGCAACACAATTCTAAGGTGTTCTTTATGTTCTGCCTCAATTTTTGAATAGACTAGAATATCATCTATAAATACTGGTACGAATTTGTCTAAGTATTTGTTCAGAACACTGTTCATTAAGAACCTGAAAGTGGCAGGGGCATTTGTCAAACCAAAAGGTAGGACTACAAATTCGTAGTGACCATACCTGGTTCGAAAAGTTGTTTTGCTGATATCTTCCTCCTTAATTCTGAGTTGGTGATAACCAGTCCTCAAGTCAATTTTAGAGAATATTGAAGCTCCTCTCACCTAATCGAAAAGGTCGTCTATTCTGGGAAATGGGTACCTGTTTTTGATTGTCAACTTATTCAGTTGATGATAATCGATGCACATTCTGAAGGTTCCATCCTTTTTCACGAACAGCACTGGTGCTCCCCAAGGAGATACACTCGGTCTGATATAACCTTTATCCAACAATTCTTGTAATTGCATTTTTAACTCCATGAGTTTAGGGGGGCTCATCCGATAAGGGGCTCTAGAAACTGGTGTTGCTCCTGGCACCAAGTCGATTGAAAAATCGATCTCTCTCTTGGGGGGAAGATGAGGAATCTCATCTGGAAAAACTTCCTTAAATTCCCTTATTACTGGTAAAGTGTCCAACATATTTTCTTCAAGTTGCTATCCTAATTCTTCAACATGTACAACATATACTTGATATCCCTTCCTAGCTATTCTTTTTAGCTGAAGCGCTGAGATCTGCCTCACAGAAATAGGTTTCGGTTTTCCTTTTAGTATGAATGGTTTTCCTTCATTATCTATGCAGTGCAAAGTTTAATCCCAACAATTCAGCATGGTCTTTTTCTTTTCTAACCAATCCATTCCTATCAATAAATCATAAGAGCCTAATGGCAGAATATTTAAATCTACCTCCGTCTGATATTCATTCAATTTAATAGTTTTTTTAGGTATATTATGAGTTACTTTGCGTTTAGTTCCGGTAGCTAACTGTACCAATCAAGGCTGTTGAAACTTTTTTGTTCTGAGTTTACATTTTTCTACAACTTGTGGACTAATATAACTCAAAGAAGCGCCCGGATCAATTAAGATAGTAACAGATTGATCAGAAATTTTACCTTCCATCTCGACCATAGTAGACTGATGTTTTGCTTGTCGGTTCTCCAAGGCTGCACTGATAGTGGGGATGTTCCTTGCTATATCATTCACTGTGGTAGCTTCTCTATCTCTCAGAACCATCTGAATATTTCTGTGTGGACAGTCCCTCAACAGATGAGGCTCCCCGCAAACCCAACATTTCAAAGGCTCCCGCATTTTAATTGTTCCTTCTTTCTTATTATCCCCATCTATTTGCTTTGAACCAACTTTGGATTGAGCAGTTTGACTTTCCTTTGGTTTGTTAAATTTCTTCCGCTGATCACCCCTACCAAAATTCTTTAAATAAACTGGTTTCTGTTTATTTCCTTTGAATTCACCCTTGTTTATCCAACTTTTCCCTTATTCACTCTTTCCTTTAAACTACTGGTAGCATAATCTAGCTTTCCTCACCACTTCATCCATGGTTTTTGGATTATTGAACTCTATTTTATCCTTGTACACGGTAGGAAAACAGTGCAAAATCCTTTGCACCTTTGCTTTCTCTTCTCGAATATAAGGAACATATCATAACAGATTTGTGAACTTGGTGACAAACTCATCTATAGTGAGTTTTCCCAATATGAGTTTGTGAAATTCTTTTGCTTTGTCATCATAATAGTGTTCGTTCAAATACTGGTTTTTAAACTTGACTTGGAAATCTTCCTAAGTCACTATTTTTTCATCAATGGCATGAACCATTTTTGTCTCCTCCCACCACAAGGTAGCCTTACCTTGCAGCTGGTAGATAGCTAATCTGGCCCTCAGATTGCTTTCATATTCATAGACCTGAAAATACTTAATCATATTCAACAGCCATGCCTCAGCATCTTCCTCCTTCTCTTAATCATAGGAGGGAGGTTTAATTTTTCGGAATTCACCTTGTAATTCCTTCTTTTGTTTAGACTGGTGTCTAGTAGTGTCATCTTCCTCAGACTCATCTGAGAGTCTACCTTTCCTCCTCCTTCCGGAACCTTCACCTTCTTGGCTGTTCCGCGAAGTCAGTTCTCTTACCAGTTTTTCCTGCTCCTCACTACCTAAAGATAGCCTGTCATTTCTTAGCTCAGCCATATCTTGTTGCAACCTGTGCAACATGGCCATTAAAGGAGCATTGGGATCTGGTGTATTATCTCTACCACCCAGATCGGCATAAAGTTCATCATCTTCAGCCATTGAATTTTCAGTTTAGTACCTTTTTACAATAAAACAAAAGAACATCAGTAACAATTTTTTTCAAAAAAAAAATATAATAATAATAATTTCATAATAGTGAGCACAAGAAAATAGCCCAGTTTTCCAACCTTGCTCTGATACCATTTGTAACGACTCTAATCTAACACAATATTTTTTATTTATTTTTTTCTAAATTGTAAAAGAAAGATATTATGCATAATAAATTTTCTCTAGACAATTACACGTAAGGTATTATACATAATAATTATCCCTTAGACAATTATATGTTTGTATTCACAATTATATGTTTTCTCATAATTGCATTCTACCCCTCATAACTATGTTGTGTTGGAGTATTATATTGTCATCACTTAATATAATTCTTTTTCATCAGCATACATATATATACATTGGTGAATGGTTAAATCTGCTACACCATCGATTCACTATACGTATGTGAAGTTTGAACCTTAACCTCTTAACTAACACTTTGCCATACGAAGATAACCCTCCTCATAATTACCATAAGCGTTGTACCATTGGCTATGCGATTTAATATTCACGCTACCCTAAGTGGCTTACACCTTGGTATGCATTGGGATGTTCAATCCATTATGTGATTTATGGAAGTCATATCATTACGATCCTTTTGCATTTATATGACAAGCGTTTATCTGTTGACCTAGCAATATTAAATTATTTTCCCATTACGGACCCATGTGATTGAGTACTATTACATTTAATTCAAATCTCTTCCATTCGATTCATCTGGTCTTTGTCAGTTAGGAATTCAGACATTACCACACCCCTGAGGCTATTGCATCGATCCTCGCCTCTCTTCTCAGATGGTTCCACATGTACGGTGATATCTCTTTGGTTATTAGGGTTTTGTTTGGAATTAAAATGCTCTCGACATCATTCCATTCCTCTTTCCAGTGACGTTATATCGTTCCTTCCACAAAAACTTTAATGGAGAGGTTCGAATTGCATTCCTATTCAACTCGGCTTGTCTCAGGTAATAATCAATTCGTTTTGGCTTGCATAATTTTTTTTTTTCGCTTTCCTATTACGACAGAGGCGAGAAAGGTTCCGCCATTTCTCTGCTTTGAATTTTTTTCTTTGTATCAAATCAATATAGTCAACTTAGCATGTATCAAACATTTTCATTTATTATATACACGTCTGAGCTAAGTTTGAGTTCTTATTATTGTTAAAGGTTAACTTTCCTTTCTATTTTGTTTTGACATTGGTCTCATACGAATCATTGTCCCTTTTCTTAATGGTAATTTGGTTTATTTGTGAAATAGCCACCGCCAATGAAATCAATTCTGTAGGGTCGATGTTATGATTTTGATGCATCGCTCAGTTGGCCAGGACTACCGCGTTATCATTGCTCTATTCTCATTAACCCTCGGCTCACCCCTTACCAGGTAATTTATTTAATTGAGTATATTAATGCTATCTATGTTTGTCGCAGGTAAGGTTATCACCTTCGATGGTTTTTCATTTGAAGAGAAAACACCTGTATTTATTTCCGGGAACGATTTCTAACAATGCTTCATGCGTTGGCACAGGTCGGTCGATGAGCCTCCTTCTATTTTCCAAGTTGTGAATAATATTCCCCCAAGTGTCTGTAGATTTGTCTTTGGATTTCGCATTTCTATGAATATTGACCCCAATAAATTTCTCGGGGAAAATACACTTGTTATTTTTGTAACTTATACGAACAAAACTCTGGAGATTTTATAACCTAAATCTCTGAACTGAAGTTATTTACTAATGCTTCAAGTAGTGTATTATTTATTATTCACATTTTTCTCCTTACTACGAAATGATGAAACCCCTCCCGGCCAAATCTTATTAGGACCTTTAAATTTATATGCAGAACTGGTTAACTTAGAATCGTTTTAATGTTCTGAAAATTTTCAGTCTCTAATATGTATATATATATAAAAAGAACATAATAATTTTTCGAAATGTCCTGAAATGTAAAATTCTGTGGCATTCACACAGATGTTTAATATTATTAATTTTATATCTTTTCCATAATATTCCTAGTTAGCAATGGCTAATTGGAATATTCGATTTTGCTCAATTTTGCCTTCTATAGTTTACTTATAAATAAAAAGGTGAGTAGAGGGGACATAACTCACTTTAGAAATAAAAGTTCACTCCCTAGTAGCACAAAATTGTAACTTAAGTGAACCAAGGGGGGCAAAAGGACCACGTAGGGAAGGGGCCCACGTGAACACTTGGAGAGACAGCGCAAGTTGAGTTGGCAGCGTGGGGGCCTAGGAGGCTACATTGGATGAGAGGCCTAGTGTTTGAGAGAGAGAGGCCAATGCTATATAAGGAGGAGAGCCTCCTCATTTGGGGCATTCGATGTTATGATATTGAGCTGTTCATTCGACTTCTTGAGCACGTTGGCTATTTAGCCTATCTGCAGCACTGTTTAGTGCAATGAGTGTCTTCGTTCGGAGATCTCACCCTCAGCCCTGGGGGACTTCGAGTGCCTGCTCGGGTGAGGTTTTCTGTTTAGTATTTTGGTGGGAGGATCGAGTTTTTGTTTGTGGTGGAGCTTCTCTTTTAGAGACTATGCAGTCCTGAGAGGGAGGACACAGTTCACTTGGTGGGGAGTTTGGTTTGATCTTGTTCGGAGGATTCAGGCTCTGAGATTGAGCAAGGGGCCAACCCTTGCCCATTGGAGATTTTTGGTGGAGTTTGAGGTTGTATTTTGGAGTGTTCTCTTCAAGGGTAGCGCAGAACCTTGAGGGACAACGTAGATCCCCAAGGAGGTGTTTTTCGGGGGTCGGCTATTTGCGAAAAGCTTTCCGAGCTTTTTTGGGTTGGATGAGTAGAAGCTGATTCCAGAGTTTCAGCATTTTCTGAGGTGAGGAGCAGCCCCAAATCTTCATGTGATCCCAACAGTAGCAACAACACAGTAGTTCTCTGGAAGTTTGGACGCAGATCAATTTGCATCCATTTCTCTATCATTCTGAGAGCTTTTCTTCACTTTCTTGGTGCAAGTCTAGGTGCCATCACTTTGATCACCTATTGTACTCATTTCTATTCTCAGCATAATAAAATGGCTTGGAATTCTATCTATATTTATTGAGTATCTGTTTATGTCTACATTGCTATTATATGCTCACACTACTGTTATTTTTATCTATCTGAGTGTTACTGTTAGTATGCCACTTGGTGTGTTTAACCCATACTTTTAGACAGAGTCTGGAAAGGGCCAGGTAGCCTCCAGAAATCACCCTCTTTTCAGAGGTGACATATCTAGTAAACGCCCTCCCAGTCCATCTCTGGTTAGAGTTTGCTTGTGTTTGAGAAATATCCCTGAAAAGGGATATTACAGTGGTATCAGAGCATAGTTCTGGCTCAGCCTGTGGAGCTAGTTGTCTATGACACCAGGGGAGAAGCCCTACATTTGTTACAGAGGTAGGAAGTACAGAGATATTGAGCGTAGGTTGGAGAACACCTACGGAGAGGGGGAATGCGTTCAGGTGGTGGACGCAGAATAGGAGGAGCCTATGATAGATTCAGAGCAGGAGGAGCCTGTGGTAGACGCAGAGTAGGGAGTGCTGATGGCAGATGACAGAGACGCAAAACATTTTGGGGAAGCACTCCTCAGATCAGTACAATATCTGGCAAGGCAGATCAAGGTGATGAGGCAGAGATTCACTGTTGTGTGAGGCTAGATAGCGTGAAATCCCAAGGGGTTTCTAGATTGGTGAGGTATCGAGTACGTCCCACCATTTTCCAAAGCATATTGTCACTCAGCATGATGCTACCCAGCACCAGGCATCACACGTACCTACACACTCTACCATGCCCACTTTTCTGGGAGCAGACACAGGGGCAGGAACCCTTCAGGAGACAGAGCCTAGCCATATGGGCGATTATTTTGTAGAGTATCAAGCCTATGGGTAGGAGTTCAGGGATGCTCTCTCGTTCAGAGACTTTGTTCAGCTCCAGCGGGACAGTAGACCCCGCGACCATCATAGAGGGCACCGACATTATCATGATGGACATACCCACCGCACAGCTAGCAGATTCCACTTGCCTACGTTTGATGGTTCATCAAATAGTTCGGCAAAGTCTTGGGTTGAGAAGTTGGACATCTATTTCTAGCTCAAACAGATGTCAGAGACGGAGGCCATCAAGGTGGCAACATTACATTTGGATGGTGAGGCCTAGGACTGGTGGTTCCATAGGATGGTTACACTCGGACATTCCACAGTGACGACATATGCTGAGTTCACCAGGAGATTGATAGAGAGATTTGACCGGAGGGATCCAGAACAGCACTTTGTTGAGATGACGAGGCTCAAACATACCAGGAGCCCAGAGACATACATTGCAGACTTCTTGAGGGTTTCAGTGATGGTGCCAGATCTATTCATGGCACGGATGATCTACATGTGTTTTGAGGGATTAGTAGAGCCACTTTGGGGTCTATTAAGATATACTAGACCAGCCACACTCCAGGATGCTATTAGCAAGACCTGGGATTTACAGGATGCCTTACCCAGGACTCGGACACCTTACCCCCATAGATAGGATTTCCAGCCCAAGGGGAAGGATGTGAGGATTCCGCCTCCAAAGGGGAATCTAGGACGGGCACAGATGGATGATGATGCCAAGAGGGAGCTGAATAAGAAGCAATTGTACTTTACCTGTCAGGAGCCGTGGGCACTGGGACATAGATGGGTTGCTGGAAAAGCACATTTTATTGAGATCTTCTCCGAGAGCAGCGGGGAAGAGGATGAGGAGGATGACGTGGAGGTAGGAGACAGTCATGTAGCGCAGGATCCTTTGTCGCCTCCACCAGCAGCAGCAGGTGGTGCGGCTTTTTCACCTACCGGAGGGGCCCTTGCAGCGTTGCGAGGAGTTTCCAAGTATTTGACACTGCGCGTACGGGGGACAGTACGTGGCCAGCGAGCATCAGTTTTGGTTGACAGTGGGGAAACCCACAACTTCATCGATGCACAGATGGTTGAGCGAAGAGGTATACAGACAGAGAGCTTTGATGGATTTTCAGTTTTGGTCCCAGGAGATCAGACCATGGTGTGTGCTCGTTATGTTCCAGAGTTGTTAGTGACGATGGACACCTATACACTGACCGACCAATTTTTCGTGGTCAATATTCCAGACACCAACATGATACTGGGTGTTCAGTGGCTTATCACTCTAGGGAAGGTCGCAATAGATTGGAAGGCCCTAGAGATGGAGTGGGATGATTAGAAGACCGGGAGGCAGAGAAGATATGAGGACAACACACATATCCGCCTTAGACTGTTTCAGCTCATTGGATGGAGGCAGTCTTCCAGAAGGGAGACATAGAGTGGGTAGTTGAGTTGCGTGCATCAGAGGCAGGGACTAAAGGGCAAATGGTGCACCCAGAGATACAATCCATCCTTGACAGGTATGCCACCATGTTTGGGGAGATTCTGCCAGGAAAACCACCGGACCGGGGGTTTGAGCACACCATTGAGCTTGAGCAGGGCCTACAGGCAGTGATCACTACCCCTTATAGGCATCCCAAGGCCTATCGGGCTGAGATTGAGCGGGCCATCCAGGAGTTGCTGGCTCTTGGGCACATTCGGCCGAGCATGAGTCCTTTTGCTTCTTTCGTGGTGTTGGTGAAGAAGAAGGACAACAAATTGATGATGTGCATTGACTACAGGGCCTTGAACAAGAAGAACCTAAAGAACAGGTACCCCATACCCAGGATCGATGAGCTGATGGATGAGTTGAGAGGAGCACATTTCTTCTCAAAGATTGATTTGAGATCTGGGTACCATCAGATTCGCGTGAGGGAACAGGACATTCCGAAGACTGCCTTCAAGTGTCACTATGGGCACTTTGAGTTTTTGGTGATGCCCTTTGGGCTAACTAACGCCCCAGCGACATTCCAGTCCTGCATGAATCACATCTTCCGTAGTCACTTGAGGAAGTTTGTGTTGGTGTTATTTGATGATATCCTCATTTACAACAAGACTTGGAAGGAGCATCTCCAACACATTGAGACAGTATTGCGCATTTTGGAGGAGCAACAGTTTTATGCCAGGCTCTCCAAGTGTGAGTTTGGGTTGATGGAGATGTTGTACTTGGGACACATCATAGGGGTGGATGCAGTGAGAGTCCACGAGGAGAAGATCAGGGCCATCAGAGATTGGCCGGAGGCGAGGAACATGACAGAACTTCAGGGATTCATTGGCATTTGTACTTATTACAGGAAGTTCATCAAGATTTTCTCACAGCTTGTTGCACCCCTGACATATTTGACAAGGAAGGGGGCATTTAGTTGGTCAGATACAGTGCAGCGAGCCTTTGACATGCTCAAGGAGGTGATGAGCAGCTGCCCAGTGCTTGCATTTACAGATTTTACGTAACCATTTGTTTTGGAGTGTGATGCGTCGGGAGAGGGGATCGACGCAGTATTGATGCAGGGAGGTCACCCTATAGCCTTTGAGAGTCGGAAGCTCCTTCCACACGAGAGTTTGTATTCCATATACGATAAGGAGATGCTAGCCATTATGCATACATTGGCCAAATTCCGGCAGTATTTGGTGGGGAACAGGTTCAGGGTGAGGACTGATCACAACAGCCTTAGGTTCTTTTTGGAGCAGAAGCAGCTATAGGAGAGGCAGCAGAAGTGGATCAGTAAGATCCAGGCATATGACTTTGACATTGAGTATGTCAAGGGGAAGAACAACGTGGTAGCAGATGCCCTTTCATGTAGACCGGCCACGTTGTCTCTTATGAGCTTGGATACAGACTGGAGGGCTCGACTTTTAGTGGAGTACTCCAAGGACAGATTTTCATGTGAGTTACTAGATGGTCAGGTACAGGGTGGTCGATGAGATCATCTACTATAGGGACTGGGTTTTCTTGATTGAGGGATCTCAGCTCAAGAAGAAGATACTTTAGGCATCACATGATTCACCATTGGCCAGCCATTAGGGGTTTACCAAAACCTACAGGGCCATTAGAGAGAGGTTCTCATGGAAGGGCCTCAAGGAGGATGTACTCCAGCACATCAGGGAGTGCAATTTTTGCCAGAGAAACAAGGGGGAGATGAGCCATCCCGCAGGATTATTGCAGCCTCTTCCCATTCCGGAGGGGAAATGGGAGAGTATTTCGATGGACTTCATCACAGGGTTGCCCATGGTGCAGGGCAAGGATTGTATCTTTGTTGTCGTTGATCGAATGACAAAGTATGCACATTTTTTCGCCATATCCGCACACTACACAGAAGCGCAGGTGGCCGAGTTGTTCTTCAGAGAGGTCTTCAGGCTACATGGTCTTCCTAAGACCATCATCAGTGACAGGGACATCCGCTTCATGGGTGGATTTTGGCAGGAGCTTTTCCAGTTGGTGGGGACGGAGTTGACACCGAGTACCAGTTATCACCCACAGACGGACAGGCAGACGGAGATAGTTAGAAAGTGGCTAGAGGGCTACTTGCATAACTATTTCAGTGGGCAGCAACGAGCATGGCTGAAGTGGATGCATATAGGGGAGTACTGCTACAACACTACACATCACATGTCCATTGGTATGTCTCCATTCTACGCTTTATATGGGTATCATTCTTTGTATTTTGCTGATGTGATGTTCGGTGCTAGCAAGGTTCCAAGAGCCAAGATTTGGATCCAAGAGAGTATGGATATTCTCCGAGCTCTCAAGGATAATATGGCTACAGCGCAGAACCAGCAGAATTTGTATGCTGATCGGGGTCAGGTGGAGAGACAGTTTGAGGTAGGGGACTTGGTCTACCTACGATTACAGCCATACCGACAGTCTTCACTGAAGCAGAAGGGAGCTGAGAAGCTCAAGCTCCACTTTTATGGGCCATACAGGATGATACGCAGGGTTGGATAGGTTGCATACGAGTTGGAGCTACCCCAAGGCAACAAGATTCATAACATTTTCCATGTATCATGCCTGAAGAAGGCATTGGGGCAGCAGGTGACAGTGACAAATGAGCTACCACCCACAGATGATGAGGGGCATTTGGTGTTGCAGCCAGAGGCCATTATTGATACCAGGGAGAGGCAGCTACGAAGCAGGACAGTCTGGGAATTCTTGGTGAGGTGGGAGAATTTTCCGGATGAGGATGCGACTTGGGAGAGTGAGAAAATTTTGTAGCATCCATCACTTCAGGTGCTTGAGGACAAGCAAAATTTTTCCGGGGGAGACTGTAATATTCCTAATTAGCAATGGCTAATTGGAATATTCGATTTTGCTCAATTTTGCCCTCTATAGTTTATTTATAAATAAAAATGTGAGTGGAGGGGACATAACTCACTTTAGAAATAAAAGTTCACTCCCTAGTAGCACAAAGTTGTAACTTAAGTGAACCAAGGGGGGAAAAAGGACCACGTAGGGAAGGGGCCCATGTGAACACTTGGAGAGACAGCGCAGGTTGAGTTGGCAGCGTGGGGGCCAAGGAGGCTACGTTGGATGAGAGGCCTAGGATTTGAGAGAGAGAGGCCAAAGCTATATAAGGATGAGAGCCTCCTCATTTGGGGCATTCAATGTTATGATATTTAGCTGGTCATTCGACTTCTTGAGCATGCTGGCCGTTTAGCCTATTTGCAGCACTGTTTAGTGCAACGAGTGTCTTCGTTCGGAGATCTCACCCTTAGTCCCGGGGGACTTCGAGTGCCTGTTCGGGTGAGGTTTTCTCTTCATTATTTTGGTGGGAGGATCGAGTTTTTGTTTGTGGTGGAGTGTAATATCCCATTTCCGGGATATCTCTAAAACACGACAAACTCCAACCAGAGATAGACTGGGAGGGCATTCACCAGATATGCTGCCTTTGAAAAGAGGATGAAATCCGGAAGCTACCTAGCCCTTTCCAGACTCTGTCTAAGAGTGAAAGATAAACACACCAAGTTGTATAGAACTAGAATGCTCAAGAATACATAACAATAAAAGTGCAGCAGACATATAATAACATAGACAGAATGTACGACAACTCATGCAGAAATATAGAGAGGAAATGCTAAGCCATTTTATTAACTAAGAAATATAATGAAGTACAATAGGTGATCAGAGTGATGGCAACTAAACTTGCTCAAGGCAAGTGAAGAAATACTCTCGGAATATACAGGAAATGGATGCTCTCTGAACTGCGTCCTAGCTACTGGAAAACTGCCGTGTAGCTGCTACTGCTGGAATGGACTAAAATCTAGAGGCTGATACCCTTTCCGGAATTAGCTGAAAATTTGCAATCCTCCTCTACTCACCAGTACCGACAAAACCCAGAAACCATATAAAAAATGGCCGACCCCCGAAAACCTCCGGAAAATACCCCCTTGGGGAATTACGTTGGCCTCCAAGGCTCTGCGTAGAGGCTAAATGAGAATGACTGAAATGCCACATCAAAATCCACCAAAATCCTCCCAATGGAAAAGGCTGATCCTCTGCTCAAAATATCAGCTCAATCTCTTGCAAAAATCTCGTTCCAGAACACCTCCAAGATGGACTGCGTCCTCCCTCTCAATGATTGCATAGTCTCTATGAAAGCCCAGCTCCGCAACAAACCAAAACACCAAAACCTCTCACAAAATACTGAAGAAATAACCTTGCTCGAGTAGGTACTCGAAGTCCCCTGGGGCTAAGGGCGAGATCTCCGACCGGAGACACTCAATGCACTAAATAGTGCTGCAGACAACAAGAGAACAAAACATCCAACTCAATATCATCAACAACAGAATGAATCAAATGAAAAGGCTCCTCCCTCTTTTATAACGTTGGCCTTCCTCCAACCCTAAGATTCATCTCCTCAACATAGCCTCCCCCTCTTGCCACGTGCTCATCCTTATCTGCGCAGTAGCTTCTAGAGCTCATGTGGGCCCCCTCTCTACGTGGTGCTTGGCCCCCCCTTGGCTCCCCTCTAAGTCATAACGTTGTGCTACTAGGAGGGTGTTTTACTCAACTTAAGTGAGTTAGACCCTCTTCACTCACTTTTTATTTATTTATAAACTATAGACGGAAAAATTGAACAAAATTGAATATTCCAATTAGCTGTCGCTAATTAGGAATATTACAGTCTCCCCCAGAAAAATGTTGCTTGTACTCAAGCAATTGAAGTGATGGATGCTGCAAAATCTTCTCACTCTCCCAAGTGGCATCCTCATCCAACAAATTCTTCCACCTCACCAAGAATTCCTAGACTGTCCTGCTCTGTAGCTACCTCTCCCTGGTATCAATAATAGCCTCTGGCTACAACACCAAGTGCCCCTCATCATCCGTGGGTGGTAGCTCCTCTGTCACTGTCACCTGCTGCCCCAGCGCCATCTTCATGCCTGATACATGAAAAACGTTGTGGATCTTGTTGCCTTGGGGCAGCTCCAACTCATACGCATCCTGCCCAATCCTGCGTATCACCCTGTATGGCCCATAAAAGTGGAGCTTGAGCTTCTCAGCTCCCTTATGCTTCAGTGAAGACTGTCGGTATGGTTGTAATCGTAGGTAGACCAAGTCCCCTACCTCAAACTATCTCTCCACCCAACCCCGATCAGCATACAACTTCTGCTGGTTCTGCGCTGTAGCCATATTATCCTTGAGAGCTCGGAGAATATCCATACTCTCTTGGATCCAAATCTTGGCTCTTGGAACCTTGCTAGCACTGAACATCACATCAGCAAAAGACAAAGAATGATACCCATATAAAGCGTAGAATGGAGACATACCAATGGACATGTGATGTGTAGTGTTGTAGCAGTACTCCCCTAGATGCAGCCACTTCAGCCATGCTCGTTGCTGCCCACTGACATAGTTATGCAAGTAGCCCTCTAGCCACTTTCTAACTATCTCCGTCTGCCTGTCCGTCTGTGGGTGATAACTGGTACTCGGTGTCAACTCCGTCCCCACCAACTGGAAAAGCTCCTGCCAAAATCCACCCATGAAGCGGATGTCCCTGTCACTGATGATGGTCTTAGGAAGACCATGTAGCCTGAAGACCTCTCTGAAGAACAACTCGGCCACCTGCGCTGCTGTGTAGTGTGCGGATATGGTGAAAAAATGTGCATATTTTGTCAGCCGATCAATGACGACAAAGATACAATCCTTGCCCTACACCATGGGCAACCCTGTGATGAAGTCCATCGATATTCTCTCCCTTTTCCCATCTGGAATGGGAAGAGGCTGAAACAATCCTGTGGGATGGCTCCTCTCCGCCTTGTTCCTCTGACAAACATGGCACTCCTTGATGTGCTGGAGTACGTCCTCCTTGAGGCCCTTCCATGAGAACCTCTCTCTAATGGCCCTATAGGTTTTGGTAAACCCCTGATGGCCTACCAATGGAGAATCATGTGATGCTTAGAGTATCCTCTTCTTAAGCTGAGATCCTAAGTCGAGAAGATCCTATCCCTGTAGTAGATGATCTCATCAACCACCCTGTACCTGTCATCCGCCACTTGTCCATCCAGCACCTCACATGAAAATCTGTCCTTGGAGTACTCCACTTAAAGTCGAGCCCTCCAATCTGTATCCAAGCTCATAAGAGATAACGTGGCTGGTCTACACGAAAGGGCATATGCTACCACGTTATTCTTACCATTAACATACTCAATGTCAAAGTCATATGCTTGGATCTTACTGATTCACTTCTGCTACCTTTCCTGTAGCTGCTTCTGCTCCAAAAAGAACCTGAGGCTGTTGTGATCAGTCCTCACCCTGAACCTGTTCCCTACCAAATACTGCCGGAATTTGGCCAAGGCATTCATGATGGCCAACATCTCCTTGTCGTATATAGAATACAACCTCTCCTGCGGAAGGAGCTTCCAACTCTCAAAGGCTATAGGGTGTCCCCCCTGCATCAATACTGCGCCGATCCCCTCTCCCGACGCATCACACTCCAAGACAAATGGCTGCGTAAAATCTGACAATGCAAGCACTGGGCAGCTACTCATCACCTCCTTGAGCCTATCAAAGGCTTGCTGCACTGTGTCTGACCAACTGAATGCCCCCTTCTTCATCAAATCTATAAGGGGTGCAACAAGCTGTGAGAAACCTTTGATGAAATTACTATAATAAGTACATATGCCAATGAACCCTCGAAGTTCCGTCACGTTCCTCGGCTCCGGCCAATCTCTGATGGCCCTAATCTTCTCTTCATGGACCCTCACTCTGTCCAGTCCAATAATATGTCCCAAATACAACATCTTCGTCATCCCAAACTCACACTTGGAGAGCTTAGCATAGAACTGTTGCTCTTCCAAGATGTGTAGTACTGCCTCTATATGTTGGAGATGCTCCTCCCAAGTCCTGCTATATATGAGTATGTCATCAAAGAAGACCAATACAAACTTCCTTAGATGACTGCGAAAGATATGGTTCATGCAAGACTGAAAAGTAGCTGGTGCATTGGTTAGCCCAAAAGGCATAACCGAAAACTCAAAGTGCCCATAATGACACCTGAAAGCGGTCTTGGGAATGTCCTGTTCCCTCGTGCGAATCTGATGGTACCCTGATCTCAAATAAATCTTCGAGAAGAACTTGGCTCCCCTCAGCTCATCCATCAACTCATCGATCCTGGGTATAGGATACCTGTTCTTCAGGGTCTTCTTGTTCAAGGCCCTGTAATCAATGCACATCCTCAAGGTGTCATCTTTCTTCTTCACCAACACCACAGAAGAAGCAAACAGACTCATGCTCGCTCTGATGTGCCCAAGAGCCAACAACTCTTGGATGGCCCGCTCAATCTCATCCTGATAGGCTTTGGGATGCCTACAGGGGTTAGTGATCACCGCCTGAATACCCTGCTCAAGCTCATTAGTGTGCTCAAACCCTCGGTCCGGTGGCCGACCTGGTGGTATGTCCCCAAACACTGCATCATACCTGTCGAGGATGGCCTGTATATTAGGATGAACTGCTCGACCAGTGGTCTTTGCCTCTAATGCCCACAACTTAACCGCCCACTCTATGTATCCCTTCTGGAAATCTGCCTCCATTCAGTGTGCCGAAACTATCTGAGGTGGGTAAGTGTGCATCCCGCGGATCTTCTCATTCTTTTCGGTCTTCTTGTCATCCCACTCCATCTCTAAGGCCTCCCAATCCGTGGTGACCTTCCCCAGAGTAACCAACCACTGAACACCCAATACCACATTGGTATCTAGTATGTTGACCACAAAAAAGTGATCGGTCATGGTGTAGGTACCCATCGTCACTGCCAACTCTGGAACATACCGGGCACACTGCATCGTCTGGGCTCCTGGGACCAAAACGGAAAATTTGTCAAAGCTCTCAGTCGGTATACCTCTCCGCTCGACCATCTGTGCATCAATGAAGTTGTGGGTTGCCCCACTGTAAACCAAAACTGACGCCCGTTGGCCATGTACTGTCCCTCGTACGCGCAACGTCAAATACTTGGTAACTGCTCGCAAGGTTGCAAGGGTCCCTCCTGTGGGTGCAAAAGCTACACCTCCTGTCCCTAGAGGTGGAGGTGGCAACTGATCCTGGGCCGTCTGACTATCTCCTGCCTCCTCATCCTCCTCCTCATCCTCTTCCCCGCTATCATCGGAGAAGACCTCAATGAAGTGTGCTTTTCCAGCAACACACCTATGCTCATGTGCCCATGGCTCTTGAAAAGTGAAGTACAGTCACTTCTTCCTCAACTCCCTCCTATAATCATCATCTATCTGTGCCCGTCCTGGATTCCCATTTGGAGGTGGAATCCTCACATCCTTCCCTTTGGGCTGGAAACCCTGTCTCTGGGGGTAAGGTGTACGAGTCCTGGGCAATGCATCCTATAAATCCCGTGTCCTGCTAATAGCATCCTGGAGTGTAGCTGGTCTAGTAGATCTCACTAAACCCCGAAGTGGCTCTGCTAACCCCTCCACAAATATATAGATCATCCGATCTGCGGATAGATCTTGTACCATCACTAAAACCCTCAAGAAATCTGCAATGTAAGTCTCGGGGCTCCCAGTCTGCTTGAGCCTCGTCAGCTTAACAAAATGTTGTTCCGGATCCCTCTGGTCAAATCGCTCCATCAGCCTCCTGCTAAACTTGGCATATGTCGTCACTGTATAATGTTCGAGTGTAACCATCCCATGGAACCACCAGTCCTGGGCCTCACCATCCAAATGCAACGTTGCCACCTTTATGTCCTCCATCTCCGACATCTGTTTAAGCTGGAAATAGATTTCCAGCTTCTCCACCCAAGACTTTGCCGAACCATTTGATGATCCATCAAACGTAGGCAAATGGAATCTGCTAGATGTGCGGTGGGAATCTCCATCATGATAATGCCGGTGCCCCTTATGATGATCGCAGGGTCTACTGTCCCACTAGAGCTGAAAAAAATCCTGGAATGAGAGAGCATCCCTGAACTCCTGTCCATAGGCCTGATACTCTGCAAAATACTCGCCCATGTGTCCGGGCTCTGCCTCCTGCTGGGCTCTTGCTCCTGTGTCTGCTCCCAAGAAAGTGGGCATGGTAGAGTGGGTAGGTGCACCTGAAGCCATCAGCTAAAGAGTATCACGTTGAACAACACCATGCTCTGGCAAGTGATGGGATGTACCTGATCCCTCACCTACCTGAAAAACCAGTGGGGTCTCACGCTGTCTAGCCTCTACATTAGTGAATCTCTACCCCATCACCTCAATCTGTCCGGCTAAATCCTGCACTGACTTGAGGAGTGCCTTCCTAAACTGTTTGGCCTCTGTGTCATCTGCCATTGGTCCTCTCTGCTCTGAATCTAATACAGGCTCCACCTGTTCTACGTCTGTCACAGGCTCTATCTCTTTTTCTGTGTCCACCACCCGAACACGGTCTCCCTCTCCATAGGTGTTCTCCAACCTACGTTCACAGTCTCTATACTTCCTGCCTCTATAACAAATATAGGGTCTCTTCCCTGGTGTCATAGACCACAGGCTGAGCTATAACTATGCTTTGATACCACTGTAATATCTCGTTCCGGGGATATCTCTAAAACACGGCAAACTCCAACCAGAGATAGACTGGCAGGGCATTCACCAGATATGCCGCCTCTGAAAAGAGGACGAAATCCGGAAGCTCCCTGGCCCTTTCCAGACTCTGTCTAAGAGTGAAAGATAAACACACCAAGTGGTATAGAACTAGAATGCTCAAGAATATATAACAATAACAGTGCAGCAGACATATAATAACATAGATAGAATGTACGGCAACTCATCCAAAAATATAGAGAGGAAATGCTAAGCCATTTTATTAACTGAGAAATATAATGAAGTACAATAGGTGATCATAGTGATGGCACCTAAACTTGCTCAAGGCAAGTGAAGAAATACTCTCGAAATATACAGGAAATGGATGCTCTCTGAACTACGTCCCAGCTGCTGGAAAACTGCCGTGTAGCTGCTACTGCTGGAATGGACTGAAATCTAGGGGCTGATCCCTTTGCCAAAATGAGATGAAAATCTGCAATCCTCCTCTACTCACCAATCCTGACAAAACCCAGAAACCATATCAAAAATGGCAGACCCCCGAAAACCTCCAGAAAATACCCCCTTGGGGAATTACACTGGCCTCCAAGGCTCTGCGCAGAGGCTAAATGAGAATGACTGAAACACCACCTCAAAATCCACCAAAATCCTCCCAATGGCAAAGGCTGATCCTCTGCTCAAAATCTTGGCTCAATCTTCTGCAAAAATCCCGATCTGAAACACCTCCAAGATGGACTGCGTCCTCCCTCTCAGTGACTGCGCAGTCTCTATGAAAGCCCAGCTCCGCAACAAACCCGAACACAAAAACCTCTCACAAAATACTGAAGAAATAGCACTGCCTGAGCAGGTACTCAAAGTCCCCTAGGGCTAAGGGCGAGATCTCCAACCGGAGACACTCAATGCACTAAACAGTGCTGCAGACAGGCTAAACAGCCAGTGTGCTCAAGAAGAGAAAACGTCCAACTCAATATCATCAACAACAGAATGAATCAAATGAGAAGGCTCCTCCCTCTTTTATAACGTTGGCCTTCCTCCAACCCTAAGGCTCATCTCCTCAACATAGCCTCCCCCTCTTGCCACGTGCTCATCCTTATTTGCGCAGTAGCTTATAGAGCTCATGTGGGCCCCCTCTCTACGTGGTGCTTGCCCCCCCCCTTGGCTCCCCTCTAAGTCATAACAATGTGCTACTAGGAGGGTGTTTTATTCAACTTAAGTGAGTTAGACCCTCTTCACTCACTTTTTATTTATTTATAAACTATAGATGGAAAAAGTGAACAAAATCGAATATTCCAATTAGCTATCGCTAATTAGGAATATTACAGTCTCCCCCGGCAAAATGTTGCTTGTCCTCAAGCAACTGAAGTGATGGATGCTGCAAAATATTCTCACTCTCCCAAGTGGCATCCTCATCCAGAAAATTCTTCCACCTCACCAAGAATTCCCAGACTGTCCTGCTCCATATTATATAGAGTGGTCCATTCTCTCTTGATGCCTTCCCTTACAAAGAACCTTGTGAAGTCCTTGTCAATGTCCTCCACCATTGTCTGGTTGCAAGGTCTTGATACACTTTCTTGTCAGATTTTCCACAAGAGCTTTAAAATCTTTGAATCGCTCAAAGACCTTGTCTTTGGTCTTCAAAAAGTAGATCCATGTCTTTCTATAATGGTCATCGATAAAGGTGAAAAAATACTTTGCACCATTGAGAGAATTCGTGGACATAGGTCCACATATGTCTGAGTGTATCAATCCCAACACACTCTTGGCCCTATTTCTGCTTCTCGGATATGATGCCTTGGTATAATTTCCTAATACGCACCCTCTGTAGACATCGTCTCTCTTGGTGCTAAGTTTTGGAACTCCCGTGACAGTCTTCTTGAAAATTCTCAAGGCTCCATGATGTAGATGCCCCATTCTTCTATGTCATAACTCATTCAAATATTTCTCATTCGTACTTTTTATGAGAGCCATTGGGGACTCGAGCTGTAACTTGTGCAGTTTATGGCTCCTGACTCCAATTTGTGCCTTCTTTTTCCAACTTGGGTGTTTGACGTCAACTTTGTTTCCAATAAAGAATAGATCGTAACCCTTGTTCTGAAGCTGAGACAGATAGAGTAAATTCATCCCCAACCCTGGTACATGCAGTACGTTGGTGGCCCAAAGCTTGTTACCAGCTTCTGTTTGAAATATTATGGTGCCTCTTCCAACAGGGGTACATTTTTCCTTGTTTCCCATAGTGATTTGAAAATTCATCTGCTCCTCCTGGTAGCTTAAGAAGCATTCTCGAACTCCCGTCATATGAGAAAATGCTCCATTGTCAATATCCCATATGTATGGAGAGGCCATGCTTGACACACAAACAAATTCCTCTTCTAGTCTGGATGCCAGTTTTGAAATGTCATGATCCCTCTGTTCCTCCATGCGTTCTGGAGAACTACGTGAATCCTTTCGAGCTGTTACTGCATGAATGTTGGATCTACATTCCGTTGCATAATCTTCTCTTTTGTTACCCGTCTTTTGCTCTGATACCATGTCAAAATTTCAAATTTGAAATGCTACTGCAGTGATATATTTACTTTGCCTACTTATTTATGATAAATTATTTACAAATTTCTTTCAATAAATTCTAAAATAAATACAATTGCATCAATCACTTAACCATAAGAAGAGAATAGAACAAAACACATATAACGTAATAGAAATAATCACATGTACACAATTGTCCCTGGAAAAGCCCAATGCGGGAAAATCGGTGCAGCAGATGAGGGTTTGTATTATTCTTCAATAATGATTATATTTTACAATAAGTAGATGATCAGATGTCTTAAGAATACACCTTAGATCAATTCTTTGAATCCTCCTGGAGAATTTCTGACACCCGGAAGGCACCCTAGCTTCCTCTGCATCACTCTGTGTGATCTTTTACGCAATCCCTACGTTGGACTGCATCACTTTGTGTGGGCCCTCAGCACTGACCTCTGTGGCCCTCTACATCCTCCTCTTGCCCTTCTCTGTCACTGCTAACTTCCCCTTCCTTTTTCTGCCTCTGCAACTCTGCCCAGCAACTCTCCCTCTAAAATCGAATTCTATTCCTTCATAATCGATTTCCTTCGGGTACTGAGTGTGTTCCCAGCTTGCTTTCCAAATTACCCTCAAGCCTTCTCTTATAATCTTCGCGTTGATGAATCAATGACCCAGATTAGATCTCTAATCAATGGCTAATATTAAAACATAACTTGATCTTCATTCTCTAGAAGATTCTCACTATGTTTTATTAATACCCTTTAATTATTCAATTTCCCTAAGTTTAGACTTAAGGTCCTCATTAAAATAATTAATTATTTTTAATAAAACACGCACTGAGTGGAATTTCCGCAAACGATTTATGGGTTCTTTGGAATATTGATGTCCAAGCCTCACAAAATTTGAGACTTGGAACACTTTCCAATGCTACAAAAATCAACAACAATCACACAAAGGACATACTTATTTTTGGACTAACGTCCCCGGAAAAATCCAATGTGGGAAAACCGATGCAACAAATCTGAGGGTTTTTATTATTAAGTAGCAATTTTCTGAGTACAACTAGGGTGCCAAATCCAGCTCACCCAACCGAGAAAATCTCTGTATACAGATAAAGTAGTGAGTTTTACCTCACATTACAAGTCTCGGTTTATCTAGATCTGAACTGGCGAAACCCTAGCTCCCTCTGCGCAGTAGTTGTGTAGGCCTGCGTGGGGATCGCTGATGACTACGTCACCTCTTCACTGAATCGATTTTCCTCTCAAAAAATTGAGTTTCAGCATTCCCGACTCAGAAACCCTGATCTCTAGCAAATTTCAGACTATCCCTTGGAAACTCTGCGTAGTCCCTGCGTGGGCTTGCATCACCCCTTCTACGGATTCCGTCACCTCTCTTGGTGGCTGTGATGCTTCCTCTGCGGTCTCTATTACCTCTTTGTTATGTTCTCTTGGTCCTATGACCAATAAATGCTTCTGCCCCTCACTGCTGCTGAATCACTCAGAGCTTATCTTCGTCTGAGCACTGCTCCGTCAGAAGAATTCAATCTCCATATTCACTCTCTGTGTGTGTTTTCCAACTAACTCTCAAACCTTCCTTTATACTTTTCCTGTTGAGAAATCAATGACCGTGATCTAATCCTTAATCAACACGTAAGATTAAATCAGACTTGATCCTCATCACTTAGAAGCTTCTCACCCACATTTATATTAATTCACTTTAATTATTTTAATTCCCTAAGTTTTAACTTAGGTTCTATTAAAAATAATTAATTATTTGAATAACATTCACTATGGGTGGAATTTCTCCAAACAATTTCTGGGTCTTGGAGATCTCATGCGTTCTATCCCCTCCACACAATTTGGGAGCTAGACCACAACCAATGCTACCCAAAAAATCAACAAGTAGTTGAGGAAATTTATGAATTATTAGAGAAACTTTTATGAGTGTCTTCTATCACTGTTATTAAATTATTATCTAGAAATAGAAAAACAATGAGAGTAAGAGGGTTTAGAGATCAAACCCTTAGGCCTTGAGGCCTTGAAGGAACTTGCCCAAATTCTCCAATTTTTTTTTCAATAGCTATGCCACCTGAAAAACAGAAACTTTTACCCAATTTCTCTACAAACCACACCATGAATTAGCTTTAGAAAACAAGTGATAACCCACAGAGATGAATGAGGGAAAGAAGGGGGAAGGAAAGGGCAACACTATGCCCTAGAGGGCTAGCGTTAGGCTCAAGGATGGGGAAACAAAGAGAAGAGGCCAAATGGAGGCCCGTGTTAAGGTGAGGAGAGCCACTTAGGGCTGTCATAGGCCCCAAAGGGATCGCGGCCTAGGAAGAGAGGCTTCCGAAAGGGTTAGGAGAGGTCTAGGGCCTACAGAGAGGGGAAAGAAGGGAAAATGAGCGCTGAATAAGGCTAGTAGAGGTAGGGAAAGGGTTCCAAGGGTGAGAGGAATGAGGACAGAGGGCTGTGAGGGCCAAAAGGGCTTGCGGCTGGGTCTTATAGGCTTGAAAATGACTACGAAAAGTCCTAAAAGGGATGTCGTCAAGCTTAGGGAGGAGGCCAAGGCCTCTAAGCCTCACAATAGGGGTAAAACAAGAAGGCCGTGACCCTTTTGGGTTTGCGGATAGGCTAACCAAGGGCAACGACTAGGCTAGAAGATGGACGCTGGGCCTGGAGGCCCTAAAAAATTTTGAAACCCTTGCCAAAAATTAAATTGCTTCAGACTTGCAATATTGCTCAATTTCACTATAAAATTTCTTGGTGCTGGCCCGAAAAAAAATTTGGAGACTAGATCTTACCCTCAAGGGCCTATATCTAGCTCAAACCCCAACAAATATTCTTCAAATGGCTTGGATCTCACCTGCACAATTGAAAATAAATATACCCAAAACCTCAATATATACAAAAATTGAAAATAAAACCCCAAACCCTAGTAGCTGCAAAACAAGGGTTAGATGAAATTTTTCTTCAATATATATATATATATATTACAAAATATATACAAATATACAATGCTTGTAAGATTTTTTAAGAATAATTTTTATAGCAATGACAATGGCTTGATGTATTTTGAAAGATAGATATTAATCACAATCTTAGTGAAGTAAAAATATCTTGCTTAGGTCTGGAGCTTCTGCTCAGCCGCTTATGCTTCAACCTTCTTGCTGCTGCTTCGATCCTGGCCGCATGGCCACTCTAGAGACCACCCTAGAGGCAACCGCTCCCCCCCGACCACGCCACAACATTCTCTGAACTCATCAACTCTTTGAATCCGCCTCAACCGAGACTTGCAATATCAAAGTTTATGAAAAAATTGGAAGGAATCCAGGATGTTTTGCTGCCCCTTGTGATCCCTCGAATGGCTGCACTCTCCCTCACGGAGAAGGGACTCATTGGGAAATTGATGGGACTATGGCCATCACCGAAAAAATTCCAGAAATGGGTTGAGAGCAATTGGATGGACAAAATAAAAGGGAAAATGTCTATCAGATTCTGCGGTATGGTTTTTATACCTTTCACTTTGAGACTAAGGAAGACAAAGATCTGATCTTCAGGAATGTGCCATACTTCATGGATACCAGAGGGCTCTATCTAAACAAATGGACATCAGACTTCGATCCTGAACTCGACGTCCCTAATGTTGTCCCAGTGTGGTTTCATCTTCCACATCTTCCCCTTCACTTTTTGGGGGATGATTCAGTTAGAGTGATTGGAAATGTTGTTGGTAAGTTCATCGACAAAAGTGAGCCAAAGGACAACATGCAAGCTTGCGCAAGAATATGCATGGAGGTAGACTTGGGGAAAGGTCTTCCAAAGGCGATAAAGTTGAAGGTGGACAATCGGACCCACATACTGCAGTTGGAATATGAATAAATCCCCTTCAAGTGTAAGGTATGCCACGAATACAGTCATTTTTCTAATAGATGCACAAAAGAAATAGAGGTCGAAAACAATGACCCTGAATCACAATGGGAAGTCATAAAAAAAAAAAATCTGCCCCAAATCCCAGAAATGTTGGAGCTTTAGTAGCTCTTCCATCTTCCCATTTTTCTAGCCCTAGCACCCAACCCCATCCTGAACCCCCTCTGGACCCCTTTCAAACCCTTGAACCCCCCCCCCCCCACCTCTTCCAAACCCTTCACAGCTCTGGCCACTATGGAAGAGGAACCCCCCCAACTTTCCCTCTTCACCTTCCCCTCTAAATCTCTTCCACAACCTTCCACTTCCAAATAATGCCCTCCCTCAACCTCAGCCGAACCATCATCTGCCCGGATAGTCACCAGAAATGCAGCAAAGGAGTTGGGATCAGTCTTGGAAACCTTAAAAAAAACCGGACCAGGAATAAAGTCTGCTAAACACCATAGGGATGAAGCAGCTCGAAAGACATTGCTCTAGGAACACAACACCCAATAGAGACCTTTATTGGAGGGCTAAACAAAAAAGAATAAAACCAACAAGAAACAGGAGGGAAGACAAGGTCTCAGCCTGCATTCCTAAAATAATGAAAGCTTTCACATGGAACTGTAGGGGATTAGGGCAGCCTTCTAAAAATAATTCCCCAAGAGATCTCATTAAACAAGAACAACCAAACATAATTCTTCTCCAAGAAACCAAGCAAGGAGAAAACGATATGGGAAACATCATAAATAGAATTAGAAACTACACAGGCATAGTAGTAGAGTCCAGAGGTGCTTCGGGAGGAATAGCAACAATCTGGAACCAAAACTCATGGACGCGGCTGTCAATGTTAAAGGCCCAAGATTGGATAAAATTCAAGCTAAAAAACATCCAAGAGGATGTAATGATATCAATTTATAACATATATGGTCCAAATCACTATAGAGACAAAGAAGTTTGCTGGCGCACTTTACAATTTGAGATGGAAGGAGAGGACAATAACAATTTCATCATTGGAGGGGATCTGAATTTGGTTATGCATGCAAAAGAGAAAAGAGGGGGCACTTTTACTCCTGACCCTTCAAGAGATCAGTTGGCAAACATCATTAGATATCATGAATTGGTGGACATCATCCCTAAAAATAGAAGTTTTACATGGAGAAACTGCAGACTTGGGCCAGGGAATATCATGGAAAGACTAGACCACTTTTTTTTGCTATCTCCCTCTTCTCTGTTGCAACCTCTTCCATTTTTCCCTGCATAGCCTCAGACCACTACCCTGTCACCCTTGTCCTCGATGAACAATCAAACCTTGGGCCTCTTCCCTTCTGCTACAACTCTTTATGGAGTGACTCCCCTAAGGCAAGATCCATTGTGGAAAGAAATTGGCATCAACATGTTGAGGGATCTCTAATGCATATATGGGAGACTAAATTAAAGCTTGTGCGCACAACTCTCAAAGGTTGGGAAAAATATTATTATAGAGAACCATAAATTGTCAAGTAGGATATGAAGATAAGGTTAGAAGAAGTACAAAAATATATAGATAACCAAGGGGTGACTAAAGAAAGGCAATAGTAAGAAAAAGAACTGTATTGGGCATTATATAACACAAATAAAAAGGAAGAAGAAAAATGGATAATTAAATCCAGGAATCTCTGGCTTCGGGCTGGGAATAAAAATACCTCCTTATTTCACAAGCAGGCCACTGTCAAAATATCCAGAAATATCATCACAACCATATCCGATGATGAAGGCAACATGTACACCGAGCAATTTGCAATAAAATCAGTAGCCCACCTCGATTATAAAAGTCTCCTAACAAAAACTATGGAGGAGGAGGAGTACGTTGATCTCTTGGTCCACACTCCTAAAATGATCACTGAAGAGACAAATACCTCCCTAACCAGGGACATTGAAGAAGATGAAATTATCAAGGCAATCTGGACCTCCACCCTGACAAAGCACCTGGCCCAGATGGATTCCTCATCAGCTTCTATCGGACCTTCTGGGAAGTAATTAAAAAAGACCTTATCAAATTGATTCGATGGGCTCAAAGGAAAAGAAATTTTGGCGGCTTCACAAACTCGACATTTCTAACCCTCATCCCTAAAGAGTCTCGACCATCCACCTTCTCCAGATTTATGCCAATAGCCCTTTGCAACTCCTTATATAAAATAATTACCAAATTCCTCACCTCCCACATCAAAATTTACTTCCCCAATCTTATCTTTGAAAATCAAGGCGGGTTCATAGCAAATAGGAAAATCATTGACTCCATCTTGCTGGTCCAAGAAGCGATACACTGCAGCATGATGAGATCGGAGAAGAGATTTTTTTTTAAACTTGATCTTGCCAATGCCTTCGACAGAGTTAGGCACTCCTTCCTTTTCTCTATCCTAAGGAAAATGGGCTTTTGTGAAGAATTCATCTTTTTCATCCAGGCTTGCATATCCTTGGATCTCCCCTCTAGTCAATGGAAGAACTAGACATTATTTTCAATCCACAAGAGGCTTAAGACAAGGCTGCCCCTTATCCCCCTTCCTTTTCATTCTCATGGAAGAATCCTTCAGTCAAGCACCAGACTACAACCAAAGAGCATGCTTAATTACAGGTATCAAATTTAGCAATGGGGTCAAAAACATGAACCACTCATAGTTTTTTGATGACACCCTTTTGATGGGAGGAGCTACTTTCATAATAGCCAGGAAATTTAAAACGCTGCTTGACAAATTTATGCACTATTCAGGAGGTCAGATCAATTATCACAAAAGTTGCATTTACGGATGGAATGCATCTATGAATACCATAGATAGCATTTCCAAAATCTTTGGGGTCCCTTACAAATGGAGCTGGAACCATTTTAACTACTTAGGGATGCCTGTCAGTAGTGGCCCTTGATGAATAGAGGTATGGAGCATCACCATAGATAAGATGAAAAATAAAGTCCAACAATGGGGAGCCTCTTGGCTCAATCTAGCTGGGCACGTGGTCCTCTTAAAGGTTGTCCTCTTTGCTCTGCCCCTTTACCACTTCTCTTTGCTCCAAGCCCCTAGCAGTATTCAGAATAAAATGGAAGCAATTTTAAGACAATTCTTATGGCAAGGTGGCAAAATTGAGAAAAATAAGTTCAACCTGGTAAAATGGAGGCAGGTAACAAATAAGTATGAAAATGGCAGCCTTGCTATTCGCATCCCTAAACTGTTGAACGTTGCATTCGAAGGAAAAATAGTGTGGAGTTTAATTACTAGGCAGCAAATATGGTGGAAGCAAGTGCTGGAGAGGAAATATCTCTCCACTTCAAGGAAAAATCTATTAGATCAACTCATCCCCAGTAGGCCTTGCTCTTGTATTTGGGCTCTCTGCAAAAAATCCATCCCCTTTCTTCACAACAACATCTCCAAATTTCCACAAGGAGGCTGCAACATAAATATTTGGAATGACAAAATAATGGGTAAGCCTCCTCTTCTAAACAATCCAAGCATTCTGCGCATTCAAATGCATCTTAGAGAGCTTGGGATTAACAACCTGGATCAAATTTATAGCTGGGAAGAGAGTAGTAGCAATTGGATGGGTTGGATGTTTCCAAATCTACCCCCCCCCCCCCCACCTCCTCAATGACAAAGCTAATTTGGAGGGATTGCTTGATGGAGCTGCCCCTCTTTCAAAAGATAAAGAAGATAGCTATAGATGGTACCCCTCTATGTTTGCTTATACCATAAAAGTAGGATACAAGGTTCTTCACAATGAGCACTTTCCTACTCCTCAGTGGGAAACCTGGAAGCAAGTTTGGAAATCTAAAGCTCTCCCCAAAATCAAAATCTTCATTTGGACCTTGGTAAAGGGAAAGATTTTGACAGCTGTCAATCTGAAAAAAAAGAGGCATTCAGGGAGCCTGTACATGCCCCCTATTCTCCTTTTCCAAGGAGACAATACAACATCTCTTCATCGAATTCTCCTTTGCAAAAAACTGCTAGAACTCCCTTTCTGAGCCCCTTCAAATTGAGATGGTTGCTAACACCTCAGTTTCAGATTTGATTGCCAATTGGAAAAGGATCTACCCCTGGGGAAAAAAAAGGGAGAGTGTTGCCAAAAGAATCTCTGACACTCTAACATATGTTCTCCTCTTGAACATATGGATCATATGGAACAAAGTCACCTTCCAAGATCACAAACCATGCATTAGGAAAGTGCAGAGAAAGACTTGGACCCTGATTGTAGAGACCATCCTAGCCAAAAGCAACAGTCAATTCAACATCAATGACTTGCAGGTCAAGGAAAGGCTTCTCTTCGGAAGAGTCCTTGACATCCTCCCGAAGTGTAACAAACCTCTCACTCTTCAACCTGTGCACAGAGATCAGTGGAAAATAAGGTTTAAAGAAAAGGAATTCATTGAATGGCTCGATGGAATCAAAAGGCCCACACTCTTCTTCGACGAAGCTTCAAAGTCAAAACCTGGAATAGCAGGAGCTGGAGGTCACATTGTGGATGAGCAGGGCAACAATGTTGCTACCTTCAAATGGGGATTGGGTCGACTGTCAAATAATATAGCAGAAGCATACGCCTTATTGCAATGCCTTCAAATTATTAACAGATTAAAGATAAAAAAGGTTATGCTTTTTGGGGTCTCAACAATAGTTATCAACATGATGTTGAACTCAACTTTGTCTCCCAACATTGCCCTCAATAGAATGATCCTCAGGTGCCGTAATTTGAGTAAGGAAATCAAAGATATTTCTTTCTATCACATCCTCAGGTTCAACAACAAGATAGTTGACTCACTAGCCAACAAGGCATGCCACAAACCCCCTGGTCAACTCTTTTCCCAAGATAGCACCACCTACTCCCCTATTCCATGAATTCTCTCCACTGTGTGATCTCTGCCATCATGATCTTCTGTGCCTCCCAGATTTTGTTCTTGTAGGTCTGCCATGACCATTCCCTCCCCTGAAATTATCCTGTGAACCTGTCCCCCTGTGATTCTCGTCCTTCCCTCATCCTCAGCCCGCCTTCCATTCCCTCCTCTCCTATTTATCCCGCTTCCCACTCCTTCACAGATCACCATCCATTGTTGCGCTGTGCTCATTCAGCCTCTCAACTTCCCCGAATTTCTCTGTCCCTCGATCCCTGAGCTTCCAATCCTTGTTGTCTATTAGTGCCCTCTCTGCCTCCTCGACCCCATATTTCCACAGCTGTGTTCTTGCCCTTCCCCTCTTTAGCCAATTTGAGGAACGAGAACTGCTTCCACTGCTCTGACTTGCAAGCAGAGATGGATTTGATAAAAGCACAGTTGAAGATTATGCAGGACAAACACCAGGCAGACACTAGCTTCCTCCAACACCACGCATAATCCCTCATAGAGCAGCTGAGGGGAGCTAACAATCGTTGCACACACATTGAAGAATCCCTGGATATCCCGCGCTATATGGTGGAAAAACAAACTATACAGAGTTCAAGCTCCAACAATGTTCCCAATAGTGTTGCGAACATGTCGATAACATCCCGATCTTATCTCGAAATCAGGATTTTTTGGCCTAGCTGATGTTTCTCAATTTATAAAGATATTTTTTATGGTATATTAATTTTGCCTATTTTTGACGATTTTTAAAGATATTTTTTATGGTATATCAATTTTTCCGATGTTTGCTGATTTTTTTACTGATATTTTCCCGATTTTTATGATTTTTTTGTTTTCCAGACCCTTGCCGATTTTATCTGAATGCCGATGTTCGCAAGATTGGTTCCCAATGCCAACCCGGACAACAACCATGGCACCACAGACAATTCAAATGCTCGACAAGGCAGTGGGAAATAGTCTCCAATCCTCCATCTATCACATCTATTATCATGTCTTTTAAATTTATAGTTATGTTATTTCAGTTTGTTAGGATTTACAAAGAATCGGATATGAAACATAGTAGCAATAGTCAACATGTAGGAGGTTCGGTTTTTGCCACATCACCCCTCCTTGACATTCTACTTCACAACCCGGATGTAATGGGGATTTCATTCCTCACTTTTTTTGGAATATAAAAAGTAACTGACTTTGTTAAAAAAAGAAAGAAAATCACATAAATTTCCAAAAGCCCAAACAAGGTCAGCTTATGCCCACAGTCTGTGAACTTCGAGCCCAAGGGCCAGAGAAACTGCAAACTCTATATATTTATTCAAGAAAACTTGTTACACATATGGCGAATGAAATCACCTAAGATCAATGTGGAAAAAGTCAAAGTCGGGATTAAATCGGGAAGGGTCCAAAAGTTGAAAAACTCGATAAAGTTGGGAGTTATTTGAAAAAGTCGACAAAACTAAAAAAATACAAAATATTCATTTTTGGAAAAAATCCCGATTTTTTCTTAAAAAAATTAAAAATTATTAAAGAAACTACCTCACTCACAATTTTTTGGAAAAAGTCGGCAAAAATTCGGGACTTCGAGGATAAAATCGCGACTTTTTTAGGAAAAAGTCAACAAAAAGTTGGCCGATAAAATCGGCTCAGGGAGAAATTCAAGATTTTTTCAAAAAGTCAGGATTTTTTCTTAAATCTGCAAAAACACAGATTGGGGATTTCTTGACCTCAGAGAGTTTCTTACTCAAAGAAGCTCAGTTTTTCCATACAACAGTAGAAGCAGTGACTTACTCCACAAGGAGTGTGTAAGTCTAGCTAAGCAGAAGGGTTAGAGCAAGATATTGACAGTTGAGGAGATGGCCAACAACGGATTGCGTGACCAAGATAGATTGGAGGTTGCCTCCAACTCTATTATTTGGAAATCAAGGATTCAGTTTCTCCTTGATGAGCATGATCTAAAAGCCCTCTTAGACAGCGCAGTTGCAGAACCTCTTGATGTATCACACCTGAGAACATTCAAGAAGAATATGGCAAGAGCCAAGCGATTGATCCTAGATGGTGTGAATGATCATATTGCACCTCACATAGCAGCAAAGAACACTGCTAGAGAGATGTGGGTAGGGCTAGAAAAGCTATACCAAGGATCTTCTGAGAAGCGGAAGATGTATTTGGAGGAGAAGGTGCGTAATACCAAGATGAAGAAGGGAGACTGTTCTGACTCCTTGTCTAGAATTCAAGGTAACCGAAACCAGCTATCAACAGTGGGATCAGCTCCCAAAGACTTAGAGCTGGTAAGGCTCACTCTGAACTCAGTTTAAAAATATTATTAGGTCTTTTTCCAGAGCATTCTGGGTAGAGAAAAGATTCCAGGTTGGGAACCGATGTGGGCAGCCTTGCAATAAGAAGAGTTGAGGAGAGATCTCCTCAAAATCCATATTGAGGATGGAAGCAGTAGTTCGAAAGTCAAGAAGGAGGAAGAAGATAACACAACCCTTACATCAAAAGGGCAACATAAGTAGAAGAAGAAATATTTGTACAAGATCAAGTGCTTCAGGTGTGGGGAAATGGGACATTATGCCACACAGTGCCCTCTTAAGAAAAAGGATAAAGAGGAGAAGGAAGATCCTCAAGCTGGAGCTACCAAGATTGCGGAAGAAGGAGATTATGCTATGTTAGCTCATATTTCGAAAGGAGAGAAATGGGCTGACTTGGAGTTGTAGATCCAGGATCTACAAGTGGCAGGATCCTTGAGTATTTCCAAACTCTTGGATCACATGTGAGCTATGGAAGTCTAAAGGCAGTAGCAGGATGGACAATTGCAGCGGAAGATGAGAAGAAAGTTCAGCAGCAACAGTAGTTGAGCAGTAGCAACGGATGAGCAGCAACATCGTAGTGCACAAGTGGTGTAGCGCGGTGCAGTGCAGTGCTCATGTAGTGCAAAGCAACAACATCACATTATTTTCAGAGAGCTAGCGCAGAAGCTAGTAGCAGTCAGTCTTATTCTTTAGTTGCAGATTTACTTGTCCAATTTCGGATGTTTTTTTATTGCAATTTGCAACAGTGCAGCAGCAGTAGTAGTTGAGCAGCAATAGCAGATGAGCACCAACAACGCAGTGCACAAGTGGGGCAACATAGTGTAGAGTAATGCTCATGCAGTGCAGCGCAGTGCTCACGCAGTGCAACAACATTGTTGCATAATTCAGAGGGAGTTGCAATATAGTGGCAGTTGATAGAAATATGCAGAGTCATCAGTAACAACATTTTCTTATGCATTTTTGGTGAGCAGCATGAACAACACAACAGTAGATGTTCCAGAAGTCAGAACATCAACACATTGAGTTGTACTACTAGAGCACTTTCCTCGCTAAGAGGGAGTGTTGATTTATGGTGGCATCAGATGTGCTCTAGCCTTGTAACTTTGTATATAGGCTAAGACACATGTATTCCATAATACTCAGAAATGGTTTTGGAAAATTTCAATTAGAGATTGTTTAATTAAATTAATTAATCATTTTTTTAATGTTTTCCTAAGTCTAAACTTAGGGAAACTGATTAATTAAAGGGTATTAATTAAACTAAGTGTGAATCTTCTAGATAAAGTCATGGATCACCTCCAAGTTAATCTTAGCCCTTGATTATGTTTCAATATTGGCTGTTGAAGGGTCAACAGAAGAATATAAGGAAGGTGAGGGGCCTATGAAAAACAACATTGAGCATATTGAGCACATTGAGCATTTGACATTTTCGAGTTTGTGTGAGGATACATAGCTTTTGATCAGAATTAAATCACTAGGGCAGGGTTTTCTAAGTGATTTTGATTCAGTGATCAGTTTCAGAGAGGGGCATAGGCAATAAATGGTTAGGAGGACCAAAAGTGCATTTTAGAGAGAGGCAACAGTGACACAGATAGAGACAACGCAGTAAACTAGAGGGGTGATGCAGTGCCTAAAGGAACTCACGCAGAAGCGACGCAATGTCTCTTTGATCCAGTCCGTAGAAGCTGGGAGCTGGGGTTTCTGAGCCAGGAGGGCCAAAATCCAGCTCCAGATCAGCCTAGAGTAGTTGTTGAGTAGAAGTGATGCAGTCCCAGAGATTGCCCATGCAAGCTTACGCAGTTCCAACGTAGGCATCACGGAGAGGTATAGAGGGGCTTCACCATCGGTTGTCTAGATTTCTCTGAAGGGTTTGACGGATATTGGCACCCTAGTTGTACTCAAGATTCTGCTACTTAATAATACAAAACCCTTAGATCTGCTGCACCGGTTTTCCCGAGTTGGGTTTTTTCGCGGACTTAGTCCAAAAATAACTGTCAAATGTGGATGTTTTTCATTGTATTTTGTTCAGTTTGTTTCAACACTTAGATGTATTCCGCAACATTATTTGTGTAGAATTCTTCAATAATTACTTTGTTATTTCACTGTAATGAAATAATTATGAAAAATAATAGGAGAAGTAATTCAGATTTGTTGCAGTAGGAATCCACTTTTAGGATTTTTCACAGAAAATTTTCACCAAAATCATAGGCTTACCTAGGTTGTTACATAATTAAAGAGTTGTACTAGCATCATTTCCATTACAATTTGTAGAAATTGGGTTTACAATGATATAATAAACTGCTAACTGATGATTCTGAACTTTGAAAAATTTTGTTCAACTACTTCCCAGGACTTATGACAAAATGGGTGCAACACGATTGAGATTGGTGGCAGCTAGGATTGAGGAGATTGTTAATTTTTCGTAAAGCATAAACATGACAAGATAGGGGAGGTTTATCTTGCATAAAAGAATAGAGCTAGAGGAAGGGTAGAGTGCATTCAAGGAAAGGAGAAAAAATCACTGAAGTGACTAGAAAAATACAACAGACTATGCTGTAGTGGTGTTTTCCATGCACTGGCAGTATAGATTTGCAGGCCGCACTTTGTTTTCAGTGATTGCTCAAGTGTGCTTCAATGTTGAGAGAAGAGGAAGAGTGATCTGCTATTCAGAACATGTAGAGCGATCAAGCCATACTACTGCAATTTTTTCCCTTCTTACATAGGCCATACATTTCAGATCTAGGACATTGGTGATTGTAGCTGCTGGTTAAAAGAAGTAGGTTGCAGAGGTCACCTTGTAAAAAGTTGGCTAAAAGGAGAAAGCCCTATGTATGTGTTTTAGTTCTTCTATTCATTTTTAGCAACTTTGATTGATGCAAAGTTCAAAAATTGAATTTTATATTGTTAAGTAAATTTTGTTTGGAGTTATTTAATGAGAGAACGTTAGGAAAGTAGTCACCTAGCCTTGGAAAATTTACGTGGTTTTAGAGCTATTTCTTTTATTGAAATTCTCAAGGGTTTACAATATTAAATAATTGTTGGAAAGAAGGAAGTGAAGGCTAAGCAGATGATCATGGACCCCATAAATGATCATTTCATCCCTCACATATTCACAAAGAAGATGGAAATGGAAATGTTGGATGCTTTGGTTGGCCTTTACTAGAGTGAGAACATATACAAACTCAAATCCATAAAGATGACTAGATCAGATCCAATCACAAGTTACTTTATGAAATTCATGTAAATTTGTGATCAACTTGCAGTAATTAGGGAGAAGATTATAGATGCAGAGTTGGTGAACGTGGCACTGAATGGATTCCCAATTGTTAGAACCATTTGTTAAAGGCATTTGTGCTCGTGAGAACCTTCCTAACTTTGAAACGTTGTGGGTTGACTATATCTAGGACAAGACTCAGATGGAGTCAAAGGCCAACAAGAAGGGTGATGATGATAATCTAGCCCTATTTGGTCAAGCAAATAAGGGTAGAGGTAAAGGACACATCAAGGTAAAGGGAAAGAGTGAAGAGTCAATGACTTAATTAAATTCAAGTTTTTGAGTTTTTATAAGCATGGCCATAACTCATCATCACAATGTCTAGATAAGAAGAAGGGTAAAGGGAAGTAGCAATAGAAGTATGTAGCAACCTTTGTAAAAACTTAGATGGATGAGTTTGCTGCCAAGTTTGAGAAGAATTTCCTGATGGTATCTTGCCTTTCTACTGCCACGGTTCCTAGGAATGTGTGGTACATGGATAGTGGGGCATCTTGTCATATGACATTAGCCCAACAATTATTTTCTAATTGACTGAAGTAGGACCCATGAGTACATGTTCAACTTGGTATGTGTTGAGTACCTAGTCATAGGAGTTGGTACTATTCCTTTCCATCTTGAGTTAGGTAACTCTTTGGATTTGATGATGTTTTGTGTGTTTTAGGGGTAACTTGCTTTCAATTGCGGTTACAGAGGATAGCGACTATGCAATTGAGTTAAAGAACCAACAAGTCATTATTATGTCGAAGGAATCTAGATCATATATAGCATAGGTAATAGGGGTTAGAGAAGGTAATCTTTACAGGTTGTAGGGAAACTTGTTCCAGTGTTAGTTTGTAATATAGTGACAACTTGTGTTAGTTGTGGCATAAAAGGATGGGGCACTTATACCATACGACATTGCCTATTATGTGGTATTTAGTGACAGGTTTCTAGAGTTTAGGATTGAGTAGCATGGGGTATGCAGCGGGTGCATGTATGTCAAGCATGCCAAGTTTGCTTTCCTAAGTGGTCAGTTTAGGTCTAAGGAGTTTCTAGACATAGTGCATTCAAGTATTTGTGGAAAGATGTCAGTAGAATCAATTTGAGGAAGCATGTACCATGTTTCCTTCATTTGTTACGTCTCTCGCAAAAATTGGATTTACTTCCTAAAGACCAATGATGGTGTCTTTATCATGCTTTAGGAGTTGAAATATCTAGTTAAAATATGAACAGGAAGAAAGATCAAAGTCTTGAGGTCGAACAATGGGGTGAGTGTACCTTTAAGAAGTTAAAGGGTTTTTGCAAGGAGGTAAGAGTCAACAGGGAGTTGATTGTTCCGCACAACAATGGGGTTTGCAAAGTGGAAGAGTCAATCCATCACAGGGGTTTCTAAGGCCATGATACATAACTAGGACTTGTCAATGTTTATGTGGGTAGAGGCATGCAACATAGTAGTTTGCATTCAAAATTGGTGTCCTCATAAGCTTGGAGGACAAGAAAATAGAAGAGATATTCATTGTTGTGAAGGTAAACTAAGTCTAATATTGTTGATGAGTGAATGTAATTTAGGAATTATAGATCTAATTGGCATTGTGATAAGAACACCTTGAATAATGATTGACATCTTGCAATCATTGGCTTATTGATAAGTGTATAATTTGTTCTAAGTATCTTGTGTATTGATTTATTGTCACCAAGTTAATTGGCACTATCTTAGTTGTGAGATTATACATAGATTATTGAAACTTAAGATAATATCTAACTAAGAACTTCACTCATCCATCTTGCATTTCATTCTAAGAGTAGCTAGATTAAAAACTTACCTCCAAGCATAAGCTTGGTTGATAGACTCCTAGGGCAAAATTTTCTTATTTAGCTTGAGGGGTTCAACTCATTCTAGTGGTTAAAACAATGATCTTGCAGTGATCAGAGCCACAATATCTATAGCGCCAGAGGCACTGGGTGGTTGGAACACAGGGGAGGTATCATTAATCAGGCCTTTGCCTGCTTACCGTTGGCTTCCATCCCACAACCTACTCTCAAGACTGTTTCTAAAAATAGTTAAGGGAGAGGTTATACTTAGACTAGGCATTTTTTCTAAAATTTACCAACATCCTTACACCACACCTAGTTCTTAATACTTGCATCTCATATAGGTTAGTATATCATATTAAGAAACGGGTTTCTGTCTAGTTACTTGGCACTAATTTACATTAAGAAATAATTGTGACTCCATAAGGCATTGGTCTCATATTTAAAATCTAATCTAGTCATTAATCTTGCTAAATTTAACTAAGTAGTTAGGCCACTCATCTACATTTCCCAAATAAGCTGGTTCCCAAGTTGATTTCCTTCACCTCATTCCATAGGGACTACCCCCCATAGCCTGCTATCAGGAGACAACTAGAATGGAGTGGGCGGGGATCAGAGTGACAACACTCGTCCTCAACGGTTGTCATGGGGCTTGTACAATCTGGGCGAAAACATTTTTTGGCGCCGTTGTCGAGGACAAGTTTGCTCATTTCCAGGGTTTATGACATTCTATCATCTTGTGATCTTTCATCCTTTTTTCATTGTCCTGCCAATGCCACTACATTTTTTTGCGTCGTTGCCAGGGATAGATTTTTCTATCCTTGGTCCTCACGACATCCTTCTTATCATATCATCTTGTCATCCTTCATTTTCCTTTCATTGTCCTGCCAATGCCACAACATTTTTTGGCACCGTTTTCAGGGACCATTTTATTGGACCTTGGCATTGACAACATTCCTTTCATCATTTCATCTTTTGATCCTTCATTCTTCATTCATTGTCCCATCAATGCCACATTTTTTGGCACCCTCCTTGCATCATTCTTCATCTGTTCATCAACTTAGCCCTTGTACTCTCACTAATATTCTCATCTTGTTCATTCACACCACTAGCACCTGGACATTTAGGTTGTTTTTCCTATTTTGGTGGTGACTCCACTCATTCATCCATTTTTCTCAAATAGGAAGCTCTTCCTGATATCCATTTGCTTTATCCTTGACTAAATTTTTGGTGTTTTTTCTTTTGGTTCTTGGAGATAGATTCATGTTCAAGTGGCAACTCCACTTCTTCCATTTCTTACAAGAATTTTTTCTAGAAGCTCGCTTCTTGTGGATCTCTATATTTTCTTGAGCAAGGATCTCTCTCTCCAACATCCATTTAGCCCCTTTTCCCCTTTAGTAGGTCATCATGGATGACATGTTTTCCCCTTGTCGCTTCACTGGAATTTTTCATGATATTCTGGAAAAAGCCATTGATAACTTGCCTTCTTTCATGGGTAAGGATGCAGTCATTGCTAGTGATCATCTTACAACGTTCGTTTTTCGTATGAAAAAGTTCAGTGGCTATGAATATAATGAAGATGAGGATTTCAATATGTGACTCTTTGTTATTTCATGAGAAGACGATACACAGGATTGGTTTTGGATGTTCCCCGATGAAAAATTTGATTCCTTACAATAAATTTTTGAAGCCTTTGAAGATAAGTATGGAAATCAAAGGGGCTTGCCTTGTGCCTCTAGCACTAAAAAAAGAGATGAGATTAGTCATATGAAGGACCCAAACATCATAGAAATATATCAAGAAGATATACCATATTTCCAACCTTGTAATATTTTTCATGATGAATCCACTTGTGCAGTCGCAAGAAGAATCTGCGATAGTGGAAATTGATGATGAAAAGGAAAAAGATAAACAACTTATCAATGAGTTAACTCAATGATGAAAGCCATGGAACTAAATCAAGAGAAATTTATGGAAAATCATGCTAAGGATATTATAGCCTTGTACACCAAATTAGAAAAGCGTGTTGAAGAGCTAGAAATCACAAAGGTCAATCACTTCGATCAAGTGTACACCATACAAAATCATCTGATCACCATGCAAGAAAATCATGATAAAGTAATAAAGGACATGGAAATCCATTTTCAAATCAGGTTGTCAGCTATAAAACAAAAACATGATGAGTAGCTAAAGATCATAAAAATTAATCACTCCAATCAGGTAGCTGCCACTGAGGAAAAGTGTGCTCAGGAAATGGAAGCTATGATGTCCAATATGCAGAATAATTTGATTAGTATGAAAACATATAATGACAAAGTAATAGAAAATATGAAATTTTCTTGGATATGTCTTCAGAATAAGTTGTTTACCATGAAGGAAAGCCATGCCAAGGAAATTAATGCTATGAAGGTTGACCTCTCTAACCAGATGGATGCCATCAAAATTGAAAAGACCAATCTTCAGGATAAACTACAATAGTTGGAAAAGACATAGGTTTTAGGACATCAACTCTCACTGAAGGATCTCATTTCATTGCGAGGTCACTTGCCCCATTCAAGACAAGTTAGCTAAAAATGTCATGGTTGAAAAGGAAAATTGGAAAGATAAAGCCTATGTGTCTCCATTTACAGAGTATATTCAAAATGAGATTGGACATACTTTAGGTTCTTCAGATGTTTCGTCTGAACATATTCAAGATGAAGACACGAAATCTACAATTGTCTCCTTGTTGACATCACAGCCCACCGAGAAGAAAAGTAAGAAGCAAAAAATAAAAAGGAAGCGGTTTGATGCATCTAATGGTCGAGAGTAGCTCGATATTCGGATAAGACTGAGTCCTACGATATGCAGGATGTTATGCAACTAACTCACAAAATAGAAGAAAAGATTGATGAACGACTTAAAAATTATGTTTTTCGAGGGGGAAACCTCCTTTACATTACATAAATGAACAATTCTTGGATGATTGAAATGAAAAAAACCTCCTTTCTATATATGGGAGTCTAAGGGTCACAATATCATCAGAGTCGACATAACAATAATAATGTAAGGGAACAAAAATAATGATAGTGGGCTTCTATGGGGAAAAATAATAACAATATGGGGACTACATGGGCAGAAAAATAACAATAAGGGGGTTACACAAAAACAATAAGGGGATACACTAGTATTATAGGGACCTAACATGCCCGTCTCCTTCAAAAAACTATTGTCCTCAATGCTTGAGTATTTCCGAATGCTTCTGTATAAAATTCTTATCCTTCCATGTGGAATCTTCAACGGGTAAGTTCTTCCACTTGATGAGATACTCTCAAATTGATCGATTTCATAGCTGTCAAGTTCTTGTTTCCATGATTGCTTCAGGTACCAATATGGTTTTTCCTTCCTCGTCAAGTTTTGGCAATATTGTTTGAACTAGGAGCTTGTTGTTAGTTGTTGTAGCATCAAATCTGTTCTAGCCTCGATATTTGGTAGAGAGGTTAGAATATATGTATTCTCCAATTCCCATAAATCGTTTATGAAAATTCCACTAGAGACGACTTAATTAAATTAATTAGTCAGTTTTTAATATTTCCTAAGTCTAAACTTAGGAAATATGATTAATTAAAAGGAATTAATTAGGTCATGGTGAGACTCTTATAGAAAAATACTTGGATCGATTTCTAGTTAATATTAACCATTGATTAAGTTTTAATCGTGGTCATTGAAGTCTCAACGAAATATTATGAGAAGAAACTCGATGGGGCTTAGAGAACACACTTCAGCAGTTTGATTTCACTGGCAGATCGATTTCCATAGTAGCAACATTTTGTTATCGGAGAGAGAGCTAGTGAGCTCGAAGCAGTGAGAGGGGTAGAGATAATAGGGCTGGAGGAATTTTTTCCAGTTTCGGTGAGTGCATTCGAGAGAGGCAGCGCATAGCTTCATTGGGTGATTCATTTTTTCCGGGAGTAGGAGATTTTCTGAGTCGGAAGCTGGGTAGAGGGTTCAGAGGTGAAGGAGATTAGTCTTCCAGACAGCAGCTACAGAGACAGCAAGAGGAGAAGCAGTTCCGATCTTGTTGGACGTTGTACTGTGTAGGCTAACGCAATGACTGTGCAGAGGGATTAAGGAGTAGCTCAAATTGAGCTGAGGTCAGTGTCGGATCGCCTGTGGAAGTGAGAAATTTTCTCACTAGTTTTACTGCTAGTCATTGTCGATTTTTGGTAGCATTGGATGTGCTCTAAGTCTCAAACTTTGTGGAGTCACTTAGACACATGTATTCAAGATAACCCAGAAATCATGTTGGGAAATTCCACCCATAGACGGTTTTATTTAATAAATTAATTATTTTTAATGAGACCCTAAGTCTAAATTTAGGAAATTAAAATAATTAATGGGTATTAATCTAAACTATGGGTGTAACTTCTAGAAAAATTTGATCAAGTCAAAATGTAATCTTAGCCGTTTATTGGAGATCTAATCTCGGCCATTGAAGTCTCAACAAGAAGACTATAAAGAAGACTTGAGGGTAATTTGGAAAGATACACTAAGAGGATCAAGTGATCAATTTATTTAGTGAGCATTGCTCAGGGAGAAACTTCGTTCTAGAGATATTTTGTGGGGAGAGGCAAAGACAGTATCCAGAGATAAATATTTCTCAGCCGGAGAATCATCAGCAGAGAAGGGTAGAGAGATATCGAACAGAGGTTGACACAGATCCACGCAGGGCTACAGAGAGGGTAAGAGGAAATCCGAAGGGTTTGCTAAAGAATCGATTTCAGAAGCTAGGAGCCGGGGTGTGAGACTGAGATGCAGAGATCGAAATTTCTGAGGATTAGATCGATTCACAAGTTGAGTGACGCAGTGCCGAGAAGGGTTGACGCTGGGACTGTGCAGAGGCAGTGCAGAGCCTATCAAAGGCATCTCATTCAGTGGCCGAATCAACCGGGATTTCTAGTGATAGTGTGAGGTAGCCTCACTAATATTTCTGTCAGTGAAATTCTCTGTAACTAAATTATCTGGAGTAACATTCAGAGATGTATTCAAGATTTACTATTGCTTAATAATAAAACGCTCAAATCAACTGCACCTATTTTCCTGCATTGGGTTTTTTCGGGGACGTTTGTCCAAAAATAATGGTGTCCTGTGTGATGTTTTTCTTTTTCTCAGTTTCTTGTTTCCGCATCTAAAGTAATTAAGTGAAGGATGTAGCAATAATTACTTCAATGTTTACAGAAGAAATCTGAAATTAACTTGTTAATGTAATTTTCAAGTAGGTGAAGATAATTCAGTTAGCTGCAGTAGGGTTCCACATCTAGGACTTGGAATTTTCACAGTCATTTCTCTGTTTTGGTTTGCTAGATTAAGAAACCATAGATTATAATCAGATTTACTACTATGCAATAATCAAACCCTTAACTACTGCATCAATTTTTCCGAGTTGGGTTTTTTCAGGGACTTAGTCCAAAAACAACTTTGTGATTTGTGTGTGTGAATCTATTATTTTAGTATCTATTTTCATCTGCATTATTTGTTTTGTGAAGGTTGCAGTGTATATTTGAATATTTGTCGTAGGAAACATAAAATAATTTGTTTAATTAACTTAACAAATAGAAGAAATATTATTAGTTTCTGCTGTAGGATTCTGGTTTACAAAATTTTCACTTGGCATCAAAATGAAGATAGAAAGCCGAAGAGCTCAGTTGTAGAAAGGAAGAGGAGCTTTGTAGCACTGCGTAAGCAGCTGCTCGAAACCCCAGAGGCAGGTAGTCCTTTTGGCCAGGAGGGTCAAATTTTTGAGGAAAAAATCTATTTCTTCGAGAGAGTCGACAAAGAAATAATATTTTCTAGATCGAAGATTACTAGAGGCAGAGGGAGCAGCATTATTTGTGAAAATTTCTAATATGAAATTCTACTGCAGCAACTGATTTATTTCTTCTACTTATTTTCCACAATAAGTTATTTACAAAAACCCTTAAGTAAACCTCAAATTAAATTATACTGCATTTATCACATAATTTCATAGAGAAAAGAACAGTGAAATAAAAACACAAGAATCAATCACATCAACATAGTTGTTTTTGGACAATTATCCCCAGAAAAAATCCAATGCTGGAAAAATGGTGCAACAAATGAGGGTTTATTTATTATTCTTCAACAAAAATCTCTTTACAAGGAATGAATTGTAGAATTATGGAGAAAATTTCATGAAAACACCTGAGATATTTTTCTTCCATCCTCTGGAGAAATTCTGACACCCAAGAGACCCTCTAGCCTCCAATGCGTCACCTTTGGTGATCTTCTGCGAAGGGACTACATGAGGACTACGTACTCAGCTACGCTACCTCTCTGCGTTGTCCCTCTGCGCTGCCCCTCTGCTTCTCTGCGTCCCTCTTCATCGGTCTCTGACTGATGCTGATACCCTCCTCTTCCTTCACCCTGCGACTCTCCCTCTAAAATCGAATTATAAATTCTAAAGAATCGACTGCCCTCGGGTTACTCAGTATTTTCCCAAATTACTTTTCAAATGGCCCTCAAGCCTTCCTTTATAATCTTCTCATTGACAAATCAACGACCAAGATTAGAAGTCTAATCAATGGCTAAGATTAAATATTGACTTGATCTTCATTCTCTAGAAGATTTACACTTTGTTTTATTAATACCCATTAATTATTTAATTTCCCTAAGTTTCGATTTAGGATCCTCATTAAAATAATTAATTATTTTAATAAAACATGAACTGGGTGGAATTTCCACAAATGGTTCTTGGGTTCTTTGGAATACAAATGTCTAAGCCTCCATACCAAATTTGAGACTTAGATCACTTTCTGATGCTACAAAAATCAACAAAACCTCTTACAGAGGAAAGTGCTCCAGCAATATGCCTGCTGCATACTGCTCTGACCCTGAAGCATCATCTGCGCTGTTGAAGTCCATTAATCACTGTGTTGTTGCAACCACTGTATTTATGTCCATGATATTGCCACTATCACTACCTCATATGTACTGCAGCTCCCTCTTAGTACTGCACTCATTTTTTTCAGCTACTGAAACAGATTCTTAATCATCCCCAACTTCTCCCTATAATAAACAAACTTTGTTCTTCCTAGACCCTTAGTGAGTATGTCTGCCACCTGTTCTCCTGTTGGAGTGTACTATAACTGTACCACTCCTTGCTGGACACAGTCTCTGATAAAATAACACCTAATGTCAATGTGCTTTGACCGATCATGAAACACCAGTTTCTCAGAGAGCTTGATGCAACTCTGATTATCACATAAAATGTTGGTCGCTTCCATCCTTCTCCTGAATAGATTAACAAGAAACTTCCTAAGCCATATGGATTCACACGAAGCTGTGCTGGCTGCCATATATTCCACCTCATCTGAGTTCAGAGCTATGAACTTCTGTTTCTTATTTCACCAAGAATTCATTCCTGATCCAATGTTGAGACAGTACTAGTGGTACTTTTTCGATTTATTGAACTTCCAGCCCAATCTGCATCAGTGAACTTGTTGTAGCTCCTAGAGACAAACTTAGTTTCAAAATACCAGTGTCTAGGACATCTTACAATCAGAGGTTAAATGTGGACAATTTTATAAATGCCTCTGACAAAATATGGAATAAGAGAACAATGGTTATGGTGGTTCATGGGTGGAGAAGAGCTTCGAGTCAATTCATATGAATTCCCTATACTGTGAGAGGGCTTAAGAGGCTGTGAGGCTTGATGGATTTTAAATGGGCGAAGTATAAAACAATGAGCAGAAGCTTTAAAATGTGTAGAGGCATTGAGGAAGAGTGGAGAAGGAACCCAAAAGAGACATGCTTAAGAGATTTAAGAATCTGCCCCCCGCAACCTTAGAGGAAGCGGATATGAATGAGATATTGGCAACAACAAAGGTTCGTAGAGCATGAATTAAGGGAGTGCAGCAAGCTTAATACATGAGCATTAACATTGGAGCGTTATGCAAATACGAATTCATGAATAAAATTGCAGACTACCAACAACTATATTACACGAACCTTCAAAGAAGCATATCATGACAGATGATTATACATAAATAGGAGATTACCTGATAACAGAAGAAAACAGATACATACTACTCATTGCTCCATCTGGAATCCAAATAACAATGCTTGTATCATATTAAGTTTAAACAACTCTCCCAAAAATGTATCTCAGAGCACAGGGAGCACAATCATACAAAACTACAACAAAATTCTTCTAAAATTCTAGAACCCTTGTTTCATCTTAGAATTCCCTACATATAGAATTCTCCCCGAGGGTCATATGGTACTAATCATTTATGATCGACCCATATCTATGCGATCAAAACATCCTACCTAACTTGCAGAGCGTACATTGAGCAATTACTTCTGTACTGAGAGAATTAAAATAGGAATGGCACCAACAAAATCATCAAAATTAAACCAAAAACAGAAAGGACACGGTCGCCATTGAGGCTAATAATGGGAGCCTTCACGACGGTATGGCGAGGAGCGGTTGTAGGTGTATAGGTTGATTGTCATTTTATGATTCCATCTATTGCCTACAGACCTCCACTCCCTCAGTCTGGTGATTTCCACTTAATCCATTATGAAGAGGCCGGTCGTACTGAGCACACCTGGTTCTTTAGTGGAGATCTCCTTAGCAGACCGCATAAGCCACAACTATATGTTCTGCCTTAAAATCCCATGCGGTGTTTTTAATTGCAAAAACGAGAACCAGATTTCGGAGGGGGTCTCATGTGGTAAGAGGTATCAGAGAAGGGGGTGAAAAATGAAGAGGGGACGACATGTGGAGGAGTGGGAAGTAATGGATATCGCCCATTTCAGACCCCCTCCCCATGGTTAAAGTTCGAGAGCTACAGGGGGTGTGAAATGAAACAAGGACCGTCGGATGCGTTGGGGTGAAGCAGAGGTGACAGAGGGATGCAGAGGGCTTAGCGGTGATGAGATGTGTGACAACCAATGAGAACGGCGGGAGTGATGGTGGGGCCCAACCGCATCGCAATCGCAACTCTTTACCATGAAGCAATAAAGGTAAACTCTAAAATGTGCGATGTGCGAAGTGTGGGGAGAAGGTAAGTGACGTGGAGGGAAGGTGGGACCGAACTGCATCGCAAATTGCAAACTTTAAGTTATAAGTATAAGCGCGAAGGTTTGAAATCTAAAAATTACGAAGTGCAGGGAGAGGGACCCACTCGTATCGCTCATCGCATAATTTATCATTTGGGAAATAAGGTAAACACTTAAAACCACAAAGTGCGATTTGCGCTGATTTGAGGATGATGTGTCAGGGAGAAGTGGAGCCCACTACAATAGGCGAGGTTTATCAATTGGCGAATGTTTTATGCAGTAAGGCAAAGCTTTATGATGTTGTATATGATATGTGATATGTATTGGAAATGACTGTGAAGTGGGGGGGCAGAGCTGCTGTGGTGGGCCAACCGTCACGTCGCAAGTTAAACCAAATAGATTGTGGGCATTTCAAAGGTAAGTTGAAACAAATGTAATGCGATACATTGCAAGTTGGCGATCACGGTTTTTAATTTTTAGTTGTGATGTGAAAGGTTTATAATATGCGATTTGTGATGGAGGGTGGGGAAGAAAGGGTGACGTGGAGGGATGGTGCCACTTTAATCGCAATCGGGGAATAAGGAAGCGAATGGTAAGCGAAACCAATGATATAACGGTGAAAGAAGGTAAACTATAAAAATGAGGCGGAAAGGCGGAAAAGGTAAGGTTTAGTGATTTTCAAGGGAAATGGAATGAAAAGAGGTGTGGCAGGTGGCTAGGTCACACCACCATTGCACATCGCACTTCGGCATTTTTAACTTTTACCCTTTGCGCCTATCTTGCAACACTTGTGCTCTGCGACTGCGATTTTAATCTTCGCCGTTGACCGATGCTCGGATCAATAGTCCTCACTGCTCCCCTTGTTGTGGTTTGTTGACCTTGTCTCTTTGGTTTCGCCCGATCATTTCTTATTTTTTCGTGGAATACTTGCCCCGCATTCACAGCTAGGTTTTCTTTAGCATTCGCGACTCGGCCTGAACCCATGCACAAATTGACCCAACCTTGCTCAGGACTCTGCCCTTGCTATTTTTTCTATCTTAACTGTTTCTCTACTGCCTTTTTCTTGTGATTTCCTTATAAGGACCACTTCTCCATGTTATGTGCGGTCACAGGCCAACATTGGCTCCATCTGGGGACAACGTGATGTTCTAAGTGCGTTGAGGATCTGCAGACCCTGAATGCCTGTGCTTTATTGGGCTCATGGGGTCACAAATACATGCTGATTAGACAAATTTTTATACCAACAATCAAGTGGACACAAAATGGAAGATGAAATGAAAGATGAAATGGGAGGAATGTAAACAAAATGGGGTATAGAAAGTGGAATGATATATAAAATGAGCTGGATTAGCCCTCGTCAGTGATGAAAATAGAACTTGAGGAACTGCCCATTCATGGGCGCCTCAAGCATATCTCCTTCTAAGTTCTCTAGGGAAAAAGTATTGTTTCCTTCGACTTCTGCCACCTTGAAAGGACCAAACCAGAAGGGGTCAAACATCCCATGTTTTCCTTTGTCCGCTCTCCTGACATCCCATCGCAACACGAAATCCTCTACCTGGATTTCTCTATCTTTGGCTCTTTGGTCAAATAAGCCTTTCATTTTTTCTTGATATTTTTCCAGTCTAAGGCTTACCTGCTTCCGTGTTTCATTCAACTCCACAAACTGATTCATTCTTCGGATAAGGTCATATTTCTTCTCCTCACTTTCTTGTAATAATCGGGCCACAGGCAATGCAAGCTGAATAGGGAAAACTGCAACCCAGCGATACACCAGTTCATAAGGGGACTTTCCTGTGGATCTTTTCATGGTGATGTTATTTGCCCAGAGTGCAAACTTGAGCTAGGAATATCAGTTCTTTTGATTTTCATTGATGGCCTTCTTCAAGATCCTCACCAGTTTCTTGTTAGATGATTCTACCAGCCCGTTCCCCTGTGGGTGGTACGCAGTGGAGTGGCCCAGCAGGATGTTGTAATGCTGACAGAAATTAACAAATTTATCCAACTTGAAAACCTGGGCATTATCTGTAATGATTCTATCTAGGTATCCAAACCTAGCTATTATGTTCTCCTCCAGGAACTTGATCACCACCAAATCTGTAGCATTTCTTGCGGGCATGACCTGTACCCACTTGGTGAAGTAATCTGTAGCAGTGAGGATCCATCGATGTTGATTACTAGAGGCAGGGTGAATCTCTCCTATGAAGTCAATCCCCCATTGTTTAAAAGGTTCCTCAACATGTACTGGAATTAATGGGAGAGGTGCATACCTTTGTTTTTCGGCGAACGCCTGACACTTCTCGCAGGCCCGAACATGGGCATGTGTATCGCTAAACAACTTAGGCTAAAAGAACCCTGCCTTCAGGATCTTGTGTGCAGTGGATCGCCAACTGTAATGCCCGACGCATATCCCTTCATGGAACTTGGTCATCACTTGGTCAAATTCTTTCTCTATCAAACACAATAATTAGGTCGGCCCTCGAGTCTCTCCAATATAGTCACCCATTTGCCACAATGTAGTTTTGAGACGTCAATCTCAAAGTGTAGTACTTGGTCTTATCATAGTGAGGCGGAAACCTCAACATTAAAAGATATTCCACTATATCTTTATACCATGGGGATAGGAGGTACTTGACATGTGTTTTATGGGCAGAAGATTCTATGCCTTGGTGTGTGCCTGTGTCCTCCTGTGCCTCTCCTCCTGTCATAGACAACTTTATTCCCAGAGCTTGACAGTTGGATTCGGACAGGATTTTTGCCAGCCCCTATCCTTTGATGAGTTTAGTAGGCTTTATCTCCAACTCATACTCCTGGATCTTGGCTATCCAGTTGCCCCTCTTCCCTTCACTATCACCCTGTACCAGAATATCCTTCACTTCTGCAGTGGGTACATAAGCTGTTATGGTTGATTGTAACACGTACACCTGGAATGCCTTCAGCGATTTGACCAAAGCGTAAGCTTGCTTCTCCAGGATATCATATTTCAGTTCAACGTCTCGCAGGACTTGACTGAAGAACGCAATGGGTTGTTCATGCCCATCAACATTTTTCTGTAAAATTATTGCAGCTATTATGTGAGGAGAGGCGAAGGATAAAATCATGAATGAATTCCCATAATCTGGACCTGCCAACACTGGAGCTTCTGCAAAGGCCTGTTTGACCCTATTGAAAGAGTTCCTGGACTCGGGGGTCCATCTAACTTAACTATTCTTCTTCAACATCCCAGTGATGTTTCAGACAATCTCGACATAGTTGGGAATGAACCTTCTAAAGAAATTTATTCTTCCCAAGAACACCTGTACTTCCTTTTTTTTTCTTGGTAGGGGAATGTCGTTTATTACCTCTACCTGCTTCAGGTCGATCTTCACTCCCTCCTTAGTTACTATGTGCCCTAGTAACTTTCCTTCCTCCAAGTCAAACATGGATTTTTGAGGATTCAGAGATAGGCCATACCTGTGACATTTATCAAAGGTTCGACGGGGGTGCTCTATATGTTTAGCATCACCCTTTGAAAATATGGTGATGTCATCCAGGTAGATCACCACAAACTTGTCTTTTTCTCCTATGAAAGCAATGTCCATCACCCGCTGGAATGTGGCACCGGTGTTTATCAAGCCAAAGGGCATTCGAGCGTACATGAAGGTTCCCCAAGGCGTAGTGAACGTTGTCTTCTTTTGGTCTTCTAGGAGCACTGCCACCTGATTATATCCCGAGAATCCATCCATCATAGACATGCGGGAGGATCCCACCACCTTTTGCAAGATGTGATCCATCTTCGGGAGAGGATAATTATCTTTGAGTGAGGCTTTGTTTAGATTGCGGAAATCCATGGAAAGCTTGATTTCACCATTCTTCTTTCTAACAGGTACCAGGTTCACCACCCATTCGGAGTACCTTAGAGGGACAATGATCTTGGCCTGCAACAACTTCTTTATATCCTTCTCAATGGCTGGGAGAAGAAGGGGATTGATCTGTCTCAACTTTTGCTTATGAGGCTTGGCGTCCTCTTTGAGCAGTATCTTGTGTTGTATAACATCAATATCAAAAGTATTCAGATCCTAGTATGACCAGGCGAAGATGTAATATCCTGAAGGGGAAATAGACAGTAATAAAAAGCATACAACAAGATATAAAATACTAGAAACAGATCATGAAGCAGATGCACATGAAATAGAGAGAATTCTAAGCCATTTTAATATACTGAGAAATAGAAATGAGTACAAGAGGTGATCAAAATGATGGCACCTCGACTTGCACCAGGTAAGTGTAGGAACACTCTTAGAATATCAATGGAAATGGCTGCTCTCTTCTCTACGTCCAAGCTGCTGGAATACTGCCGTGCTGCTACTACTGCTGGAAAAAAATGAGTATTTGGGGCTGCTCCCCTACTCGGAAAACTCTCATACTCTGGAATTGGCCTCTACTCACAATACCCAGAAAATCCTAGAGAGCATTTTTGAAATGGTCGACCCCCGAAAATGCATCCCTTGAGGATCTACGGTATCCTCCCAAGGCCCACGCTGGTGTTGAATGCAATCCTCCAAAATAAGGCCTCCCACTCTGTTAAATGTCTCCAATAGGCAAGGGTTGGCCCCTTGCTCAATCCTCCGGCCTGAATCCTCCAAAATGGTGCCACTCCGAAGCTCCCCCAAGATGGACTGCGTCCTCCCTCTCAAGACTGCGCAGTCTCTAAATGCTCTGCTCCTCCACGAATGCAATCAACGATCCCCCTGCAAAATTCTAATGGAAATACCTCACCCGAGCAAGCACTCAAAGTCTCCCGAGGCTGAGGGTGGGATCTCCGAATGGAGACACCCGATGTACTGAACAGTACTGTAGACAAGCTAAACAACCAGCGTGCTCCAAGTCGAAATGACTAACTCAATATGCATAAACAAGAATGACCAAATGAGGGGGCTCTCCTCCCTTTTATAACGTTGGGCCTCTCTCTCCTTAGGCCCCACCTTCATCCCACGTGCTCCTTGGCCCACACTGTCCCTCTCATCTGTGTGAGGTAGGCCCCATGTTGCCCATGTGGTCTGCGTCCCTCTCCTCTGCTGTCCACTTGGCCACTAGGCCCCACTCCCTTAATTTCGATGTGGACTTTAGGAAAGTTCTTTATCCTAAGTGAGTTAATTAATATTTTACTCACTTTATTCATGCTCCAACTATAATAAGGAAAAATTTGTAAAAATTAATATTTCCATTTAGCTATCGCTGATTGGGAATATTATAGTCTCCCCCGTAATAATGTTGCTTGACCCTAAGCAACTGTAGTGATGGATGCTGCAAGATCTTCTCACTCTCCCAAGTGGCATCCTCATCCGGCAAATTATTTCACCTCACTAAGAATTCCCAGACTATCCTACTCCGCAACTGCCTCTCCCTGGTATCAATAATGCCTTCGGCTGTAGCACCAAATGCCCCTCATCATCTGTAGGCGGAAGCTCCCCTGTCATTTTCACCTGCTGTCCCAATGCCTTCTTCAGGCACGATACGTGAAAGATGTTCTGAATCTTGCTGCCATGGGGAAACTCCAACTCATAAGCAAGCTGCCCAACCCTGCGTATCACCTTGTAAGACCCATATAAATGGGGCTTGAGCTTCTCAGCTCCCTTCTGCTTCAGAGTCGACTGTCAGTATGGCTACAAACGTAGGTAGACCAAGTTCTCTACCTCAAAATATCTCTCCACCCGACCCCTATTGGCATATAGCTTCTGCTAGTTCTGTGATGTTTCCATGTTATCCTTGAGAGCTAGGGGGATGTCTTGACTCTCTTGGATCCAACCCTTGGCTCTCGGAGCCTTGCTGACACCAAACATCACATAAAAAAAAGATAAAGCATGATAACCATATATTGCATAAAACGAAGACATACCGATAGACATGTGATGTGTGTTGTTGTAGCATTACTCTCCTAGGTGCAGCCACTTCAACAATGCTTCCTGCTGTGCACTGACAGTTACGCAAGTATCCCTCCAGACACTTGTTAACTATCTTTGTCTGCCCATCTGCCTGTGGATGGTAGCTGGTGCTCGGTGTTAACTCTGTCCCCACCAACTGAAAAAGCTCCTGCCAAAATCCGCCCATGAAGTGGCTGTCCCTGTCACTGACAATGGTCTTGGGAAGACCATGTAACCTGAAGATGTCCCTAAAGAATAGCTTCGCCACCTGTGCTACTGTATAATGTGAAGATATGGAAAAATAATGTGCATATTTTGTTAGTCGATCATTGACGATGAATATACAGTCCTTGCCTTGCACCATGGGCAACCCTGTGATGAAGTCCATCGAAATACTCTCCCATTTCCCCTCTAGAATGGGAAGAGGCTGCAACAAACTTGTCGAATGGTTCATCTCCCCCTTGTTGCGCTAACAAAACTCGCACTCCCTGACATGCTGGAGTACGTCCTCCTTGAGGCCCTTCCATGAGAACCTCTCCCTGATGGCCCTATAGGTTTTGGTAAACCCTTGGTGGCCAGACAATGGTTGATCATGAGAAGCTTGCAATATCTTCTTCTTGAGTTGAGAGCCCTCAGTCAAGAAGATCCTGTACCTGTAGTAGATGATCTCATCCATCACCCTGTATCTATCATCTGTCACCTGTCCATCTAGAATCTCACAAGCAAACCTGTCCTTGGAGTACTCCACCAATAGTCGAGCCCTCCAGTCTGCGTCTGAACTCATCAGAGACAATGTGGTTGGTCTGCGTGAGAGTGCATTAGCCACCAAGTTGTTCTTCCCTTTGACATACTTGATGTCAAAGTCGTAGGCCTGGATCTTGCTGACCCACTTCTGCTGCCTCTCCTGTAGCTGCTTCTGCTCTAAGAAGAACCTGAGGTTGTTGTGGTCAGTCTTCACCTTGAAACTGTTACCTACCAGGTATTGCCGGAATTTGGCCAATGCATGCATGATGGCCAGCATCTCCTTGTCTTATATGGCATACAATCGCTCATGTGGAAGGAGCTTCCGGCTCTCAAAAGCTATAAGGTTCCCCCCCTGCATCAACACTGCACTGACCCCCTCCCCTGATTCATCACACTCCAGAACGAATGGATGCGTGAAGTCTGGCAATGCTAGCACTGGACCGCTGCTAATCAGCTCCTTGAGCCTGCCAAAGGCTCGCTGCGCTGTATCTGTCCAACTGAATTCCCCCTTCTTCTTTAGATCTATAAGGGGTGCAGCAAGCTGAGAGAAACTCTTGACGAAATTCCTGTAATAGGTGTAGATACCCACAAACCCCCGAAGTTCTGTCATGTTTCTCGGCTCTGGCCAATCCCTGATGGCCCTGATCTTCTCCTTATGGACCCTCACTCCATCCACCCCTATGATGTGTCCCAAGTATAGCATCTCCGTCAATCCAAACTCGCACTTGGAGAGCTTAGCATAAAGCTGTTGCTTCTCCAAAATACGCAACACTGCTTCTATGTGCTGGAGATGCTCCTCCCATGTCTTGCTATATATCAATATGTCATCAAAGAATACAAACACAAACTTCCTCAGGTGACTGTGGAAAAAGTGGTTCATACACGACTGGAAGGTGGCCGGTGCGTTGGTTAGCCCGAAGGGCATCACCAAGAACTCAAAATGGCCATAGTGGCACCTGAAAGCAGTCTTGGGAATGTCCTGTTCCCTCACGCGAATCTGATGGTACCCGAATCTCAAATCAATATTTGAGAAGAACTGTGCCCCTCTCAACTCATCCATCAGCTCATCAATCCGAGGAATAGGGTACCTATTCTTCATGGTCTTCTTGTTCAGGGCCCTGTAATCAATGCACATCCTCAATGTGTCGTCCTTCTTCACAAACACTATCGAAGAAGCGAAAGGACTGGTCCTAGGTTGAATGTGTCAAAGAGCTAACAACTCACAGATAGCCCGCTCGATCTCATCCCGATAGGCCTTGGGGTGCCTATATGGTGTGGTAATGATGGCCTGAATGCCCTGCTCTAGCTCAATAGTATGCTCAAATCCCCGATCTGGTGGCTGTCTTGGTGGTATCTCCCCAAACACCGTGGCATACCTGTCAAGGATAGTCTGTATCTCTGGATGAACTGTCCGCCCGGTAGTCCCTGCCTCTGATGCACACAGCTCTACGGCCCACTCTATGTCTCCCTTTTTGAAGTATGCCTCCATCCGGTGAGCTGAAACGGTCTGGGGTGGGTAAGTGTGCATGCCTCGTATCTTCCCATGCTTCCCGATCTTCTTATCATCCCATTCCATCTCCAAGGCCTCCAAATCTATGGTGACCTTCCCTAGAGTGATCAGCCACTGTACACCCAATACCACATTGGTATCCGGTATGTTAACCACGAAAAAGTGGCCAGTCACTGTGTAGGTGCCCATCATCACTGCCAGCTCTGGGACATATTTGGCACACTGCATAGTCTGATCTCTTGGGACCAACACTGAAAACCCATCGAAGCTCTCTGTCGATATGCCTCTCCGCTCTACCATCTGTGCATCGATGAAGTTGTGGGTTGCCCCACTGTCCACCAGTACTGATACTCGCTGCCCCCATACTGTCCCTCGGACGCGTAGCGTCAGATACTTGGGAACTCCTCGCAATGCTGCAAGGTTCCCTCCGGTAGGTGCAAAGGCTGCACCTCCTACTCCTGGTGGTGGAGGTGGCAAATGATCCTGCATTGCATGGCTTCCCCCTGCCTCCACGTCATCATACTCATCCTCTTCCCCGCTGCTCTTGAAGAAGACCTCAATAAAGTGTGCTTTTCCAGTAGCACATATGTGTCCTCGTGCCCATGGCTCATGACAGGTGAAACACAACCTCTTCTTCTTCAACTCCCTCCTAGCATCATCATCCAACTTTCCTCTACCCTGATTCCCCTTTGGAGGCGGAATCCTTGTATCCTTTCCCTTAGGTTGGAAAGCCTGTCTCTGGGGGTAAGGTGTCCTAGTCCTGGGTAAGGCATCCTGCAAGTCCCAGGTCCTACCAACTGCGTCATGGAGTGTGGTTGGTCTAGTGGATCTGACCAATCCCCGAAGCAGCTTTGCTAGCCCCTCAATGAACATGTAAATCATCTGTGCCATGGATAGATCAGGCACCATCACCGAAAGTCTCAAGAAATCTGAGATATATGTATCCAGACTCTCGATTTGTTTGAACCTTGTCAGCTCAACAAAGTGCTCCTCCAGATCCCTCCGATCAAACCTCTCTATCAACCTTCGGGTGAACTTGGAATATGTAGTCACTGTCGAATGCCCGAGTGTAATCATCCCGTGGAACCACCAATCCTGGACCTCGCCATCCAGATGTAGCGCTGCCACCTTGATGGCCTCTGTCTCTACCATCTGGTTGAGCTGGAAGTATATGTCTAGCTTCTCCACCCAAGCCTTTGCCGAACTGTTTGATGAGCCATAAAACATAGGCAAATGGAACGTGCTCATCGTACGCTGAGTGTATCCTTTGTGATAATGCCGGTGTCCCCTGTGATGGTCGCAGGGTCTACTATCCCGCTGAAGCTGGACAAAATCTCGAAATAAGAGGGCATCACTGAACTCCTGCCCGTATTCCTGATACTCAGCAAACTAATCACCCATGTGGCTGGGCTCCGGCTCCTGCTGTGCTCTTGCCCCTGTGTCTGCGGCCATAAATGTGGGCATGGTGGAACGTGTGGGTGCATGTGATTTCATGTGCTGAGTGGAATCGTGCTCCTGCAAATGGTGGGATGTGCCTGATCCCTCACCAATATGGAAACCCCTTGGGGTTTCACACTATCTAGCCTCTACAACAGTGAATCTCTGTGCCATCACCTCAATCTGCCTTGACAGATCCCGTACTGACTTGAGGAGCATTTCCTCAAACTTCTTCGCATCACTATCATCTGCCATCGGTTCCTCCTTCTCTGCATCCACTACTGGAACACAATCACCCTCTCTATAGGTGATTTTCAACCTACGTTCTCGGTCACAGTACTTCCTACCCCTGTAGCAAATATACGGCTTTTCTCCTGGTGTCATAGACAACTCGCTCCACAGGCTGAGCCAGGTCTATGAGCTCTGACACCACTGTAATATCCTGAATGGGAAATAGACAGTAATACAAAGCATACAACAAGATATAAAATGCTAGAAACAGATCATGAAGTAGATACACATGAAATAGAGAGAATGCTAAGACATTTTATTATACTGAGAAATAGAAATGAGTACAAGAGGTGATCAGAATGATAGCACCTCGACTTGCACCAGGAAAGTGTAGGAACACTCTTAGAATATCAATGGAAATGGCTGCTCTCTGCTCTGCGTCCAAGCTGTTGGAATATTGCTGTGCTGCTGCTACTGCTGGAAAAAAATGAGTATTTGGGGCTGCTCCCCTACTCAGAAAAATCTGATACTCTGGAATCGGCCTCTACTCACAATACCTAGAAAAGCCCAGAGAGCATTTTTGAAATGGTCGACCCCTGAAAATGCCTCCCTTGAGGATCTACGCTATCCTCCCAAGGGCCATGTTGGTGCTGAATGAAATCCTCCAAAATAAGGCCTCCCACTCTGTCAAATGTCTCCAATAGGCAAGGGTTGGCCCCTTGCTCAATCCTCCGGCCTGAATCCTCCAAAATGGTGCAACTCCGGAGCTCCCCCAAGATGGACTGCGTCCTCCCTCTCAAGAGTACGCAGTCTCTAAATGCTTTTCTCTTCCACGAATGCAATCACCAATCCCCCTAAAAAATGCTGATGGAAATACCTCACCCGAGCAAGCACTCGAAGTCTCTTGGGGATGAGGGTGGGATCTCCGAACAGAGACACCCGATGTATTGAATTGTACTGTAGACAAGCTAAACAACCAACGTGGTCCATGTCGAAATGAGTAGCTCAATATGCATAAACAAGAATGACCAAATGAGGGGGCTCTCCTCCATTTTATAACGTTGGGCCTCTCTCTCCTTAGGCCCCACCTTCATCCCACGTGCTCCTTCGCCCACGTTGTCCATCTCATCTACTTGAGGTAGGCCCCACGTTGCCCATGTGGTCTGCGTCCCTCTCCTGTGCTGTCCACTTGGCCACTAGGCCCCACTCCCAGGGGGAGCTTGTAAATGTGTGAGTACAAAGATAATATCAGAGTACTATGGTGAGTCTAGATAGGCCTCAGTGATCAATGGAGTTGCCATCTCCTCCTGGTCATCTATCTGTGCAATGAAATTTATATCTAAAGCATTACAATTAGATTCAGCCATCAATCTGGCTAAACCCTGTCCTTTAATGAGCTATGTTGGTTTGATTTCCAGATCATATTCAAGGATAGTGGCAATCCACTTTCCTCTCCTACCATCAGGTCCATCTTGTGTAAGAATATCTTTGACTACAACATTGGGGACATATGTAATGATGTGGGAATGGAGTATGTAAACTCTAAAATCCTTTATGGCTTTAACCAAGGCTAAAGCTTGTTTTTCCATTATATTGTATTTCAGAGGTGCATCTCTAAAGGCTTTACTAAAAAATGTTATTGGTTGTTCAAAACCTTGATTGTTTTTCTGCAGTAGAACTACAGCTATGGTATGTTATGAGGCAACTGAAAAGATTATGAAATCTTTTGTATAATCTAGGCTGATTAAGACTGGTGCTTTTGTCAAGGCCTGTTTTATGGATTCAAAAGATTGTTTGGCTTTACCATTCCATTTTATTGCAGAGTCCTTTTTAATCATATTGTTGAGTTCTTTTATGATTTCAGCCAAGTTAGAGATAAATCTTCTCAAAAAATTGATTTTACCCAACAGTGCTTGAAGTTCTTTTATGTTGCTTGGTGGTTGAATGTTCAAAATAGCTTCAATTCTTGTAGGGTCTATTCTAATGCCTTCCTTTGAGATTATGTGTCCTAACAGTTTTCCTTCTTCTAGTCTAAAAAGAGTCTTTTTAGGATTTAAGGATATACCATATTTTCTACACTTGATAAAGACTTGTCTCAGGTGATCCAAGTGTTCATCATTTGTTTTTGAAAAGACAGTAATATCATCAAGATAGATAACTAAAAATTCATGGATTTCCTTAGCAAAGGAAATATCCATGGCCATCTAAAATGTAGCTCTTGCATTTTTCAATCTAAAAAGCATTTTCACATACATGAAAGTGCCCCATGGAGTGGTAAATGCAGTTTTAGTTTGATCATCTTTATGAACTGGAATTTGATTATAACCAGAGAAACCTTCTAGTAAAGAAATTCTTGAAGAACCTGCCACCCTCTGCAAAATATGGTCCATTTTAGGAAAGGGGTAAATGTCTTTCAAAGAATTTTTATTAAGATTTCTAAAGTCTATACACAGTCGAATTTCTCTTGTTTTCTTTTTGGAGGGCACTAAATTAGAAATCCAATCAGAATACCTGACTGGTGAAATTATTTGTGCATCAAACATTCTTTTAACCTCTTTTTCGATTAAAGGTAACAAAATTGGATTAATCCTTCTTAATTTTTGTTGAAAAGGTTTTTGATTTTCTTTCAAAGGAATCTTATGCTGAATTATGTCTTTGTTGTAAGTTTTTAGATCTTCGTAACCCCATGCAAAGACATCTTGATATTCTTTCAAAAGTTCTATATATTTAACCTTTTCTTCTGATGGTAAGGATTTTGACATTTTGATCATTTTGGTTTTTCGTTTGTTCCTATGTTACACTCTTCAATATCAGACCTAACTGGTTCCATTTTTGCCTTTTGGGCACATCATTGGAATCAAACAAGTTTTCTAAGGGAGTCAAACCTCTGGGTAAAATATTATGTTTTAAATCTATCAAATCTGGTTCATCTTCAATAATTTCCTCTATATCTACTTTTTATAAGTCATCTATGTCACTCTGAGTAAATATAGTGGGTCCATCAAAAGTATGTACATCTAAATAATCTATTTGACAAAAAAATGAATTTATGTTACAAGGTGAATCTATATTACAATCATTATCAATTTGGCAATTCTGAAACTCTCCTTCGTTGTTCAAAAAGTGATAGATCTGTTAATCTTCCGAGAAAATTTGCTAGTATTTTACATTATCTAGGACAATAGGTCTGTGTTTGATTTCAGCAGTGTATTTTTGTATTGGTGAAAATGGTAGATTACAAGTGCTGGCAAAGGTTGCTAAACAATGAGCTTGTAAATTCTGTTTTCTAGGAATAATGGCAAACTTTCTTTCTAACAAATCTTCAACCAAATCTGTTGTTGTGTCCTTGTATCTGGCTAATATGGGATTATGGACAGAGTATTATGCGTTTATTTGTTTGATAACTAACTCCGAATCTCCCATTATCAATATTATTTGACCTCCCAATTTTCTAATGATTTGGAGACCTAAGATTAAAGCCTCATATTCAGCCATGTTATTGGTGCATTTGAAATTCAATCTAAAGCATGCCCTTGGGAATGGCTAGTTTCAATGTTGGTGATCCACACACCAACTCCAACTCCTAATTTATTTACTGAACCATCAAAATCTAATGCCATAAAGCTTCATGACCAATGTAATCCTCCATTATTTTAGGCTTTATGTTAGTGAGTTCATTTTGGATATTATTATGATCAGAGTTACAAAGAATAAAGGAATCAAGATCAATGGGAGTTGAATAGATTGGGTAATTGATAGGTCTTTCGGCACTGCTAATCATAAAATTCATTAAGGTTTCTCTGTAAAGCTTTTTGGGCTGTCCAAATACCGAGATAGTGGCATAACTCATGTCAAGTTGTAGAGATCCCTGCAACTTTTCTCCCCATGAGCGAGAAAGAAGCATGCCATAGTTTGGCAGGATATCAGCTACAACAACATCCATGATCATGCTTTTACTAGGATATTGAACCAAGTTCACACATAAATCCTTAATCAATCCTATGCATTGGACTTTACTTGAATCAAAAGAGAATAAATCTTTGTATGGCCGGGTTATGTCTAGACTCAGAGTTTCCATTATTGCTTTGGGCATTAGATTATGGGAAGCTCCAGTATCTAGCATTGCATTATGTAATATCTGATCATGGATAGTAAGACTTAAGTAAAATGGAGGCACTAACCCATCTGAATGCTTACCATCTACATTTGGACCAAAGATTAATTCAGGTCTATCATCAGTCATATTAATTGTATCCTCATTTTCATTTACATTCAATGTTTCAGTAATAATAGATCTATACAAGTCATTTTTAGCCAATTCAGTTAAGGGAATGGCTATCTTCAACTTAGATATTTTAGATTGAATATTAAATGTTGACTGAGATTTGATAGCTTGAATTAATTCATCTTTTGGAATTATTGTTTGGGAAGATTTTTCTTGAGTTTCAACAGTTTTACCTTTAGCTTGATATTTTCTTTTATCTTATGTTTGAATTTCCTGATTTCTACTGTCTTTGATTATTTTTCAGGAACAGTTTCAGTGGTAGCAGATGCTTTGTCAGATCTGGAATTTTCAGCAGAAGATTTAGGATTTGATGATTTTGAGTCACCTGGATTATTTTTTGGATCAGTAACTGTTGTTTTTGCTGAATTAGTGGCCTTTGAAGTAATAGCCTTTTGGGCATATTTGGAGGATTGAGCCACCTCATCAGTGATATATACAATCTTTGGACTAGGTTTTTTTTTAGGATTGGGTGGGTTTAAATTTTTCTTGTTCTCTCTTAGAAGAATTTAGAGAATTTTTGTTTTGGGAGCCTCTACATTCTTTCTGTTTTGATTTTGTTGATTTGGAGCATTGTTTTTAGTATAGGGCTCATTTTTTTTCTTACTCCTAAGGTTATAATGGCTGTGAATTTCATTGATTGCGAAGTCATAACCTTGCTTATAATCAAAGGATTCACTAGATTCTACTTTGAACTGCTGAAGCTCAAAGAGTTCTTGATCCTCCTGAGTGAGGAAAATTGTATTATTTTCATCTATGCCCATAACTATGTTGATGTCTTCCTCATCCTCAACATTGTTTTGAAAACTTTCAGCAAAGTTCTCTTGAAATGGGGGCTTAATGTTTTGATCTGGGGAAGGTTCTTTACCTTTCCCAGGATTTTTGTTTTTTTTGTAGTTGGGATTTCTGATTTGGGATTGGTTATCCCATTGCGGTTTTTTCTCAATGTGGTCTAATCTCTCAACTACTCTTTCTAAAGTTTTAGTAATAAGATCAAATTTACCATTTAAACTTGAATTCTCTTCTTTGATGGCGACCCTCCTTTAATTTCTAAGTCTGGATTTTTTGGCTAGGATATTGATTTCTAGACCAACAACATCTAGTTGCATCTGTTCTAAAGTTTCAACATTTCTTTCTCTTAATTGATATGCCATGTCTGGATCAAATCCATCATGAAATTTTAGAAGTACTGAATAGGGGGTAGGTTTAAGATCAACATGGATGGCATTATAGACATTGTTATATATGGTGCAATAATCCTGGACAAACTCATTAGGAGCTCTTTTTAAGGAATCAAATTCAGATAAAATTTGCAGGGGATTCTTTTTCTTTTCCCATTTATTTATGAATGCTCTATGAAATGCAGCTAAATCTGCTATACTACCAGCACCTAAATTTCTAAACCATGTTTTTACTTCTCTAGTTAGGCTTTGTGAAAACAAACTCATTCGGACATCAGATTCATCTATCTCATAAATTTCACAAAATTCATTCATTCTGGTGATATGTTGTTGTGTAGTAATTTGTGAAAAATTATCAAATAATGGGATATTCTTTTGGTAATTTTGGGGAATGTCATGGAGGTTTTGGGGTAAAAATAGAGGAGCATATCTCGCAGCCATGATTTGAAGTTTTCTTGAACTAGGAGGTATAACAGTGACTAGAGGAGCAGTGCTGGTTATGACAACTGATGTGCTGAAAGCTGGATTTGAAGAAATTGGAAAAGGTTTTGATATATGAATGGAACTAGATGGAAAAAATGTAGTGCTCAAAAAACTGGTGGATGCAATGCGCTGAGTGAATGATGGAAAAAATATCCTAGGCTGTAAAGGAAACTCAGGAATGAATGGTTCTGTGGATGAACTTGCAGTGGATTGAGGGTATGATGAATATATAATTCTAGGCTGCAAAGGCAACTCAGGACTAACAGGTTTTGTGGGTGAACTGACAGTAGAGTCTATAAATGAAGTGGCAGCATACAAAGTTGAATCTGCTACTGGAAAAACTGTAATGTATAATTGAGAAAATGGAGGTTTAAATTGAGACAAAAAATTGGCTAATTTAACAGCTTCATCAACATCTTTAATTACTGCAACATTAACCCTTTCTACTGGACTTTGAATTTCAGTTTTGTCTAATTTTAATGATGCTGAAATAATTTTCTGTTTCTCATTCAAAAAGGAAGTAAAAATAGGATCTATAACAGTTTCCTTTAAATTAGTTTCAGATTTATTTCTAAATAATGAATTTTCAAATTTGAAATCAAAGTCAATATCAGTTAAGCTCACTAATTCTTTTGGTAAGGAAGTAGTTCTTCTCAAAGGCACTTGAGCTTCTAAACTATAACTTTGTTTTTTCTTTTTATTTTTACCAATCTGTTCTAGGTTATCTACTATTATAGCAGGTTTAGAATCCGGGTTGGACCTGGTATAGTAGGTTTTCCTAGAAGCCAAACTGTCTAACTATGAAATACCCACAACCTTCTAAAGTTAATCTTAAAGTAGAAAAGATAGATTAAAAATATTCCTCCAAGATTAAATTTAAAACGGGAGAGTGGTTAGTTCCCTAGTATGGTCGCCAGTATGTTATCACCCTAGTAATTCTCAGGTTGTGGGATGAGGATTTATAGTTGAAGAAAACCAGGGGTAACCAAGAACCTCTTTTGAAATTCAGGATCTAGCCTTCCTAAATTTCAGAGAGGGATCTCTCCTCAAGATTTAGCTTGATTTTGTTATAAGATTTTAGGCTAGGTATGATTGGAAAATTGGTTTGGTTTGAATGTTTGGTGGAAATAAAAGGTACTTCAAGGTAAACCACAAAGGGATCTACCAGACCATTGGGCTATGGAGTCAATTTCTTGGCAAGCAGAGCTAGGAAATAAGGTCAAAAGAGAAAATGTACTAAGGGCAGGGTAGATGACCTTCAAAGGGTTTGGAAATAAGATTTTTGATAAAATGGTAAAATCTGAACAAAAGGGCAATGAAGTATCCTTAAGTTACAGAAAAGAAGATGAAAGAGAGGGGTCAAAAGGGACTAAGAGCAATTAAGAATTCTTAAGTCCTGATATCAGTAGAAAACATATCAATGAATAACTAGTAAAAAACAGAGAGCTTTTGACACTAATCCTATTTAAAATTTTCTAGTCAATCATTTAAGACAGAAAACATATAAATGTATGTATGGAACTTTAGAAAGATAAACAGTGAAAATAGGAAAATACTTGACTTATATGATCAACACAAGAATCCTGAGTTATGATGTTTAGTTGACTTAGTTCCAGTCTACTGCTTTACAAATCAACTCACACAAACTCCCAATGTATTCAGCAAAAATGTCTATAGTAGTCTTCACAAATTTTATTCCACCCTAAATACTTTGAAGAGTGAAGTTTTTATACAAAATTATTACAAAATATATGAGAAACATGTAAGAATATCTCTAGGAGAAAATAAAGATTATTACATAAAAAAGAGGGACAACTGCAAAACAAACTGGCAAGCTATCCTCTTATCAAGAAAAAATAGAACTAATCTATCTTAATCAAAACTGATTGTTGCATTGTTGTAGATGCTTGCTGGCACTTGAAAAAATATCTTTTTAGAAGATAGCTTGGAAGAAAATATTTCTAATTACACTCTTCAACCTATGCTTCACCTCTGATACTCTTTCACGTAGTCCATTTATTACTCTACTACTGTAAAATGTAGAATTACAACAGTAAAAATTTAGTCGACTGTTTTACTCCTGGATACTCTTTGACTTTGCTTTTTCACTTAATACAATTTCACTGCAAATTTTACCCTTTGATAACTGTAAAGATTAAAAACCTGACTGTACTTGTTCTACTCTGTTTTCATGCTGTTATATCAAATTAGTGAATTCTTGCCATTGCTGATCACTTGGTATCTTCAGGCTTTTCATTTTTCTGTAGCTTTCATCAGCCTCAGTGTACTTTGCAAAGTTTGTCTTGATAATGAAGATGTGCTTAATTTCATTTTGTAGAAAAAACAAGTTTTCAAAGTACTCTTAGATAACTTTTCCAGTTGGGGAACCTTGTGGCAAAGGCTTGTTTACGTGTTCTTTGGCATTTGCTCTGATCTTCTTATCATAATTTGTCTTAACCATTAATTTTTCATTAAAGCCATGAATCTCTGGAAGGCCTGCTTGTGTTAATATAGTGTATTTGGCCAAGAACTTTGTTATTGACAAGTTCATGTCTTTACATCTTTCCTCCAAACTGTTCATTATATTCTTTTTACTTAGGACCTTTTTGATTTGTAGTATGGTTTCAGCCCTATCCTAAATTTTCAGTTCTTCAAGCTCTTCTCTATTTTTACTGTTTAGGAATGTAATGAGCCTTAAAGCTTGAGATGGCTTATTGGCAAGCTCTTCTTTTTTTTGCTAAATTTCTACTTGTGGTGCCTTGAGTAGATCTCTCTATTCATAAATGATTTGAATGGAAGGCCACTGTAAATGTATGCCTTAAATTATGTTATTCCAAAGATAGTTTTTTATATATGACACCTGTTCACTGAGATTAACCTATTGCTGTAAAATATTTACCTGCTCTTGAAGTCTGTTTGATCTTTGTTCATGTCCCTTAGATGTGATTAAAGCATTCTTGTATGAGGATTCAAGATCTTTATTTGCTTTCTTTAAATTATTGATCTCAGTGTTCTTAAGGGACATTTCTTCCATAGATTTAACTATGTCTGTTGTAACTGTTACTGTGTTGAAATTTGATATTTTTGAATTTCTGCTAGAGTCTCATTGACAATTATAGTGGCTTCATCATCAGTTTGTTGATCATTATTGGTTTCTTGATCATCAGTGCCATCTATTTGTATTATCTTTTCTTTCTCAGCAGCGGTCATTTTTTCCGTCTTATTGTAAATAATATTGAATTTATTTTCTGAAATGGTCTCTGCTGTATAGCCTTCTTCATTCCTGGTCCTTTTGTTTGAAGTTTCTGTTTGCTCAGTGACTATTATTGCCTGCGAATTATCTGTTTGTCTCCCCTTCTCTGTCTTTTCAGTAGGATCAATCAATGTATTTTCTTCCCATTCCATTTGATTTGCATATTTTTCAATTTCAGGTCTGGATTCATGAAAGAATGGTGTTAATTTACATTTGACCCTTATGTTACTCAAAATGCCTTGAGGATCATAGTTCCAATAAAAGCTTTCTTGGAACTTGAATTCTGACAATTTGCTGACTATTTCTTTCAAGGCATCCTTGTTATTTACTATGAAGTGACCTATTTGATTTTTGAGCTTAAACCATGTCTTATTTTTGGAAGCCATAAAATTGACTGCATCTGCATTCAGAATTTGCCTCAAGTACTCCAAAGAAAAAACCCTGATAGTTAGAAATTTGGGAAATTTATAAGGGGCCAGGTTTGCTCCAAATATCCTTAGTTCTGTATAATTGTCATAAAGGTACCAGTCACCTACTTTTCAGTTTTCAGAAAACTGTAGAATTCTTTTTATTTCCTCATTAACCCTTGGTTGCTCTGTCTTGTTCAAAAAACTCATGGCTGGTCTAATAAACAAATCTGTGAAGTCCTTATAGCTGAATTCATTTCCATCTTTTCTGAGTAATGAAGTCCAAAATACCACTCAGAGAGGATTTCCTTCAACATCCATTTTCTGCAAGGCCACTAGAAACTTTTCTGCTTGGAAAAATAGAAAGAGGTGAAATAGATATGATGAATATCTAAACACTCCTTCTTTAGGCGACTTGGTCAACTGATAGTGCATGTTGTCAGCAATGAATCTAGCAAAGTTAAATATCATTGTAGGATGTTGCCCCGGGGATAAAGTGGAAAGGAAGCCTAGAATTGATGCATCAATGAACTCATCATTAGAGTAACCTAGAATGAAGGAAAGCATAGAGATGATTTGTATGGAAGATTCAGGAAAATTAGAAGTGGAATGGGGTGGATTCACTTTTGGAAAATCAACATGGGTAGGCATGAAGTTTTTTAGAATCATAAAATTCCTAGGGAAATCTAAGTCTAGGTACATATGAGTCAAATCTTCAACAGATAATGAGACTACTCTTGGATCATGGTTCAACTGGAGCATCTCATTAATGGATTCTGCAGTTATAGAAAACAAGACCTCTCTATCTTTGTTTACAATACATCTCTGGTTAGGGACATAGTGTAATTGGCATCATCTAATCAAGTCTTGAGTTGGATGAGTGATTGGGATCACATACTTAGGCAAATTTGACCCCCATATAGGTATGCCATTTTCAATTTTCTTCACAAATTTCTCACAACACCAGTTATGGACTTCCAGCATATTGAATTCTAATGTAGCATCAGTAATCCTTTAGTCTAAATAAATTAAGGAACTTCTCTCTTCAGAACTAACAGGTGGTTGCAAAGGTCTCACTACTTTAGTAGAATCTTCTGTTAGGGCTGGGGTAGGCTTATTTATCTTAGCAGATTTTGGGGGTGGGAGCTTGCTTGAGGCATATTTTTGGGCTTTAGGACCTCCAATCTTAGGGGTAATCTGTTTTCTTGTCATTTTGGGGAAAACTAAGCAAGATTAAACTTCTTTCTTAGTTAAATTTGAAAACAGGGGCTAATTGAGTGGATCAGGGAGAAATTTGGGAATCTGGGCAAGGGTTTTGGGATAGAAAACAAAGGTTTTCTAGGTGTAAAGGAATAAAAATGACTTTTATGTGTGTTTAAATAAATTTGAACCGTGGAAATCTCCTTTTGATGGCTGAAAATACTTTAAAATAGAGTTTAAAGGAAATGGCAAACTCTGAGAAAAAATGACAGGGTTTACCCTGTTTTTTCAAGGTTTAGGCATTCTCAGATTGGTAACTTTCTGTTTCTACATCTCAATTAATCTTTGAATTTATGAATTTGCAGGTTTGGAATATTGGGAAATACCTCTTGCAGGTATTGTGGTGGTCGAGAAGGGCTTTTTGGTCGTATCAACTTCAAACTGGATGCTGTGACCAAGTGGAAAACTTCAAAGTCTTTTAAAGGTAGTTACTGTGGTAAAACTTAGCTTCGAGGAGAAAAATCGATTATCAAGGGTTCAACTTTCATTCACAGAGCTGGGAGTATTTTCTTAAGCAGTGAGGGGAAATAATACATAAAAAATGAAGAAAAACTAAGGTTAAACCTTAGATTTTTATCATTAACGTATCATTTAATGCAGGTCACAGTCAATGGCGGGAGCGGATTTGCTTTGAATGCGAAAACCATCAGTGGTTATCGCGCTGCTCTTGGGCGGTAAGCTGTTTTTCACTTTTGGAACGTGATCTAATTAAAATTGGACACGTAGGAATGGGCGGTTTCATAAAACAACTTTTATTGCGTTATTTTTTACAAATTTTGATCGATCAGTTTCGACATGCGATATGAGACCCACACCGTTAGATTTTGAAAGGCGATGCGAATGGCCAGGATGTCTCGGGAAGCTGCAAGGAAAGGTAAGGTGGGACTTGGCTTTTAATATGGGCCATTGATTTGATAAGTAAAGGATCGACGGTCATAACTCGACGGGATGGGAATGGTGGGGTACAGGGATAGTTTATCGCACTCAATGCGAACCGTTAGATTAGGAATGAAAATTAGATCTGACGGTTGGGGATGAACTCAAGGGTGCTGTGTTGGATGATGAAGTTTATGTACAAAAGGAGTTTTACATAGAATAAAGTAAATGGGGGCGGGTTAATAAAGTTTTTAACCAGGGTTCAGACTTTGGTAAAGGGATATATACCGGGAGAAAAGGGGTAAGGTTAAAGTTTTAATCTTGGATAAAACTTGGGAGGGAACGGGAGAAATGGGCAATAAACTCTTTTTTCCACGCTGTTTTAAATACACAATATGTAAATAAAATGCGCCCTGTTGTGTTATTTTAAATTTATTATATAGTTTTAGATTTATTCAAAGGTCTAAAACCATAGGGGAGCGGGGTATATTTTTTATTGGTAGTTTTATGTCAAAGGGATAATTTCGGGATGTGGTTTCAACATGTGAGTAATATCTTTGACATAAAAAGCATATAATAAGGGGTTTTTTGGGATAATTAAATAGAAATGAGTTATATTAATAGGACTAGGATTTTCTATAGGGAGTTAATAAAATAAGTTAGGTGTTAATATAAAAAGGGAAAGTGAAAACTCAAAACATACAATTATAACCAAGAAAAGTGAAGATTAAAGCCAAGCTTTTATTGTAATAATTTCATCACTTCAACTTAGGATAAAATTACATTTTGAGGGTTTTATGCTTCATGCGATGTAGGAAGTTAATAAAATGAGGGTTTTAAGCATCATTAAGTAAAAATGGGATATTTACTTGTGATGTTTCATGGTAATGAATGCATGAATGGAAAATGATGTGATTTTTGGGATTAATATAGGAACTTAACACTTTCAACTAATCAGTGATTGAGCCTTGGGTTCGGTCCCAACAGAAGTCAGGGAAATGCCCTGGGCCTCTTTGACTGATAGTCTAGAATGTTAAATATCTATGGGGAAGGGAAATTAGTTATTTGTAGCCTAGAGAAAAATATTTACAATGGATTTCCCGCCTTCTTCTACCTATCCAGTCATATCTTTTAACATTTTTTCTTCTATTTTAATCAGGTGCATTTAAGCTAGCAACCTTTAAAACATTTATTATTTTTGAAAGCAGTAAAACTATGTTATTCTAACTTATTTCCTCCAAGAATCCAGATTAAACTGTTGGATTATTTTTATTTTGTACCTTACTATTGGATTTCCATGATTAAACTGTATGGAAACTCTTTATTCTCTATCTAAAACAAGTAAAATTGAAACATGACAAGTTAAGATCAAATTGTTCAAATCATCATGGATTATGGCATTTATTGACACTCTGTCATAATCAACTGCAAAAAGTAAAAGTAGTGGCATTTAGACTTGCACACTTTCATGTTTTATTCATATTTTTCTTTTGGGGTATATTATTTTTTCTAAGCCCTTTGATTTTTCTTTTATGACTTTTTACCCTCTTTTTTGATTTTTGATTTTTCATTTTTTTCGAAATATGGGAAAATAAATTGCAAAAAGAAAAGTTTGTACATATTTACAAGACTACCATCAGTCAAGTCAAAATTATGAATCCTATATTTATAGGTTACTAACAGACTCTATAAGACATTGGTCTTATATTTAAAAATCTAATCTAATCATTAATCTTGGTAAATTTAACCAAGTAGCTAGGACATGCATTAGTGTATGCCAAACAAGTTAGGTCCCAACTTGCTTTCTGATCCGTATTTATGTAGGAATGAAACATAATAAACATATAACCATAAATACAAAGATGCAATGGAAATAACATTTCATTTTATTAATATCAAAGAACTGAAATTTGTTATAGACAGAATGGAAATAAATTAGCTAGGGCGTTGGTAGCTTATCTATGAGAAGAGATGTGGTGGTTACAGGTCACCGAACTGTGCTGCAATGAGGCTCAAAGGCTTATTTATTATTGAGAAACAGTGGAAAACTCTAAACATCCAAAAATCTAACCCTAGGAGATGAAGCGCTAAAACTATGGGCCTTGTTTGGGTAAATTGGTACATCAAATTCCCTGGGACGTAACTTTGGCATACGATCTCTGTTTGACGCACAAAATATCTCTTTAGAAAGATCTATCTGAGGACTACAACTTTTTTTGTGAGAAAAATCAAAGGAACTTCCATGTTTCTCTCGGTTTTCCCAAAAAAACGTCGTTTAGGCCCTCAAAACGGCTCAGAAAGTTGAGGACCTAAAAAACTACTAAAAATATTAAACTGTGCTACAATTAAGGAAACTGAAAAACTGAAAGAAACAATGGTGGGGCCCAAAGTGGAATATGCAGGTGGCCACCAATATCCACCTAGATCATTCCTCCCCCCTTAGGAAGCAATGGCCCCCATTACGTTAAGTTCCTCCATGAGATGAGGAAACTTCTTATGAACTTGGTCCCTACTAAACCACTTGCCTTGGTGCAGGAGTTGGCCAGCTCTGACAACCCGATATAGTTGGATCTTCAGCTGGTGAGTGTTATTGATTTGCATATCCATGATACAATTCGTGGTGGCCTGTTCCATGCAGTCTCGGTTTAACTGTGTTGGTGTGATTTGTTTTGCAATGTCGGAGGTGTCCAATAGAGGTGGGAAGTAGGGCCGATGGCGGTCCACATTGAATACTTGGTGTAGACCAAGGAATGGTGGAACACTGAGCTCGAAGGCATTGTACCCTACAACCTTGGTGATGGTGTACGACCCATATCGGAGAAAGCGAAGCTTGCGGTGGGGTCCAACGAGGCGCTCCTTTTGCAAATATAGCCACACTTTTTCGCCCACCTGGAAGTTGTGTGGCACCCGATGTTGATCATGTCATTTCTTGTAATTAGCATTGGCTCTACCCAAGATGTCATGAACCTATTGGAGGATGTGCTGAATGCACTCAATGAAGTTGTTCGTTTTGTCAGTTTCAGACTAGACATGAGTGGAATTGGCCTGGGTAGGCGCAAATGGCATGGCTACATCAATGGGACATAATGGCTGGAATCCCAAGCCCACCTGAAAGAGGCTGTGTGGGTTGAGCTGTGGAGAGCCTGACTATAACTATGTTGTTCATAGGGAAGGCTCTCATCCCATGTGCATGGATGCTTTGAATTTTACATGTGCAGAATGTGTATGGTCATTGTGTTGATGACTTCTGTCTAGCCATCAGTTTGTGGATGGAAAGCTGTGGACTTGGTGAGCTTGGTGTCCAACATTGACCAAAGGCTGGACCAAAATGTGTTGAGGAACTTGCTCTCCCGATCTGAGATGATAAACTTTGGGATCCCAAAGTGCACCCACACTAGCTCAAAGAAGAGTTTAGCAGTGGCTTCTGCTGTGATATTCTTCTTGCAAGACGCCATAATGGCCATCTTCGAGAATCTGTCGATGACCACAAAAACACAGTCGTTCCCATGCTTTGTAGAAGGAAGTCCTGACATGTAATCCATGGAGATGGATTCCCAAGGTCGACTAGGGGTAGGTAGCGGAGTATAGAGGCCTTGCTTCTTGATGGTCAGTTTGGAAATGGCACAAGCAGTGCAGGATATGATGTATTTCCCGACATCTTGTCGAAGGTTCGACCAATAGAAATACTTCTGCAATACTGCCACTGTTTTCTTGACCCTAAAATGCCTAGCGACTCAACTATAGTGCGCTTCCAAAATCATCTTGGCGCACTTGCTTGAAGGAACACAAAGGTGTCCCAGGTGACATAGCGTACCCTCCAAGAGTGTCTTGTATGTGGGATCACTCTTGTAGATAACTGGCCAATCGGAAGTGTCATGCCCACAAGAGTTGAGAACAGTGGTGATTGCGACAATCGGTGGTCGGATGAGGTAGTCTACAACATTATTTGTGCTACCCTTATTGTACTTGATGTTCAATTGAAATTTTTGTAGATATATGGACCACTTCTGATGGCGATCGTTCGACAACTTCCCTTGTGTCTGTATGAACTGCAGGGGTCAGTGGTCTATGTGGATGACCGTTTCCTTCCCCAAAATTTAATGCTTCCATTGTCGGCAAGTCTGCATAATGGAATACATTTCTTTGTCATAAGTGGGATACTTGCAGACTGTGTCGGATAGTGTCTCACTGTGATATGCCACTGGATGGCCATGTTGAGTAAGAACTGCCCCAATAGCATGGTCAGAGGCATTTGTCTCGATCTCAAATGGTTGTTGCAAGTCTGGTAATGTGAGCACTAGGGCAAAGAAGAGGCGATATTTTAATTCTACGAATACCTTCTGTTGAGGTTCCTACCAAAAGAATTTTGCTTTCGCTCCTCCCTTGGTGACTTGACTCAAGGGCCAAGTGATATGAGAGAATCCCAACACAAACATGCGGTAGAAATTAGCAAGTCCCACAAAGATGTGAATCTTTGTTAGAGTGGTTGGGGCTGGCCAATCCCGAATGACTTGGATCTTGGTTGGATCCACATGCACCCCCGTTCATCAATAATGTATCCCGGATACTGAACCCGGGTCATGCTAAAAGTGCACTTCTCCAAATTGGCACACAACTTGTGTTGGTGTAGTGTTTGGAGGACCCGTCGGATGTGGTGGAGGTGCTCTTCCCAAGTCGGGTTGAAGATCAGGATGTCATCCAAGTACACTACTACAAATGTGTTGGTGAATGGCCGCAATATGTCATCCATCAACCTCATGAAGGTTGCGGGAGCATTCGTCAACCTGAAAGGCATGACCAGCCATTCGAAAAGTCCCGCCTTGTCTTTGAAGGCAGTCTTCCACACATTGAAGGGTTCGATTGGCACCTAGTGATACCCGGACTTCAAGTCGATCTTACTGAAATATTTTTCCCATTTGAGTTGGTCCAGAAGGTTTTCAATCCGTGGGATCAGGTACCTATTCCAGACATTGATCTTGTTCAGCACCTGATAGTCAATACAGAGTCTCCAAGTCCCATCCTTCTTCTGCACCAACACGATCGGGCTCCCACAGGGCGATAAACTCGGGCGGATGGGATATTTCTACAGCAGCTCCTGAATCTGCCTCTTGATTTCATCGTTCTCTAGAATAGAGTGCCAATAGATCGGTCCATTGGGCAACGACGCTCTTGGGGTCAGATCGATTGGGTGCTTAATTTGACAGTGCAAAAGCACCCCTGCGGGTGAGGTGAAGATGTTCCCATACTCCTCCACAACCGAGCCCTGTCTAGAGGTCGTGGCCACAATCTTCTTCTTGCCTTCAGGGCGGATCATCAGGAAAAAATATAAGAATGTCAAAGTTTATAAGAATGGTTGAATGAGGGAGGATTCAACCATCTATCTACGACATCTGCATCAATTTGGCCCTCAAATATAAGAATTTCAAAGTTTACTTATACCTTAAAAGGAGTTGCACCTCCAGAGTGGCTGTTGGATGCAGATGCGCCACTGATGGGTAGGCGTTGAAGGATCTGGGAAAATTTATCCATTATCACGTTCATTTGATTTTCGAGGGCCTCCTCGAGAAATATTTTGATAGGATCTCCTGCTCCCTCATCTTTATTTTTGTCCCCCATGGGCGGTCGTGAGGGTTTGCGAGGCTGATCTTGCAAAGGTTCAACCAGATCGAGCCCTAACTCTTTATACCTTGACCCCATTGGGGACATGCAAAAAAGGATCGAGAAAGAGAAGACTGCTCTAATACCATTGATCCAGATTTATGCAGGAACATACCAAAATACACATATAACCATAAATACAAAGATGCAGCGAAAATAACACTTCATTTCAATAATATCAAAGAACTGAAATTTATTATAGATAGAATGGAAATAAACTAGCTAGGGTTCTGGTAGCTTATCTCTAAGAAGAGATGTGGTAGCTATAGGTCGTTGAACTGTGTTACAATGAGGCTCAAAGGCCTATTTATTAAATTTAAAAGGTGGCCGAGCCTTGTAAGGTCCACATTCAAATTCCAGATAAATAGGTGAGTGATCGGACATACCCCCCTATGCAACCCATTGACGAGCACATTCTAGAGAGTTTAGAAGTGGTTGTTTAATCAAAAATCTATCCAATCTGCAGGCTAATGCCGCGTAACCCGTCCACCTGTTCCTCGAAGTGGGCACAATCTTAGTAGTCTGAATGTCAATGAGGTCAGCAGACACAAGCTTGGAATTGAAATACTCAGCCAAAGGATCATAGGTAGCATGCATACCCCAAGATTCAGATAGGCCTAATGAGAAATTCAAATCCCCACCCAGAATAATGTGAGGATGAGTCAATATTGAGCAAGACAGTAATGAGTTCCAAAAGGCCTCTCTATTCAGACAAGGTCCATAAACATTAATCAAGTGGAAGGTCTTCTCGGTGTTACCAAATCCAATCTCCATACCAAGAACCCCAGCCTGACCCTAGCAGTTTAACATCTGGGTGGTCTTGCATTTTATGCCCAATGCGCAACCACCTGATCTTCCGTGCACATCTATAGTGATAAAAGTCTAGTGTGGGAGGATAGATTTAAGGATGGCCACAATTGAAATGCCATCACCAAGGGTCTCTTGGAGGAATAAAATGTCAATAGCCCTCTCAGCAATGAGTTCTCTAAGTGCCAATCTCTTATCGGGGTTGGCGAGTCCCCTGCAGTTGAAGGATAGACAAATCATGATGTAACCTCCGGATAGGGTCTCCTTTCTCTAAGGACCCACATAAGGGATGACTGTGTGCCTGCCTCCACCTCTAGGTTTGCCCGTTTGATAGCCTTTTCCATGGAAGATGGTCGACCTCTAGTCCTGCTTAAGTGGCAACCCAGTCCCCGGCCTATGCCAAAAGCATCCGCAGAGTGTGAATGGGAGAGGGATCTTAGGAAGTAATTGTGTCTCGATATGGATGTCTCAGAACGAGAAGATGATTGGCTAGGGGAAGGTTCAACAGAAGTGTGTTGAATGATGGGGGTAAAGGATGGCGGTGCTTGAGAAATGGAACAACAGATCGAGGGGAATCTCTGAGTAGAGTGCGAAACAATAGATGATATACATGGCAGAGAATTCGATGATAAATCAGAAGATAAATTTAAATTTAGAGAGACAATTAAAGGAGATGTACTTGGGATAGTCGAGGAGCGCTGAGAAACCTCCGGAGTAGCCTGTGCATGGGATCTGGGATGTGTGACAGGCCAATTTGGAGGCAGATTGGTCGTCTCCATCCCCGAGACAGCCTAATCCTCTAGAGTAGTCCGCTTCTCATTACCCACATCCTGATCAGAGCAAGTACTAGGCTCTGTCTGAGTGGCAACAGTGCGAGATTTTTTGACCACCGACTTGACAATCCCCAACTTAGGACATTCTTTATATAAATGCCCCACCTCGTGACATTTCCTGCATCGAAATGGCACACCCTCATAATCAAGAACTTGCTGCCACACCATTCCATCAAAAAACATGTTGAAAATGTCATGAAGACCATCACAAGTATCCAGGAAAATCAATATACGTGCAACAACCCTAGTCTTCGTGGTCAAATATGATCTATCATGGTCCAAATACAACCCAAAATGGCTAGCAATATTCCTGAAAGCCATTTCATTCCAAAAGTGCATGGGCAACCCAGGCAGTCACATCCCTATGGGTCCAGCACCCGCATTTTCCTTATTAGGATAAAAAAGCGGAACCCATCTCTTAAGATAGACAGGGTTCTTTTCGAGATGCCAATACTGCTTGAGAACCCAATCAGACTGTTCAGGCCTGGAAAATGTAAGGGAAAACCATCCTTTGGTCATCACAATAACCTTCGACAAAATGTCGAGAGAGTCACCCCAAATCTCCCTGGTCCATTGTTGCAGTCTCTCACAGGAATACTTCCAACCGCACACTCTTCCAACTAGCATAGTAGCAGCAGTACGCGCCCAATCACCCATGCCGCTCACACTTTCAAAATTAGAAAATTTGTTGTGCTTGCATTTGGTGACTCTATGCTTCTTGCCTTTGATGACGCATCCCTGTCCCTGTTTCGCAGAGTACTTCAAGTCCGATGATGAGCTCGGCCGATCCAGTATAGAGGTGTCCGTAGGAATGTTTGAAAAAAACACTAGATGCAGTTGTGGGCTCGCCTACACCGAAGCCACTAGTCGACACCCCTACGCAGACAACACCACAAAACCCCGCAGCACAGAGAGGTATTGAACCCCTAATGTTGAGATGCTCAAGTGAAAGAGATGCATCCCCAATGCTCTGGTACACTGCTTCCAAGAAAAGCTCCGCACCATCGGCTAAATTCGTGTTCTCGATAAGAGGAATGCCCCAAAGCCCATTATGCAAAGGAGAGGGGGAGGCAAAAGTGAAAATATCGTGTCCGTCAAGTGGAGTCGAGCTACCCGCCACCTCAATATGATTTTGTCTATCTGGCATCGCTTCCGATGAAATCAGGTCCAAATCCTCCATCCCGACCCCCTCCTCATGGGTTGGTTGCTTCCAGATGTTAACCCCATCCAGTGGATCCTCCGTGAAGTCCACTTCATCATCGTAGTGACCCATAGTCCAGGGAAGCAGTAGTCAGCACGAGAAACACATGTAGAGTAGACAAACCCACACTGTCTGACTAGTATCGAACCTAGGAGCAGCAGATAGTTAGTGGGTATCATCAAAGTCAGTAGCAGGTGCTAGAAAAGGCAGTCCCTTACACCAAGAACCCCGACAACTGCAAAGTCCAATGGCCTGTGAACAATGTCCACGAGACAGTCACAAGACCCCACAAACTGTGCATAAGTAGATAGCCCAAGATGTCAGGCAGTAATTGCAGAAAAATTGTAGAGACTAGCAAGTGAACTGCGACCCAGGGTTCAGAAGACACAGTGTCCCATAGCAGACAACAAAAGCCCAAACTAAAATGCACATGAGTCAGCTAAACGAAAAGTGTTCCGGTCTACTACACCTAATAATAGGATCCAAGACCTAGAAAGGAACAAAGCACCATAAAACCCCCAACAGATAGCAGTCCCATACATGTCTCCAAATAAACTGTCGCGGAAGATATTAATACCAGGTATAAAAAAAATGACCAACAAACCAGCAGGTCTCGAAGTCAGTGAGCCCAAAAGAAGCCATGAGGGGCCCCAACCGGCCAAAACAGTACCCCAGTTCACAAAACGAGCCCCGATGATAAAAGGACCAATAGGTGCTGAGGAAACCAGTCCCCACACCAGTCATCCGTGAATAATCATGAGAAAACCAGTAGTTGCAGGTCGGATAGCCTCATTCGAACCAGAGATGCCGCCGATGCCATGCTAGGGTTCTGAGAGCTCCATTGCACTCAATGTCTACTGAAAACATACAATTATAACCAAGAAAAGTGAAGATTAAAGCCAAGCTTTTATTGTAACAATTTCATCACTTCAACTTAGGATAAAATGCCATTTTGAGGGTTTTATGCTTCATGAGATGTAGGAAGTTAATCAAATGAGGGTTTTAAGCATCATTAAGTAAAAACAGGATCTTTACTTATGATTTTTCATGGTAATGAATGCATGAATAGAAAATTATGTGATTTCTGGGATTAATATAGGAACTTAACACTTTCAACTAATCAGTCATTAAGCCTTGGGTCTGGTCCCAACAGAAGTCAGGGAAATGCCCTGAGCCTCTCTGACTAATAATCTAGAATGTTAAATAGCTATGGGGAAGGGAAATTAGTTATTTGTAACCTGGTGAAAAATATCTACAATGGATTTCCCGCCTTCTTCTACCTACCCAGTCATATCTTCTAACATTTTTTCTTCTATTTTAATCAAGTGCATTTGAGCTAGCAACCTTTAAAACATTTATTTCTTTTTGAAAGCAGTAAAACTATCTAATTCTAACTTATTTCCTCTAAGAATCCATATTAAACTATTGGATTCTTTTTATTATCTACCTAACTATTGAATTGTCATGGTTAAACTGTATGACAACTCTTTATTCTCTCTCTAAAATGAGTAAAATTGAAACATGACAAGTTAAGATTAAATTGTTCAACTCATCATGGATTATGGTATTTATTGACACTCTGCTATAATCAACTGCAAAAAGTAAAAGTAGTGGCATTTAGACTTGCACACTTTCATGTTTTATTCATCTTTTTCTTTTGGGGTATATTATTTTTTCTAAGTCCTTTGATTTTTCTTTTAGGGCTTTTTACCCTCTTTTTTGATTTTTGATTTTTTAAAAAATATGGGAAAATAACTTGTAGAAAGAAAATTTTGTACATATTTACAAGACTACCATCAGTCAAGTCAAAATTATGAATCCTATATTTATAGGTTACTAACATCGGCTTCACTTGGGAATGACATTTCCTGGTGGAATGTCAAGAACTCTAATATTAGTAGCCTTCAAATTTAACCTTAATGATCCTGTAATTGTCCTCTGATTTCTGCAACAATTTATACTTATGATATTTTATACTGCAAAGCTTAGGGCATTCTCTTTGGGCTTCAACTTTGTAGATAAAATCTCCAATCCAATCTACACACTTGCAATGAATATTTACAATGATATAGTCAATGAATCTAATTGGTGATTGACTCAGAAGAATAGTAATGTTTTAACATCCTACCATTCACTGGTCCTTCCTAAAGTTCAGTTCCATCTAAATTATTGATGAAAAAGGAATTGATACCTCTGTAACCATATATCACATAAGGTCCTTGCCATAGAAAGTCAAAATTTCCATGTTTACCTTTGTCCTCTCTTCTTGAATCCCATCTCAAAACTTGATCTCCAATGAAAAAATCATCTTCTTTAATCCTTTTGTCAAAAATATTTTTAATTTTATCATGTAAAACTTGTGATCTTTCATAAACTTCTTCCCTTGTTTTTTGGAGATGTATGGTTTCATTAATTCTTCGTTGAATATCATTTGTTTCCACCTGTGATTCCTGAATGATCTTCATGACTGGTACACCCAGGGAATAGGGGAAAACTGCATCCATTCCATAGACAATCTGATAAGGTGAAGTTCCAATAGACTTCTTTGTGGTAAGTCTATCAGCCCATAAGGCATAGACTAGCTTTCTATTCCAAGTCTTTTTGTTATCTTGAAGTAATTTTTTAATGATACTGATTAAGATTTTGTTTGATGACTTGGCTAAACCATTACCCTGGGGATAATAAGCAGTGAAATGACCTAATGTAATATGGTATTTATGACAGAAAGAAACCATTTTCTTGGATTTAAATGCAGCTGCATTGTCAGTAATAATATTATGTGGGCATCCAAATCTTGACAAAATATTACTTTTTATAAATAATATTATAACTGAATCAGTGGCTTGCCTAGTGGGAACAACTTCTATCCACTTAGTAAAATAATCTGTAGCAGTTAAAATCCATTTATGTTGGCCTGAAGATGGGGGCTGGATTTCACCAATGAATTCTAACCCCCATTGTTGAAATTTATTTTCAGTAGATATAGGCTTAAGAGGTAAGGACAATAGTTTCCTTTTCCCTTCAAAAATCTGACATTTGTGACAGGAGGTAACAAATTTCTTGACATCAGAAAATAAAGTTGGCCAGTAGAAACTAGCTCTCAGTATTTTGTCTGCTGTACTCTTCCAGTATAAGTGGCCTCCACAGTCACCTGCATGAAATTCCTCGAGAATTTTGTCAGCCTCTGATTTTAATAAACAATTTAGTAAAATCCCACTACTTTCTTTCCAATAAAGTGCATTATTTTATATAAAAAACCTCATTGCTTTTGGCTTGATGAATCTCGCTTTGGTTTTACTTAACCCAGGGGGAGCTTGTAAATGTGTGAGTACAAAGATAACATCAAAGTACTATGGTGAGTCTAGATAGGCCTCACTGATCAATGGAGTCGCCATCTCCTCCTGGTCATCTATCTGTGCAATGAAATTTATATCTAAAGCATTACAATTAGATTCAGCCATCAATCTGGCTTAGCCCTATCCTTTCATGAGCTATGTTGGTTTGATTTCCAGATCATATTCAAGGATAGTGGAAATCCAATTTCCTCTCCTACCATCAGGTCCATCTTGTGTAAGAATATCTTTGACTACAGCATTGGGGGCATATGCAATGATGTGGCAATGGAGTATGTAAAATCTGAAATCCTTTATGGCTTTAACCAAGGCTAAAGCTTGTTTTTCCATTATATTGTATTTTAGAGGTGCATCTCTAAGGGCTTTACTAAAAAAATGCTATTGGCTGTTCAAAACCTTGATTGTTTTTTTGCAGTAGAACTGCAACTATGGTATGTTATGAGGCAAATGAAAAGATTATGAAATCTTTTGTATAATCTCGGCTGATTAAGACTGGTGCTTTTGTCAAGGCTTGTTTTATGGATTCAAAAGACTATTTGGCTTTAACATTCCATTTTATTGCAGAGTCCTTTTTAAGCATATTGTTGAGTTCTTTTATGATTTCAGCCAAGTTAGAGATAAATCTTCTCAAAAAATTGATTTTACCCAAGAATGTTTGAAGTTCTTTTATGTTGCTTGGTGGTTGAATGTTAAAAATAGCTTCAATTCTTGCAGGGTCTATTCTAATGCCTTCCTTGGAGATTATGTGTCCTAATAGTTTTCCTTCTTCTAGTCTGAAAAGAGACTTTTTAGGATATAAGGATATACCATATTTTCTACACTTGATAAAGACTTGTCTCAAGTGATCCAAGTGTTCATCATCTGTTTTTGAAAAGACAGTAATATCATCAAAAAATATAACTAAAAATTCATGGATTTCCTTAGCAAAGGAAATATCCATGGCCCTCTGAAATGTAGCTCCTACATTTTTCAATCCAAAACGCATTTTCAGATACATGAAAGTGCCCCATGGAGTGGTAAATGCAGTTTTAGTTTGATAATCTTTATGAACTAGAATTTGATTATAACTAGAGAAACCATCTAGTAAAGAAATTCTTGAAGAACCTGCCACCCTCTGCAAAATATGGTCCAGTTTAGGCAAGGGGTAATTGTATTTCAAAGAAGTTTTATTAAGATTTCTAAAGTCTATACATAGTCAAATTTCTCTTGTTTTCTTTCTGGTGGGCACTAAATTAGAAATCCAATCAGAATACCTGACTCGTGCAATTATTTGTGCATCAAACATTATTTTAACCTCTTTTTCGATTAAAGGTAACAAAATTGGATTAATCCTTCCTAATTTTTGTTGAAAAGGTTTTTGATTTTCTTTCAAAGGAATCTTATGCTGAATTATGTCTTTGTTGTAAGTTTTTAGATCTTCGTAACCCCATGCAAAGACATCTTGATATTCTTTCAAAAGTTATGTATATTTAACCTTTTCTTCTGATGGTAAGGATTTTGACATTTTAATCATTTTTGGTTTTTCGTTTGTTCCTATGTTACACTCTTCAATATCATACCTCACTGGTCCCATTTTTGGCCTTTTGGGCACATCATTGCAATCAAACAAGTTTTCTAAGGGAGTCAAACCTTTGGGTAAAATATTATGTTTTAAATCTATCAAATCTAGTTCATCTTCAATCATTTCCTCTATATCTACTTTTTCTAAGTCATCTATGTCACTCTGAGTAAATATAGTGGGTCTATCAAAAGTATGTACATCTAAATCATCTATTTGACAAAAATTTGAATTTATGTTACAAGGTGAATCTATATTACAATCATTATCAATTTGGCAATTCTGAAACTCTCCTTCGAGAAAATTTGCTAGTATTTTACATTATCTGGGACAATAGGTCTATGTTTGATTTCAGCAGTGTATTTTTGTATTGGTGAAAATGGTAGATTACAAGTGCTGGCAAAGGTTGCTAAACAATGAGCTTGTAAATTCTGTTTTCTAGGAATAATGGAAAACTTGCTTTCTAACAAATCTTCAACCAAATCTGTTGCTGTGTCCCTGTATCTAGCTAATCTGGGATTATGGAAAGAGTATTCTGTGTTTATTTGTTTGATAACTAACTCCGAATCTCCCATTATCAATATTCTTTGACCTCTCAATTTTCTAATGATTTTGAGACCTAAGATTAAAGCCTCATGTTCAGCCATGTTATTGGTGCATTTGAAATTCAATCTAAAGGCATGCCCTTGGGAATGGCTAGTTTCAATGTTGGTGATCCACACACCAACTCCAGCTCCTGATTTATTTACTGAACCATCAAAATCTAATGCCATAAAGCTTCATGACCAATGTAATCCTCCATTATTTTAGGCTTTATGTCAGTGAGTTTAGTTTGGATATTATTATGATCGGAGTTACAAAGAATAAAGGAATCAAGATCAATGGGAGTTGAATAGATTGGGTAATTGATAGGTCTTTCGGCACTGCTGATCATAAAATTCATTAAGGTTTCTCTGTAAAGCTTTTTGGGGCTGTCTAAACACCAAGATAGTGGCATAACTCATGTCAAGTTGTAGAGATCCCTGCAACTTTGCTCCCCATGAGCGAGAAAGAAGCATGCCATACTTTGGCGGGATATCAGCTACCACAACATCCATGATCATGCTTTTACCGGGATATTGAACCAAGTTCACACATAAATCCTTAATCAATCCTATGCATTGGAATTTACTTGAATCAAAAGAGAATAAATCTTTGTATGGTCGGGTTGTGTCTAGACTCAAAGTTTCCATTATTGCTTTGGGCATTAGATTATGGGAAGCTCCAGTATCTAGCATTGCATTATGTAATATCTGATCATGGATAGTAATACTTAAGTAAAATGGAGGTACTGACCCGTATGAATGCTTACCATCTACATTTGGACCAAATATTAATTCAGGTCTATCATCACTCATATTAATTGTATCCTCATTTTCATTTACATTCAATGTTTCAGTAATAATAGATCTATACAAGTAATTTTTAGCCAATTCAGTTAAGGGAATGGCTATCTTCAACTTAGATATTTCAGATTGAATATTAAATGTTGACTGAGATTTGATAGCTTGAATTAATACACCTTTTGGAATTATTGTTTGGGATGATTTTTCTTGAGTTTCAGCAGTTTTACCTTTAGCTTGATATTTTCTTTTATCTTCTATTTGAATTTCTTGATTTTTGTTGTCTTTGATTATTTTTTTTAGGAACAGATTGAGTGGCAGCAAATGCTTTGTCAGATCTAGAATTTTCAGCAGAAGATTTAGGATTTGATGATTTTGAGTCAACTGGATTCTTTTTTGGATCAGTGACTATTGTTTTTGTTGAATTTGTGGCCTTTGAAGTATTAGCCTTTTGGGTATCTTTGGAGGATTGAGCCACCTCATCAGTGATATCTATAATCTTTGGACTAGGTTGTTTTTTAGGACTGGGTGAGTTTGAATTTTTCTTATTCTCTCTTGGAAGAATTTGTAGAATTTTTGTTTTGGGAGCCTCTACATTCTTTCTGTTTTGATTTTGTTGATTTGGAGCATTGTTTTTAGTAGAAGGCTCATTTGTTTTCTTACTCCTAAGGTTATACTGGCTGTGAATTTCATTGATTGTGAAGTCATAACCTTGCTTATAATCAAAGGATTCACCAGATTCTACTTTGAACTGCTGAAGCTCAAAGAGTTATTGATCCTCCTGAGTGAGGAAAATTGTATTATTTTCATCTATGCCCATAACTATGTTGATGTCTTCCTCATCCTCAACATTGTTTTGAGAACTTTCAACAAAGTTCTCTTGAAATGGGGGCTTAATGTTTTGATCTGTGGAAGTTTCTTTACCTTTCCCAGGATTGTTGTTTTTTCTGTAGTTGGGATTTCTGATTTGGGATTGGTTATCCCACTGCGGTTTTTTCTCAATGTGGTCTAATCTCTCAACTAATCTTTCTAAAGTTTTAGTAATGATATCAAATTTACCATTTAAACTTGAATTCTCTTCTTTGATGGTGACCCTCCTTTAATTTCTAAGTCTGGCTTTTTTGGCTAGGATATTGATTTCTACACCAACAGCATCTAGTTGCATATGTTCTAAAGTTTCAGCATTTCTTTCTCTTAATTGATATGCCATGTCTGGATCAAATCCATCATGAAATTTTAGAAGTATTAAATAGGGGGTAGGTTTAAGATCAACAGGGATGGCATTATAGACATTGTTATATCTAGTGCAATAATCCTAGACAGACTCATTAGGAGCTCTTTTTAAGGAATCAAATTCAGATAAAATTTGCAGGGGATTCTTTTTCTTTTCCCATTTATTTATGAATGCTCTATGAAATGCAGTGAAATCTGCTATACTACCAGCACCTAAATTTCTAAACCATGTTTTTACTTCTCTAGTTAGGCTTTGTGCAAACAACCTCATTTGGACGTCAGATTCATCTATCTCATAAATTTCACAAAAATCATTCATTCTGGTGATATGTTGTTGTGTAGTAATTTTTGAAAAATTATCAAATAATGGGATATTCTTTTGGTAATTTTGGGGCATGTCATGGAGGTTTTGAGGTAAAACTAGAGGAGCATATCTCGCAGCCATGATTTGAAGTTTTCCTGAACTGGGAGTTATAACAATGACTATAGGAGTAGTGCTGGTTATGACAGCTGATGTGCTGAAAGCTGGATTTGAAGAACTTGGAAAAGGTTTTGATATATGAATGGAACTGGATGGAAAAAATGTAGTGCTCAAAAAATTGGTGGATGCAATGGGCTGAGTGAATGATGGAAAAACTATCGTAGCCTGTAAAGGAAACTCAGGAATGAATGGTTTTGTGGATGAACTTGCAGTGGATTGAGGGTATGATGAATATATAATTCTAGGCTGCAAAGGAAACTCAGGACTAACAAGTTCTATGGGTGAACTGAAAGTAGAGTCTGTAAATGAAGTGGCAGCATACAGAGTTGAATTTACTGATGGAAAAACTATAATGTATAATTGAGAAACTGGAGGTTTAAATTGAGACAAAAAATTGGCTAATTTAATAGCTTCATCAACGTCTTTAATTCGTGTAACATTAACCCTTTCTACTAGACTTTGAATTTCAGTTTTGTTTGATTTTAATGATGCTGAAATAATTTTCTGTTTCTCTTTCACAAAAGAAGTAAAAATAGGATCTATAACAGTTTCCTTTAAATCAGTTTCAGATTTATTTCTAAATAATGAATTTTCAAATTTGAAATCAAAGTCAATATCAGTTAAGCATACTATTTCTTTTGGTAATGAACTAGTTATTCTCAAAGGCACTTGAGCTTCTAAACTATCACTTTTTTTTTTTTTACCAATCTGTTCTGGGTTATCTACTATTATAGCAGGTTTAGGATCTGGGTTGGACTTGGTATAGTAGGTTTTCCTTGAAGCCAGACTGTCTAACTATGAAATACCCACAACCTTTGAAATTTAATCTTAAAGTAGAAAAGATAGATTTAAAAATCTTCCTCCAAGATTAAATTTAAAATTGGAGAGTGGTTAGTTCCCTAGTATGGTCGCCAGTATGTTATCACCCTAGTAATTCTCAGGTTGTGGGATGAATATTTATAGTTGAAGAAGACCAGGGGTAACCAAGAACCTCTTTTGAAATTCAAGATCTAGCCTTCCTAAATTCTGGAGAGGGATCTCTCCTCAAGATTTAGCTTGATTTTGTTATAAGATTTCAGGCTAGGTATGATTGTACAATTGGTTTGGTTTGAATGTTTGGTGCGAATAAAAGGTACTTCAAGGTAAACCACAGAGGGATATACCAGACCATTGGGTTATGGGGTCAATTTTTTGGCAAGCAGAGCTAGGAAATAAGGTCAAAAGTGAAAATGTACTAAGGGCAGGGTAGATGACCTTCAAAGGGTTTGGAAATAGGATTTTTGATGAAATGGTAAGATTTGAACAAAAGGGAAATAAAGTATCCTTAAGTTACAGAAAACAAGGTGAAAGAGAGGGGTCAAAAGGGACTAAGAGCAGTTAAGGATTCTTAAGTCCTAATATCAACAGAAAACATATCAATGAATAACTAGTAAAAAACAGGGAGCTTTTGACACTAATCCTGTTTAAACTTTCCTAGTCAATCATTTAAGACATAAAACATATAAATGTATGTATGGAACTTTAGAAAGATAAACAGTGAAAACAGGAAAATACTTGACTTATCTGATCAACACAAGAATCCTGAGTTATGATGTTTGTTTTACTTAGTTCTAGTCTGCTGCTTTACAAATCAACTCACACAAACTCCCAATGTATTCAGCAAAAATGTCTATAGTAGTCTTGACAAATTTTATTGCACCCTAAATACTTCGAAGAGTGAAGTATTTATACAAAATTATTACAAAATATCTGAGAGACATGTAGGAATATCTCTAGGAGAAAATAAATATTATTACATAAAAAAGAGGGACAGCTGCAAAAAAAACTGGCAAGCTATCCTCTTATCAAGAAAAATTAGAACTAATCTATCTTAATCAAAACTGATTGTTGCATTGTTGTAGATGCTTGTTGGCACTTAAAAAAATATCTTTTTTAGAAGATAGCTTGGAAGACAATCTTTCTAATTACACTCTTCAACCTATGCTTCGCCTCTGATACTCTTTCACGTAGTCCATTTATTACTCTACTGTTGTAAAATGTAGAATTACAACAATAAAAATTTAGACTGTTTTACTCTCGAATACTCTTTGACTTTGCTTTTTCACCTGATACACTTTCACTGCAAATTTTACCCTTTGATAATTGTAAAGATTAAAAACCTGATTGTACTTGTTCTGCTCTGTTTGCATGCTGTTATATCAAATCAGTGAATTCTTGCCATTGCTGATCACTTGGTATCTTTAGGCTTTTCAGTTTTCTGTAGCTTTCGTCAGCCTCAGTGTACTTTGCAAAGTTTGGCTTGACAATGAAGATGTGCTTAATTTCATTTTTTAGAAAAAATAAGTTCTCAAAGTACTCTAAGATAACTTTTCCAGTTGGGGAACCTTGTGGCAGAGGCTTGTTTACCTGTTCTTTGGCATTTGCTCTGATCTTCTTATCATAATATGTCTGAACCATTAATTTTTCATTAAAGCAATGAATCTCTGGAAGGCCTGCTTGTGTTAATATAGTGTATTTGGCCGAGAACTTTGTTATTGACAAGTTCATGTCTTTACATCTTTCCTCCAAATTGTTCATTATATTCTTTTTACTTAGGACCTTTTTTATTTTTAGTATGGTTTCAGTCCTATCCTGAATTTTCAGTTCTTCAAGCTCTTCTCTATTTTTACTGTTTAGGAATGTAATAAGCCTTAAAGCTTGAGATGGCTTATTGACAAGCTCTTCTTTTGTTTTTTGAATTTCTACTTGTGCTGCCTTGAGTAGATCTCTCTGTTCATAAATGATTTGAATGGAAGGCCACTGTAGATGTATGCCTTGAATTATTTTATTCCAAAGATAGTTTTTGATATATGACACCTGTTCACTCAGATTGACCTGTTTCTATAAAATATTTACCTGCTCTTGAAGTCTGTTTTCTCTTTGTTCATTTCCCTTCGATGTGATTAAAGCATTCTTGTATGAGGATTCAAGATATTTATTTGCTTTCTTTAAATTATTGATCTTAGTGTTCTTAAGGGACATTTCTTCCATAGATTTAACTATGTCTGTTGTAACTGTTACTATGTTGAAATCTGATCTTTTTGAATTTCTGCTAGAGTCTCATTCACAATTATAGTGGCTTCATCATCAATTTGTTGATCATTATTGATTTCTTGATCATCAATGCCATCTATTTGTATTATCTTTTCTTTCTCAGCAGCGGTCATTTTTGCTGTCTTATTGTAATAATCTTGAATTTATTTTCTGCAATGGTATCTACTGTATAGCCTTTTTCATTCCTGGTCCTTTTGTTTGAAGTTTTTGTCTGCTCAGTGACTGTTATTGCCTGTGAATTATTTGTTTGCATCCCTTTCTCTGTCTTGTCAGTAGGATCAATCAATGTATTTTCTTCCCATTCCATTTGATTTGCACATTTTTCAATTTCTGGTCTAGACTCATGAAATAATGGTGTTAATTTACATTTGACCCTTATGTTACTCAAAATGCCTTGAGGATCATAGTTCCAATAAAAGCTTTCTTGGAACTTGAATTCTGACAATTTGCTGACTATTTCTTTCAAGGAATCCCTGTTATTTACTATGAAGTGACCTATTTGATTTTTGAGCTTAAACTGTGTCTTCTTTTTGGAAGCCATAAAATTCACTGCATCTGCATTAGGAATTTTCCTCAAGTACTCCAAAGAAAAAACCCTGATGGTTAGAAATTTGGGCAATTTATAAGGGGTCGGGTTTGCTCCAAATATCCTTAGTTCTATATAATTGTCATAAAGGTACCAGTCACCTACTTTTCAATTTTCAGAAAACTGTAGAATTCTTTTTATTTCCTCATTAACCCTTGGTTTCTCTATCTTGTTCAATAAACTCATGGCTGGTCTAATAAAAAAATCTGTGAAGTCCTTCTAGCTGAATTCATTTCCATCTTTTCTGAGTAATGAAGTCCAAAATACCACTGAGAGAGGATTTCCTTCAACATCCATTTTCTGTAAGGCCACTCGAAACTTTTCTGCTTGGAAAAATAGAAAGAGGTGAAATAGATATGATGAATATCTAAACACTCCTTCTTCAGGCAACTTGGTAAACTGATAGTGCATGTTGTCAGCAATGAATCTAGCAAAGTTAAATATCATTACAGGAGGTTTCCCTGGGGATAAAGTGGAAAGGAAGCCTAGAATTGATGCATCAGTGAAATCATCATTAGAGTAACCTAGAATGAAGGAAAGCATAGAGATGATTTGTCTGGAAGATTCAAGAAAATCAGAAGTGGAATAGGGTGGATTCACTTTTGGAAAATCAACATGGGTAGGGATGAAGTTTTGTAGAATCATAAACTTCCTAGGGAAATCTAAGTCTAGGTACATCTGAGTCAAATCTTCAATGGATAATGAGACTACTCTTGGATCATGGTTCAGCTGGAGCATCTCATTAATGGATTCTGCAGTTATAGAAAACAAGACCTCTCTATCTTTGTTTACAATACATCTCTGGTCAGGGACATAGTGTAATTGGCATAGTCTCATCAAGTCTTGAGTTGAATGAGTGATTGAGACCACATACTTAGGAAAATTTGACTCCCATATAGGTATGCCATTTTCAATTTTCTTCCCAAATTTCTCGCAACACCAGTTATGGACTTCCAACATATTGAATTCTAATGTAGCATCAGTAATCCTGTAGTATAAATCAATAAAGGAATTGCTCTCTTTAGAAGTAACAGGTGGTTGCAAAGGTCTGACTACTTCAGTAGAATCTACTGTTAGGACTGGGGTAGGCTTATTTATCTTAGCAGATTTAGGGAGTGGAAGCTTGCTTGAGGTAGATTTTTGGGCTTTAGGACCTCCAGTCTTAGGGGTAATCTATTTTCTTGTCATTTTGAGTAAAAATAAGTAATATTAAACTGTTTTCTTAGTTAATTTTGAAAATAGGGTCTAATTGAGCAGATTAGGGAGAAATTTGGGAATCTGGGCAAGGGTTTTGGGATAGAAAACACAGGTTTTCTAGGTGTACAGGACTAAAAATGAATTTTCCGTGTGTTTAAATAAATTTGAACTGTGGAAATATCCTTTGGATGGCTGAAAATACTTTAAAATAGAGTTTGAAGGAAATGGAAAACTCTGAGAAAAATTGACAGGGTTTACCCTATTTTTTCAAGCTTTGGGCATTCTCAGATTGGTAACTTTCTGTTTCTACAGCTCGATTGATCTTTGAATTTATGAATTTGTAGGTTTGGAATATTTAGAAATACCTCCAGCAGGTATTGTGGCAGTCGAGAAGGGATTTTTAAAGGTAGTCACTGTGGTAAAACTTAGCTTCGAGGAGAAAAATCGACTATCAAAGGTTCAACTTTCGTTCACAGAGCTGGAGTATTTTCTTAAGCAGTGAGGGGGAATAATACATAAAAAATGAAGAAAAACTAAGGTTAAACTTTATATTTTTATCATTAACGTATCATTTAATGCAGGTCACAGTCAATGGCGGGAGCGGATTTTCTTTGAATGCGAAAACCATCAGTGGTTATCACGCTACTCTTGGGCGGTAAGCTGTTTTTCACTTTTGGAACGTGATCCAATTAAAATTGGACACGTAAGAATGGGTGGTTTCATTAAAAAACTTTTATTGTGTTATTTTTACAAATTTCGATCAATCAGTTTCGACATGCAATATGAGACCCGCACCTTTAGATTTTGAAAGGCGATGCGAACGGTCAGGATGTCTCGGGAAGATGCAAGGAAAGATAAGGTGGGACCGGGCTTTTAATATGGGTCTTTGATTTGATAAGTAAAGGATCAACGGTCATAACTCGGCGCGATGGGAATGGTGGCGTACAAGGATAGTTTATCACGCTCAATGTGAACCATTGGATTAGGAATGAAAAGAAGATCTGACGATTGGGGATGAACCCGAGGGTGCTGTGTTGGATGATGAAGTTTATGTACAAAAGGAGTTATACATAGAATAAATTAAATGGGGGCGGGTTAATAAAGTCTTTAACCAGGGTTCAGAATTTGGTAAAGGGATATATAGCGGGAGAAAAGGGGTATGGTTAAAGTTTTAATCTTGGATAAAACTTGGGAGGGAATGAGAGAAATGTGAAATAAAAAAAATTTCCACGTTGTTTTAAATACACAGTATGTAAATAAAATGCGCGTTGTTGTGTTATTTTAACTTTATTATATAGTTTTAGATTTATTCAAAAGTCTAAAACCATAGGGGAGCGGGGTATATTTTTTATTGGTACTTTTATGTCAAAGGGACAATTTCGAGATGTGGTTTCAACATGTGAGTAATATATTTTACATAAAAACCATATAATAAGGGGTTTTTGGGGATAATTAAATAGAAAGGAGTTATATTAATAGGACTAGGATTTTCTATAGGGAGTTAATAAAATAAGTTAGGTGTTAATATGAAAATGGAAAGTGAAAACTCAAAACATACAATTATAACCAAGAAAAGTGAAGATTAAAGCCAAGCTTTTATTGTAATAATTTCATCACTTCAACTTAGGATAAAATGCCATTTTGAGGGTTTTATGGTTCATGAGATGTAGGAAGTTAATCAAATGAGGTTTTTCATCATCATTAAGTAAAAATGAGATCTTTACTTATGATTTTTCATGGTAATGAATGCATGAATGGAAAATGATGTGATTTCTGGGATTAATATAGGAAGTTAACACTTTCAACTAATCATTGATTGAGCCTTGGGTCTGGTCCCTACAGAAGTTAGGGAAATGCCCTGGGCCTCTGTGACTGATAGTCTAGAATGTTAAATAGCTATGGGGAAGGGAAATGAGTTATTTTTAGCCTGGTGAAAAGTATTTACAATGGATTTCCCGCCTTCTTCTACCTATCCAGTCGTATCTTATAACATTTTTTCTTCTATTTTAATCAGGTGCATTTGAGCTAGCAACCTTTAAAACATTTTTTATTTTTGAAAGCAGTAAAACTATCTAATTCTAACTTATCTCCTCCAAGAATCTAGTTTAAACTGTTGGATTCTTTTTATTCTCTACCTAACTGTTGGACTGTCATGATTAAACTGTATGACAACTCTTTATTCTCTATCTAAAACAAGTAAAATTGAAACATGACAAGTTAAGATTAAATTGTTCAACTAATCATGGATTATGGCATTTATTGACACTCTGCCATACTCAACTGCAAAAAGTAAAAGTTGTGGCATTTAGACTTGCACACTTTCATGTTTTATTCATCTTTTTCTTTTGGGGTGTATTATTTTTCCTAATTCCTTTGATTTTTCTTTTAGGACTTTTTACCCTCTTTTTTTATTTTTTATTTTTTATTTTTTACAAAATATGGGAAAATAACTTCCAGAAAGCAAAGTTTGTACATATTTACAAGACTACCATTAGTCAAGTCAAAATTATGAATCCTATATTTATAGGTTACTAACAATAAGACATTGGTCTTATATTTAAAAATCTAATCTAATCATTAATCTTGGTAAATTTAACCAAGTAGCTAGGACATGCATTAGTGTATGCCAAACAAGTTAGGTCCCAAATTGCTTTTTGATCTGTATTTATGCAGGAACACAACATAATAAACATATAACCATAAATACAAACATGCAGTGGAAATAAAATTTCATTTTATTAATATCAAAGAACTGAAATTTGTTATAGACAGAATGAAAATAGACTAGCTAGGGCGTTGGTAGCTTATCTCTGAGAAGAGATGTGGTGGTTGTAGGCTGCTGAACTGTGCTACAATGAGGCTCAAAGGCTTATTTATTATTGAGAAACAATGGAAAACTCTAAACATCCAAAAATATAACCCTAGGAGATGAAGCGCTAAAACTATGGGCCCTGTTTGGGTAAATTGGTACATCAAATTCCCTGGGACATAACTTTGGCATACAATCTCTGTTTGACGCACAAAATATCTCGTTAGAAAGATCTATCTGAGGACTACAAATTTTGTTGTGAGCAACATCAAAGGAACTCCCATGTTTCTCCTGGTTTTCCCAAAAAAATTTCGTTTAGGCCCTCAAAACGGCTCCAGAAGTTGAGGACCTAAAAAACTGCTAAAAATAGTAAATTGTGCTACAATTAAGGAAAATAAAAAACTGAAAGAAACAATGGTGGGGCCCCAAGTGGAATATGTAGGTGGCCACCAATATCCACCTGGATCATTCCTCCCCCCTTAGGAAGCAATGGCCCCCATTACGTTAAGTTCCTCCATGAGATGAGGAAACTTCTTATGAACTTGGTCCCTACTAAACCACTTGCCTTGGTGCGGGAGTTGGCCAACTTTGACAACCCGATATATTTGGATCTCCAGCTGGCGAGTGTTATTGATTTGCATGTCCATGATACAATTCGTGGTGGCTTGTTCCATGTAGTCTCAGTTTAACTGTGTTGGTGTGAGTTGTTTTGCAATGTCGGAGGTGTCTAATATAGGTGGGAAGTAGGGCCAAAGGCTGTCCACATTGAATACTGGGTGTAGACCAAGGAATGGCGAAACACTGAGCTCGAAGGAACTGTCCCCTAAAACCTTGGTGATGGTATACGGCCCATATCGGAGCAGGCAAAGCTTGCAGTGGTGTCCAACGAGGCGCTCCTTCTGCAAATATAGCCACACTTTGTCGCCCACCTGGAGGTTGTGTGGCACCCGATGTTGATCATGTCGTTGCTTGTAATTAGCATTGGCTCTACCCAAGATGTCATGAACCTATTGGAGGATGTGTTGAATGCACTCAATGAAGTTGTTCATTTTGTCAGCTTCAGACTGGACATGAGCCGAATTGGCTTGGGTAGGTGCAAATGGCATGGCTACATCAATGGGACATAATGGCTGGAATCCCAAGCCCACCTGAAAGGGGTTGTACGGGTTGAGATGTGGAGAGCCCGAATATAACTATGTTTTTCATAGGGAAGGCTCTCATCCCATGTGCATGGATGCTTTGAATTGTACATGCGCAGAATGTGTACGATCATCGTGTTGATGACTTTTGTCTGGCCATCAGTTTGTGGATGGTAAGCTATGGACTTGGTGAGATTGGTGTCCAACATTGACCAAAGGCTGGACCAAAATGTGCTGAGGAACTTGCTCTCCCGATCTGAGATGATAAACTTTGGGATCCCAAAGTGCACCCACACGCGTTCAAAGAAGAGTTTAGCAGTGGCTTCTGCTATGATATTCTTCTTGCAAGATGCCATAATGGCCATCTTCGAGAATCTGTCGATGACCAAAAAAACAAAGTCGTTCCCATGATTTTTAGAAGGAAGGCCTGGCATGTAATCCATGGAGATGGATTCCCAAGGTCGACTGGGGGTAGGTAGTGGAGTATAGAGGCCTTGCTTCTTGATGGTCGGTTTGGAAACGGCACAAGAAGTGCAGGATATGATGTACTTCCTGACATCTTGTCGAAGGTTCGACCAATAGAAATACTTTTGCAATACTGCCACTGTTTTCTTGACCCTAAAATTCCTAGCGACTCGACTATAGTGCGCTTCCCAAATCATCTTGGCGCACTCACTTGAAGGAACACAAAGGTGTCCCAGGTGACATAGCAGTGCATCCTGGAGGTGAAAGTTTGTAACTTGTGTACCATCCAAGAGTGTCTTGTATGTGGGATCACTATTGTAGAGAAGTGGCCAATCAGAAGTTTTGTGCCCACAAGAGTTGAGAACAATGGTGAGCGCCACAATCGGTGGTTGGCTGAGGTAGTCTACAACATTATTTGTGCTACCCTTCTTGTACTTGATGTTCAATTGAAACTGTTGTAGATATATGGACCACTTCTGATGGCGATCATTCGATAACTTCCCTTGTGTCTGTATGAACTGTAGGGGTCAGTGGTCTGTGTGGATGACCGTTTCCTTCCCCAAAATTTAATGCTTCCATTCTCAGCAAGCCTGCATAATGGAATACATTTCTTTTTCATAAGTGGGATACTTGCGGACTGTGTTGGACAGTGTCTCGCTGTGATATGACACTGGATGCCCATGTTGATTAAGAACTTCCCCAATAGCATAGTCAGAGGCATTTTTCTCGATCTCAAATGGTTGTTGCAAGTCTGGTAATGTGAGCACTAGGGAAAAGAAGAGGCGATATTTTAATTCTACGAATGCCTTTTGTTGAGGTTCCTACCAAAATAATTTTTCTTTCGCTCCTCCCTTGGTGACTTGACTCATGGGCCAAGTGATATGAGAGAATCCCAACACGAACATGCGGTAGAAATTAGCAAGGCCCGCAAAGCTGCGAATATTTGTCAGAGTGGTTGGGGCTGGCCAATCCCGAATGACTCGGATCTTGGGTGGATCCACATGCATCCCCCGTTCATCAATAATGTATCCCGGATACTGAACCCGGGTCATGCTAAAAGTGCACTTCTCCAAATTGGCACACAACTTGTGTTGGTGTAGTGTTTGGAGGACCCGGCGGATGTGGTGGAGGTGCTCTTCCCAAGTCTGGCTGAAGATCAGGATGTCATCCAAGTACACTACTACAAATGTGTTGGTGAATGGCCGCAAGATGTCATCCAACAACCTCATGAAGGTTGCGGGAGCATTCGTCAACCCGAAAGGCATGACCAGCCATTCGAAAAGGCCCGCCTTGTCATTGAAGGCAGTCTTCCACACATCGAAGGGTTCGATTGGTACCTAGTGATACCCGGACTTAAAGTCAATCTTACTGAAATATTTTTCCCCTTTGAGTTGGTCCAAAAGGTTGTCAATCTGTGGGATCGGGTACCTATTCCAGACATTGATCTTTTTCAGTGCCTGATAGTCAATACAGAGTCTCCAAGTCCCATCCTTCTTCTGCACCAACACGATCAGGCTCCCACAGGGTGATGAACTCGGGCGGATGGGACCTTTCTGTAGCAGCTCCTGAATCTGCCTCTTGATTTCATCATTCTCTAGAACAAATTGCCGATAGATTGGTCTATTGGGCAACGACGCTCCTGGGGTCAGATCGATGGGGTGCTTAATATGACAGTGCAGAAGCACCCCTACGGGTGAGGTGAAGATGTCCTCATACTCCTCCACAACTGAGCCTTGTCTGGAGGTCGTGGCCACAATCTTCTTCTTGCCCTGAGGGCGGATCATCAGGAAAAAATATAATAATGTCAAAGTTTATAAGAATGGTTGAATGAGGGCGGATTCAACCATCTATCTATGGTGTCTGCATCTATTTTTCCCTCAAATATAAGAATGTCAAAGTTTACTTATACCTTAAAAGGAGTTGCGCCTCCAAAGTGGCTGCTGGATGCAGATGCGCCACTGATGGGTAGGCGTTGAAATATTTGGGCAAAGTTATCCATCATCGCGTTCATTTGATTTTCGAGGGCCTCGAGAAATATTTTGATAGGATCTCCTGCTCCCTCATCTTTATTTTCGTCCCCCATGGGCGGTCGGCTGATCTTGCAAAGGTTCAACCAGATCGAGCCCTAACTCTTTATACCTCGACCCTGTTGGGGACATGCAAAAAAGGATCGAGAAAGAGCAGAATGCTCTGATACCATTGATCCGGATTTATGCAGGAACATACCAAAATACACATATAAACATAAATACAAAGATGCAGTGGAAATAACACTTCATTTCAATAATATCAAAGAACTGAAATTTATTACAGATGGAATGGAAATAAACTAGCTAGGGCGCTCGTAGCTTATCTCTAAGAAGAGATGTGGTATCTACAGGTTGTTGAACTTTGTTACAATGAGGCTCGAAGGCATATTTATTATTAAGAAACAATGGAAAAACCTAAACATCCAAAAACCTAACCCTTATAGATGAAGCGCCAAAACTATGGGCCCTATTTTGGTAAATTGGTACATCAACTTCCCTGGGACGTAACTTTGGCATATGATATTTGTTTTACGTGTACAATATCTCGTTAGAAATATCTATCCGATGACTACAACTTTTGATGTGAGAAACATCAAAGAAACTTCCCTATTTCTCTTAGGTTTCCCAAACAAATGTCATTTAGGGCCTCAAAAAAGCTCCAGAAGTTCAGGATCTGAAAAAATGCTAAAAATAGTAAACTGTGCTACAATTAAGGAAACTAAAAAACTGAAAGAAACAATAGTGGGGCCCCAAGTGGAATAGGCGGGTGGGCACCAATATCCACCTGGATCACTTTCCTTCTCCTCATTCCATAGGGACTACCCTCCATACCTTGCTATTTTGAGACAACAAGAATGGAGTGGGTGAGGATCAGAGTGAAAGCCCCTGTCCTGAGCGGTTGTCATGGTGCCTGTACAATCCATGCGACAATAGTTTTTGGCATAGTTTCCAGGGATGAATTTTTTCGTTGTCATGGTTTTCAACATTCTATCATCTTGTGATCTATCATCCTTCTTTTATTTTCCTGCCAACGCCACAACATTTTTTAGCACTGTTGTCGGGGATAGATTTTTCTGTCATTGATCCTCATGACATCCTTCATTCTCCATTCATTGTCTTGCCAACACCACAACATTTTTTGGCGTCATTGTCGGGGACCATTTTATTAGAACTTGGCGTTGATGACATTCCTTTCATCATATCATCTTTTGATCCTTCATTCTTGATTCATTGTCCCATCAACGCCACATTTTTTGGCACCCCTCTTGCATCTTCATCCGTCCATCAACTTATCCCTTGTACTCTCACTAATCTTCTCATCTTGTTAAATCACACCATTAGCACCTAGAAGTTTAGGTTGGTTTCCTATTTGTGTTGTGAATCCACTTATTCATCCATTTTTCTCAAACAGGAAGCTTTCCCTGATATCCATCTACTTGATTCTTGACTAAATTTTTGGTGTTTTGCCTTTTGGTTCTTGGAGATAGGTTCATGTTCAAGTGGCGACTACACTTTTTCCATTTTTTACAAGAATTTATGCTAGAAGCTCACTTCTTGTGGATCTCTTGGTTTTATTAAGCAACGACCTCTCTCTCCAACATCCATTTGGCCCCTCTTTCCCTTTAGCAGGTCCTCATGGATGACATGTTCACCCCTTGTCGCTTCATTGACTTTCTTCATGATATTCCAAAAGAGGCCATTGATAACTTGCCTTATTTCACAGGTAAGGATGCAGTCACTCCTAGTGATCATCTTAGAAAGTTTGTTTTTCGTATGACAAAGTGTGGTTGCTATGCATATAATCAACATGAGGATGTTAAGATGCGACTCTTTCTTCTTTCATTAGAAGACGATGCACAAGATTGGTTTTGGAAGTTCCCTCATGAAACCTTTGACTCCTTACAATCAATTTTTGAAGTCTTTGAAGATAAGTATGGAAATCAAAGGGGCTCGCCTTGTGCCTCTAGCACTTAACAAAGAGATGAGATTAGTCATATGAAGGACCCAAATATCATAGAAAGATATCAAGGGGATGTACCATATTTCCAACCTTGTAATATTTTTCTTGATGAATCGACTTGTGCAGTCGCAAGAAGAATCCGCGACAGTGGAAATGCAGGGACAAGTTATAGAATTGGTATCAAAGATGAAGAGGAAAAAAATAAGCAACTTATCAACAAGTTAACTCAAATGATGAAAACCATGGAACTAAATCAAGAGAAATTGATGGTAGATCATGCCAAGGATATGAGATCCATGTACACTAAATTAGAAAAGTGTGATGAAGAGCTAGAAATCCTGAAGGTCAATCACTTTGATCAAGTGGACGCCATGAAAAATCATTTGATCACCATGCAAGGAAATCATGATAAAGTAATAAAGGACATGGAAATGAGTTTTTAGAGCAGGTTGTCAACTATAGAAGTAAAACATGATGAGTAGCTAAAGATCATAAAAATTAATAACTCTAATCAGGTAGCCACCATTGAGGAAAAGTGTGCTCAGCAGATGGAAACTATGATTTCCAATATTCAAAATCATTTGATTTCCATGAAAGCGGATAATGAAAAAGTAATAAAAGAGATGGAAGTTGTTCGGATATGTCTTCAGAATAAGTTGTTGACCATGGAGGAAAGCCATGCCAAGGAAATTATTGCTATGAAGATTGAACACTCTAACTAGATGGATGCCATCAAAATTGAAAAGACCACTCTTCAATATAAACTACAAAGGTTGGAAAAGACACAAGTTTCGGCACTTCAGCTCACACCGAAGGATCCAGGGGGGAAGCATAAAGGGTTTCTCATGACTCACAGGTCTCCTAGTCTGCCAGAGAAGTTCTCATCTCTTTGCGAGGAGGTCACTTTCCCCATTCAAGACAAGTCAGCGAAAAATGCAGTGATTGAAAAACAAAATTGGAAATATAGCACCTATGTGTCTCCATTTACAGGGTATATTTAGAATGATATTGGACATATTTCAGGTTCTTCAGATTTTTCGTCCGAACAACTTCAAGATAAAGAGACGAAATCTACAATGGTCTCATTGTTGAAATCACAACTCATTGAGAAGAAATGAAAAAATAAGAAAAGAAAAAGGAAGTGGTTTGATGCATCTGATGGTCGAGAGCAACTCGATATTCGGATAAGACAAAGTCCAACGATATGCAGGATCGGGCATGGCACATCAGGGAAGCAACCTTAAGCCTTGCCAGAAAGTCGACAGATGCTCAGTATGCATATGTTGAAGACGCTGATGTCATAGGGCATCTTTGTATAGTATCTCTAACCCTACTCTCCTTTTACTTCATATCGTTAGATTTCATGCACTTATATTATGTCCTTTTACTTCAGTTTGATAGAGTTGATTTTTCTATTTCAACGATATTTTCTATATATGTAAGATGGTTTTGATGTTGGATGGATATCTATTTGATGGACTTCTATTTTCCTAGATGCATGATTTTTGGGTTCTCACGTTGCTTCATGGAAGCAACGTGTCTCCATATGGAGCTAAATGTTGCACTAAAATTGTTAAATTTCTAAGGAAGCAGGAGTACCAATTTTCTCAATAGGATCAAATCACCTAGTAGAAGTCCATGGTCACCCCAATCTGCAAGTTATATGATGTAAATGATCCTAGTAAGACCTTGAGTATATGTAACAACCTAGGTAAACCTATGATTTTGGCGACGAATTTCATCCTAGGCGATTTTTTAACCTCACTGATTATTTTTGTTTCTAAACATGAAAATCCATAAGAGTTATTTCCCTCTATCTTAAACCCCCAAAGTTAGGGTGAAATTTATTGTCGAAGTCTTAGGTGAGTCCTAGTGTTTTTGTTGAGTCTGATGTAAAATTGGTTTGGGAATAATTCAAGCTAGTTAGCCTAATTATTTAATTACAAATCACTTGGTCTACTAGATCATATGGTGTCATAGATGGGTCTTGTGTCTTGAGTGTTTATCCAAATGTGTATTCCCCCTTTGAGGATGTAAATGTAAAAATATTATGTTAAAGGGTGGAAAAATATTAAATCCCCTCATGTGTAAATTAATTATTTTTTCTGGCAACATAAAATTAAATCCTAAGCTAGAAAATTAATTAATTAAAGTCAAAATTAAATTGTCTTAGGGAAATTAATTCTCCAAGTGGAAATATTCGTGGGTCTTAAAGGAATCAATTTTTAAAGGTCCTCCACTAAGGGAATATTGTATATTTCAAGAAAATTGGGACGCTTGAACCTTGGTGGTTAAGTCAAAGTCAGTTTTTTGAGGAAATTAGCTCAAAATAATTAATTTTTAACTAATAAAAATGGAATTAAATGATAAACTTGAAAATTCCTCAAAAAAAAAAAATCAAGGGCCAAGATTAAAAGATATTCAAATGTTTATCGATGAACAAGATCATTTTGACAAGGATGAAATAAACTAGCTATTATTTTTCCACTTGGAGGATTAATCTATAAATTAGAGAGCCATTTGAGTCTCTAGTCATCTAATTTCTGGCTAAGAAATAGATGCGAAAGCTTTCATGTAAATTATTGTCCCACGGGGAACTATTTTTTCTATCATAATAAAGACTTTGGGGTGCGATTCAAGGTGTTCCATGTTCATTGATTTGTGGTATGTGCTGAATACATGCTTTCCTATGTTGTGCTGATAAATGGTAAGATCTGTTTTTCATTAGATGGAGATAAAATCGCGCTATTGAAAGTTTTGGGCTAATCTTAGGTGGTTTGATTCACCATATAATTGACAAATTGTCTTGAGATAAATACATAGTGTTTGCAGGTATTTCAGTCCTTCGTCTCCAAGTTCACAAACTGTGGGCAGGAACCACTTTACTTGGATCTCGAATATTTGTGTGGTGGATTAAATCTTCGCTAAGGCTATAGTGTGCACGGGGTTGCTAAGTGTTTTTAACCATTTATAAAAAAAATTAGGCTTAAAAATTTATTTCTCAAAAAAAATAATTTTCAAAACCCTTATATATTTGTAAATTTTGTAAATAATTTTGTAAATTAAATTTGTAAATTATTTTGCTAATTTGAGTTTTAGGGTTTTAAGATTTTGTATATATTTAGGTTTTTGGGTATTTGTGAATCTTTTGCAGATGAGATATGGTGGAGAAAGATGGAATAGAGCTAAATATAGGTCCTTGAGGGTAAGATGTAGTCTTGAAGTTTTTTTGCAGGGCCAACCATTGAAAAAACTGAGTAAAATTGCATATCTGAATTTGTGGTTTCCTGTTTTAGGCCTTTCGGGCCCGGATCCAGCCTCTCCAAGAATTTTTGCCTCAAAATTTTTGATTTGTAGGTGGCAACTTCATTGCAAAAGTTTGGAAAATTTGGGCAAAGTGATCTTCAAGGCCTTAGGCCTAGGGTTTGTTCTCTAAACCCTAATTTTTCATTGTTTTGCTATTGCTGTAATTTTTATTTATAACAGAGATATAAGTGCCCTAAAAATACATCTAATTGGTCAAAATAACTCTAAAATTCTAAAATTGAATTTTCCTAAAATTTGGTCACTCTTTCATTGATCATCTAACCTAGATTTGATTTTTTGCTTGTTGGAAATTACTACATAATTGAGTATATCATATTTGATATTTTCTGAATATCACACTCTAAATAGCTTAAAAAACATAATTTTCAGTTTGGTAAGCTATCTCTATATTTTGGGGAAAATTTTGGCACTTGTTCAAGCACTAATAGCTCAATGTTACATATTTTCCTAATGTTGTAATAAATAGATCAGATCTGGAATTTCTTGCATAAATTTCTAAATCAGATCTGAAATTTTTCTGAATAACATACTCAGAAGTGCTCTAAAACTAAATTTGTAGGTTTGAAAATTTTCTTTCAAGTTTGGGGCATTATTTGGCACTTGTTATGGCATCAATAGCTCACTGATTTTATATTTACTTACTACCATAACAAGTTATATCAGATCTGAATATTTTCTGAATCATACACATTAAGAAGCCCTAAAAACTCATAAAAGCTCACTGGTAAATTTGTTTAAGTTTTAAAGAAGTTTTTGGCATATCTTGGCACTAGTAACTCATGAAGTGCATGGTTTTCTTACTGTTATAGTATGAGTTTTCAGATCTTATTTTTGCTGAACATAACATCTTAAGAGGACTAAAAGGTCATAGTTTTACTTTGGCAAGTCGTTGGGCACTTCAGTGATCATATCTAGTCACGATTGGCTTGTTATCTCTTGAATCTAAGTTGTTTTCCTCACTGCTATCATAAGACTAATAAGTGTTGAAATTTCTGAAGTGTTATTGCTGATTTTGGTTGTTGGGAATCTAACATTTGCTTATCTTATCCTAGTCATAAGAATTGTCTAATTTTGCACTTGAAAACAATTAGATATCCAAGTTTAATCTTATTGATAAATGAAGGTAATTTGGGCATTAGAGATATAATTGGCATTATGATAATACCACCTTGAATAATTGTGATCATCGTCTTGCAATCATTTGCTGATTGATAAGTGTATAATTTTTTCTAAGTCTCTTGTGGATTGATTTATTGGCTCCTAGTTAATTGACATTATCTTAGTTGTGATATTACACATAAATTATTGACACATAAAATAATCTCTAACTAAGAACTTCACTCATCCATCTTGCAATTAATTCTAAGAGTACTTGGATTAACGAATTACCTCCAAGCATAAGCTTGGTTGATAGATTCATAGGACAAAAAATTCTTATTTAGCTTGAGGGGTTCAACTCTTTCAAGTGGTTAAAAAAATTACCTTGCAGTCATTAGAGTCAAATTATCTGTAGTGCCGAAGGCACTGGGTGGTTGGAACACAGGAGGAGATATTGTTAATCAAGCCTTTGCCTGCTTCCTGTTGGTTTCCACCCCACAACCTACTCTGAAGACTCTTTCTCAAAACAATCAAGGGAGAAGTTTTACTAAGACTAGGCATTTAATCTAAAATTTATCAACATCCTTGGACCACACCTAGTTCTTATTACTTGCATCTCATCTAGGTTAGTCTATCATATTAAGCAGCGGGTGTCCATCCGGTTACTTGGCACTAATTTACATTAAGCAATAATTGTGACTCTATAAGGCAATGGTCTCATATTTAAAATCTAATATAATCATTAATATTGCTAAATTTAACCAAGTAGCTAGGCCACTCATCCATGTATCCTAAATAAGTTGGTTCCCAACTTGCTTTCCTTCACCTCATTCCATAGGGACTACCCACCATAACTTGCTGTTGGGATAGAACTAGAATGGAGTGGGAGGAGATCAGAGTGACAACCCTCGTCCTGAGTGTTTTTCACAGTGCCTGTACAATCCAGGCGACAACATTTTTGGCATCGTTGCCAGGGACGAGTTTGCTCATTGTTGGGGTTTACGACATTCTATCATCTTGTGATCTTTCATCCTTTTTTCATTGTCCCACAAATGCCACAACATTTTTTGGTGCCGTTGTCGAGGATAGATTTTTCTGTCCTTGGTCCTCATGACATCCTTCTTATCATATCATCTTGTCATCCTTCATTCTCTATTCATTGTCCAGCCAACGCCACAACATTTTTTGGCGTCGTTGCCGGGGACCATTTTATTGGACCTTGTCATTGTCAACATTCCTATCATCATATCATCTTTTGATCCTATATTCTTCATTCATTGTCCCATCAACGCCACATTTTTTGGCACCCATATTGCATCATTCTTCATCTGTTCTTCAACTTAGCCCTTGTACTCTCACTAATATTCTCTTCTTGTTCATTCAGACTATTAGCACCTGGATGTTTAGGTTGGTTTCCTATTTTGGTGGTGACTCCACTTATTCATCCATTTTTCTCAAACATGAAGCTCTCCCTGATATCCATCTTCTTGATACTTGACTAAATTTTCGGTGTTTTACCTTTTACTTCTTGGAGATAGATTCATGTTCAAGTGGTGACTCCACTTCCTCCATTTCTTACAATAATTTCTACTAGAAGCTTTCTTCTTGTGGATCTCTTGATTTTCTTGAGCAAAGATCTCTCTCTCCAGCATCCACTTGGCCCATCTTTCCTTTCAACAAGTCATCATGGATGAGATGTTCACCCCTTGTCACTTCACTGATGTTATTCATGATATTCCAGAAGAGGTCTTTGATAACTTGCCTTATTTCACAGGTAAGGATGCGATCACTGCTAGTGATCATCTTACAAAGTTCATTTTTCGTATGACAAAGTTCGGTGGCTATGCATATAATGAACATGAGGATGTCAATATGGGACTCTTTTTTCTCTCATTATAAGATGATGCGCAGGATTGGTTTTGGAAGTTTTGTGATGAAACCTTTGAGTCCTTGCAATCAATTTTTGAATCCTTTGAAGATAAGTATGGAAATCAAAGGGGATCGCCCTGTGCCTCTAACACTAAACAAAGAGATGATATTAGTCATATGAAGGACCCAAATATCATAGAAATATATCAAGAGGATGTACCATATTTCCGACCTTGTAATATTTTTCATGATGAATCCACTTGTGCAGTCGCAAGAAGAATCTGTGATAGTGAAAAAGTAGGGACAAGTTATCGAATTGGTATCGATGATGAAAAGGAAAAATATAAGAAACTTATCAACAAGTTAACTCAAATGATGAAAACCATGGAAATAAATCAAGAGAAATTGATGTTATAGATCATTTAAAGTATATGAGATCCATGTACACCAAATTAGAAAAGTGTGATGAAGAGATAGAAATCATGAAGGTCAATTACTTCGATCAAGTGGACACCATGAAAAATCATTTGATAACCATGCAAGAAAATCATGATAAAGTAATAAAGGACATGGAAATCAGTTTTCAGAGTAGGTTTTCAGCTATAGAAGAAAAATGTGATGAGGAGCTAAATATCATAAAAATTAATCACTCCAATCAGGTAGCCACCACTGAGGAAAAATATGCTCAGGAAATGGAAGCTATGATGTCTAATATGCAGAATCATTTGATTTCCATGAAAGTGAATAATGACAAAGTAATACAAGATATTGAAGTTTCTCGGGTATGTCTTCAGAATAAGTTGTTGACCATGGAGGAAATCCATGCCAAGAAAATTAGTGTTATGAAGGTTGAACACTTTATCACTAACTTGGTTCCCAACTTGCTTTCCTTCACCTCATTCCATTACACTCTATCCTTGGTGTGTAATATCCCGAAAGGGATAATGCAGTAATACACAGACACAATATTTGAAACAAAAAATTATGAACACATAAATTATGAACAACACAAAAATATACAGAATAGGTGTTCCATTTTATTATGTAGGAGATGGATTATAGATACAACAAGAATAAAATAGAAGCACTCAAGCCAAAGAAATGACCTAGAATGACCCTAAAATCATGCCAAAGCAGGCACTGCGTAACTGGAGCTGCTAGAAGCTATATACTGCTTTGTCCCTTTAGTTGATGATGATCTTATAGCTACTAGCTGAAAGGGAATGCGTATATATATGGTGCTTTAGAGCTCTGATGATGCCAAGATTCCAGATCTGCCCACTATGATGGAAACCCAAGATAACCCAGAAAGGAAATCCAAATCTAAGAAGATCAGAAATTCACCCTCCTAGGGTTTGATCCCTTGACTATTGGGTTATGCAGATCTAAATCTAAACTGATGTAAGATGGTTGCAATGTGTTACAGATCAGATCTATGATTTGAGGGTTGATCCCTCCTTCAGATCATCAAGCTAGAAGCTTGAGATCTAGCTTCTTCTTCCTCCTCTCAACATGACAACTTCTGCATACACAATAGCTGGACTAAACTGCGTTGTCTAGAAGGGAGAGGCTGATGCCTACTACAAGATACGTCTGATCAACTTAAGAGTGATGGAAACAATAAGTACAAAGTGAGGGGAAGGTCCCTCACAGGATTTTAAGCTGAAGTACTGGAAACTTCCCTCTTCCAATGGATCTACAAGATTGGACTGCGCAATCCTTGATGGGATTGTTGCTGCATGGAGGTATGATATGTTTAGACTGATGCCTGATATCTTTCTGAAGCACTAGAAGGATGATCTTGAAGCTCAAGGTGAAAGGATGAATCCTCCACCGGTTCCTCAGCTGAAATACTGAAGGAAAACCTCCTCCTCTCAAACCCTAATGCAAGAATGTGTAATTCCTGAAGATGTATGGGCGGCAGAGAGTGGGAAAAATGTGGAATCAATGCCTGATGATGAATGATAGATCAGAATAACCTTCCCAGAGTAGGCACTCGAAGTCTCTCGTGTGTAAGGGTGGGATTCCCGATCAAGAACACCCTATGCTAAACAACATTGCAGACTTAGCTAAACATATTAAGTGTGCTTTGGAATATCAAATGAAAATTCCAGATCCAAACAAATCTCAAATCAATAATCCAAAAATCCCCCTTCCAATGCTGCCTTCATCTTCCTTATATGTTTTGTGAGCCTTCCCATGCCTTGGCCCGCCTCATAACTGCGCTGCACATGTGGACATAGGTCTCCATGTAGATTGCGTTGTCTCTCCATGATCTCCATGATATCTGCGTTTAATGTTCACTCTCTCCATCATGAATGCACTAATGCACCATTTCCTCCACCATCTCATCATTTATTGCTCTATGATCTTATTTTTATTCCTCCTTGATCTTATTTGACTCCTTCATCTCTCCATGTTATTTCTTATTAATTATGTTTGATCCCCACTCTTTAATTCATTAATAAGCTTCTCCATTATTCCATGATGTAGGTTTATTAGCTAATTAACCATGTTCACACTCTTAGGAGTGGATTTATTCATCTTAAGGGGTTATGGGTCCCTCCACCCATTTATTTACTTAGTTAATTAAGATAAGTAAGAACCCTAATATTCCAATAAACAGATGTAAATTTTGGAATATTACACGGTGTGCTACAAGAATTCAGTGTTGTCTCAAGTGCTACATAAATTTAGTGCTATTTCAATGTGCTACAAGGACTCATTATTGTCTCAGGGTTCGATGCTATCACAATCATAATGTTTAGTGATATGATCTCAGTATGATTCTTAGTGCTATGTTGCTTTGGTCAAAATAACGAGGATGAAGTTTTGGTATAAACAAAGGAGATCTCAGTTTCATGGAGATTTCAGTGCTAACACTGTAATATTCCAAATGAAATATTTTGTCAAATTTTGCGGAAATGCGCTTAACCAAAATTTCTTCAATAAGTAACTATTTAATTAACACCAGATTTCCATGTAAAATAAGACACATAAAACATATGAAATTTGAATAACATATCAAGAAGAAATGATCTTAGCTTTTATTATAATAAATAGTTGAAAGAGTATACATGATAATATATATAAAATATCTAAGATAGATGATTTGATCTCCAAAAATTATCTACTCAGATGCTGAAGTTGACCCTCCAAAAACTAAACTGCAATCAATCACTGCACTTGTGAATTCTAGCTGAATTCATTAAGGGGAGATGGGTGCTGTTACACAGTGATTTGTCACCTTCCCTACCTTTCCCCGTCCCGCACATTGGAGGGCCCATTTTGTGACCTATGAGCAATGTCATGCCTTGAAATCATTATCATTGCATTCCTCTAAACATGAGCTTCAATTGCCCTGAAGACATCTCCTTGCAAAAAACCATAAAAACATCCCTTTTTGCATTAGCGCGGGTATCCAGTTCAGCACTCGCGCCAATGAGGAAAATCCTACAAAGAGGCCGTGCCAACTGGCGCTCTGTCCCAGAGTCGCAGTCGCACCAGCTAATTTAAGGAGTGTTTTTTAAATAATAATGGCGGAAGTTTCGTTTCAACAGACTCAGAAACTATTATCTATCTTGAGTTCGGAGGTTTGGCTCCGGGAGTTCCATGAAAGGGAAGTGGTTTGCCACCTCTCATGGAAGCTTCCTTGAAGAGAGGGCCAATCCCACAATTATAGGGATCCCAACTCCCCTTCCTCCATCTATAAAAGCTAGCTCATTGCCATTGCAAGCTATTCTTGAAGTGCCTAAGCCTTGAATCTCCAAGTTCTCAAATTCCCAAGAGCCTTCATGCTGCAAGAGCCCTCATTTTTCCCTTAAGGCCAAACTCGAGCAAGGAGAATATCGTCGAGAGACTCTAAGAGAGGCTTGTCCCATCCCTGGCAGGCTTTGCGAGACGTGTACGACCGGAGACCCCTCCGAAGGAGACCTCAGCGTCAGAACATTGGTTGTACTCTCTTTCGATTGCTTATTAATGAATGACTACTGGTTATGGTTCCACTCTATTTTTCACTTATGATAATGATGAGTCATATCCTTTCTGACTGATATATAGTTGCGTAGTCTGGATTTCATGCTTGTATTCGTGTTGTTTCTGGCATGTGCAGGTGTCCATTCACGGGGATCGTGGGGATCGTGATCTGCCAAGGCTGAGGAACGGGAACGTTGTCTCTTCTACGAATCATAGCACTGGACTCCAGGTAGGCCTCCATCGTTGGTCTGTTTATTCGCAATTAGGAACTTCCGTTGTAGCATTTGATGATTGTTGCTAGACCCGCTCTGGGCTAGTAGGGATCACCTCTCTCCGTAGAGGGGATTTACCTCTTCAACAGGTGCTCACCTAATCTCTCTAAATCACTCAAGGGTTTCCGACCTAGGGCTACCAATGGAGTAGAGAACTAGGTTCTCAACCTCACATACAAGAAGAAATATCAAATCCTCCTCTTTTGGACTCCTCTAGAAGCTCTTATTTTATTATTATTTTAATCATTAATCACATTTCCCTTAATTAAAATATTATTTTTATTGCGGGAAAATGGTCAATTGGCCACCATGTCTCCTCAGGTCACTGAAAATCACTCCTAGCCATCCCATCCTATAGATATTCTCATTCTGATGCCTATGGGCTATTACAACAATGTTTTCTTCCAAGAATTCCTCCTGAAATGCCACCTTAGGCGTAATTAATTGAGTTAGGCCCATTAATAACTCTATTTTTGAAAGTTGTCAGAATGCAACGCAACGAAAGGAAAACTGTGCAAATGGTGGAATATATGAAGAAAATACCATCGGACCTCATAATAACTCCTCAAATCCCCTCAAAAATACCCCAGGGCCCATCGATGATGCCAACCTACACCTGTGACCTGTCTGCTCCCAACTCTAAAAGTCCATCCTAACCATGTCATGAGAGATACCAAAAAAAAGAATATTACAAAATCTCTACCCCAAGATTTCTTGCCCTCAAGCAATAAAAATATGTGGACCATTCTATTGGCCTGATGCAACTGAGACCTAATTCCAGGATCCCATACAATCTGCTAGGTGATACTTGGCTCTGTGTGAACCTACCAATAACGGACATCTCGATACCCAGATCCCAGACCAATCTCTGACTGAGCATGCCATCAACAAATCCTCCTGGATCATGTTATCATTCTAGTAATTCTAAAGTTGTGAGATTTTGGTTTAAAGTCTAAGAACACTAGAGGTAACCACAGACCAACTTTTAAACTCTAATATCTAGCCTTCTTAGGGTTCAGAGAGGGCTCTCTCTATAAGATTTAACTTTGTTTGTTTTATAAAATATTAGGCTTGCTATGATTGTACAATTTGGTTTTGGTTTGATTTGGTGGGAAAAATCACCTAATGAGATGGATAGTGGGAAATATGTTTTTCCATTGGGTTGATGAGTCAAAAATCAAGCAGAAAGAGCTAGGATCAAGGTCAATAAGTCAAATTTTTTTAGGGCAAGGTAGATAACCCATGAAGATCTTGGAAGGTTGTTTGGTGAGGTGATATGATCGGGAAAAAGAGAAATGAAGGGTTCTTTGATCTGGAAAAAGGAAGTAGTAAGCAGAGGTCAAACGAAAGAGGGAGAAATTAAGGGTTCCCTACTCTGGAAATCAGCAGAAAACATAAAAATGATAAATAGTAAATACAGGGTGCTTTTAACAAATCCTGAAGTAATACTCCTGTTTATTCATTCAAATTTGGAAAACATTTATGGATGCATGTAACAAAGAAAGATAATAATGACAAGAAGGAAATACTTCACTTCAATAGCTCATCACATGAATCCTGAAATATGATGCTACTTGGTCTGATCCAGTGTGCTACTCAAGATTTGAAACACAAAAGCCTTCAAGTCCAATAAAAAATGACTATAGAAATCTTCAACAATTTATTCCACAATAATACTTCTAAAGATGAAGTATTTATACATAATTTTTTACAAAATATCCTAGAATGCTTCTAGGAATTATCTAAGGAAAATAAAAATATCTTTACAACAAAATAGAGACAGTTTCTTAAAATATTAGCAACCTATCCTATCTATCCAAAAGAAATAGTAACTAATTATGGATGAGGTGCAGCTGGCTGCCTTGGTGTCTTTGTTGCTGGCTTTAGATATTTCAAGTTGGTTTTGAAATCTGATTTGCTTATCTTATACTCTTTTACTAATTCTCTTTAATATTTGATACTCTTTTAAACTCGGATACTCTTTAGCCACTGTAAAATATGTTTACTACTATAAAAATATGTTTTGACTGTAATTCAGCAAAAAAATTTACTCTTTTATATTTCTTCCTTTTTATCTTTCATAGTAAATCTGTTAATGAATCCCAATCTTTATTACTTGGAATTTTTATTTTCTTCAGCTTCCTGAATTTTTCATCTGCTTCTGTATATCTAGAAAAAGTTGGTTTAATGACAAACAAGTGTCTTATCTCATGGTGAAAATAAAATAAGTCCTCAAAACTTCTAAGTAATAATTTTCCTATTGGAGTACCTTGTCCACCTGATTATTCAACTTGCTCCTTTGCAACTTCTTTGCCTCAAATTCTAAAATTAGACCATAAACCTGGTTATGGTGATGTTCATATTCTCACAATTTTCTTCAAGCTGCTTCATCAGGTTCTTTTTGGTGACGACTTTCCTTATCTCAAGGATAGTTTCAATCCTATCATTAATCTCAAATTCTTCTAGCTCTTGCTCGTTTTTGTTGTTAAGAAACTTGATCAATTATATAACTTGTTCTAGTTTGTTATCAAGTTCCTCTTTAGTCTTCTGAATCTCTTCTAATGCTACTTTGAGTAAATCTTTCTGTTCAAAAATCACTTGAATTGAGGGCCACACATCATTGATGGCTTCTATGATCTTGTTCCATAAATGATTTTTCACATAGGAAATTTGTTCCTTTAAAGTTAATTCCTTCTGTAACTTCTTCAACTCTTTATTTAGTCTAATGGCCTTTTTCTCATGTGTTTTGGCAATTTTTTGGGCCAACTTGTTTGCATTTTCAAGGTTATCAACCGTCTTTTTCAATCTATTAATTTCACTTGTTTGAAGTGACATTTCTTCCATAGCTTTCACTAGTGTGCTAGCCTCATATGTAGGGTGAGATGCTGTAGTGGATGACTCTGTAGCTGATGCTGTGGATGATGTCACTGGCACTGCAATAGCCAGTGGATCTTTGGGTGTCAACTCTTCTACTAGAGTTGATGGCATAGCTGTAGTGATTACAGGAATAACTGTAGGAATTTTTAGTACTTTTGGTGTTTCTTTTTCCTGGACGAGTTTATCCATTTGAATCCCCATTTCTTTGATTTGTGATGTCAACTAAAAGATCAAAGTTATCATGTTATCCTTCTCATTTTGTCCTTATATTATTTCCTTGGCTTGAGGATGTTCACTTGCTGGCATTTTAAGTTGTTTCCTCAATGCTGCAATGCCCTCATTTTTCTTCTTCACTAATTTCTCTGCTGCTTTGAAATTTGCAGGGTCATATCCAACTTGAAGGACAATTTATTCCAAGGATTTAATCTTGAGATCTTTAGCATATAAGGATGCTTTTTCTAGTTTCATTTGATCTTTCATGTTTGTGATAGTGTTCTGAAGTTTTTGAACACTCGTGGCTTTGGTTGTAACATTAGAGTACAACATCTATAAACTCTGTCTATGACATTCTATCTGATCAAGAGCATGAAATTTTTCTGTTTGAACTTCTAAATCAATATTCTTATAATCTGCCACTGTCTTTGGAGTTTTCACTATAGGCTGCAATACTAACATGATTAGCTTTTTGTTTGAATAATCAAAGGCAGAAAAAATTCTATTTTGAACACTTGGTGTTTGTTTTAGATATTGAGAGTAGATATCATTTTTTTATCTCTTCATCCTTTAATTTGATTTGCTTGTACTTTTCCTTGATATCTAGATCATTCTCCTCAGTTGTTTGTGAGGATGAAGCTTCCATGTTCTGTTGTTTCTCTATCAATTGTGTATTTCCATTATCAACCTATTCTTCATTTTTATTCTCTGTATTCTGCTCATTTCTGATAACAGTGGAAGCATCTGTGTTGGTCTCTGGGGGATCCGTTTCTTCAACATCAATGGTTACCTTCTCTTTACCCACTGAATCTATTTTGGGCCTTTTATTATATCTTATTTTGAACTTATTTTTAGTATTGGTTTCAAAAACATAAATTTATTCTTCTTTGACTCTCTTGGTGGCTTTTTCTGGCTGATCTACAATTTGTAAAGTGTGACTAGTATCACTTTTCTTCACTGCATCTTCTAAAGTATTTTTTGTCCACTCAATTTGATTGGCATATTTTTCTATCTCTGTTTTTGTCTCATGAATGTAGGGCGTCAGTTTGCACTTAACCCTCATTTTACTTAGTATCCCTTGTGGATTATAATTCCAAGAAAAGCTCTCCTCAAACCTATATTCTAATAATTGCTTAGCTGCTTTTGCCTCTGCATTTCTATGATTGAAAATGAATGGTCCCACTTGATTCTTCAATTTAAATTGTGTTTTCTTCTTTGCTGCTAGGGAATTTATCAAATCAGAGTTTAATATTTTCCTGATATAATCCAAGGCAAAAACTCTCATTGATACAAATTTGGGTAGCTTGTAGGGTAACAAATTGGATCCAAACACTCTAATCTTAGTATGTTTTTCATACAAGTACCAATCAACAGTCTTGGTCTACTCTGACAACTGTAAAATATTCTTCATCTCATCATTTATCCTTGGCTGTTTAATATTTATCAATATTTTAATCATTGGATGGATCAAGGAATCTGAAAACTCTGTATATGTGAACTCTGTAGACTCTTTCCTGATTAAAGAGGTCCAGAAAATAACTGAAAGAGGATTCCCTTCTATGTCAAGCTTTTTAAGGGTTAATGGAAAATTATCTGCTTTAAAATACAAGAACACGTGGAAGAGGAAATAGGTGTATCTGAAGAGTCCTTCAATTGGAAATTTAACCAATTGGTCATGAATATTGTCAAAAATATATCCAGCATAATCATAGATAACAGATGGAGGTTTTCCTGGTGTAAAAGTGAATAGGAAACCTAAAATGGATTCATATGTATGTTCATTAGTAAAGTATCCTAGGATGAAAGATAACATGGAAATTACATGCCTAGAACCCTCTGGAAATTTTGAAGTGGAATATGGAGGATTGATTTGAGAAATTTCTACATGTAAGGGCATGAATATTTGGAAGATTTGGAATCTTTTAGGAAATTCCAGGCCAATATACAGCTTGGTAAGTGCTTCAATGGACAGAGGAATTTCTTGAGGATTAGGCTTGAGCTGTAACATTTGATTAATGGATTCAGTAGTAATGGTGAAAAGTACTTATTTATTAGCATTGAATATTGCTCTTTTCTCTGGGATATAATGATGATGTCATAATATAATGACCTTTGGACATGAGTGGGTAACTGGAACCACATACTTGGGTAAGTGTGATTCTCAAATTTTAACTTCTTCAATATTATCCAAATATTTTTCATAGCTCCAGTTATGAAGTTCCAACAAATTGAATTCTACAATAGGATCTGCTATCTTATAGTCAATATCTGCTAATGGAATGTGCTCAATATCTACAACAGGGGGTTGTAAAGGATTTATAACTCTGGCAGTCTTAGAAGATGCAGTTGGAGTATATTTAGGCATTTTGAGGCTTTTTGGATTACAAAACTCTGCTTTTTGGATTTTTGGTTACTTCTGCAAGATTAAACATTTTGCAAAAGTATTTTTCACTCTAACAGGGATTTCTTTGATGAAAATACGAAAAATATAGTCTTTCTTTGGGCTTTCCTTTCAATTTTGGACGCTTCAACTTGATTCATAGACCTTTACTGGTTATAAACAAGAAACAAGGGTTTCCTGAGTTTTTTCAATGAGTAATTGGGCTAAAAGTCCTTTAAGGTCGGGCACAAAATTTTAGGATACCTTCAAAGGGTTTCTGGGCTCAATTTCGGGTTTAAAACAATGCGCAGCATAAATAGGGTTTTTTCATAAATTTTAAAAGGGTTTGGCCCGTTTTTTGGATATTTTAATAGATTTTTTTGATTGGAATCGAACTCTAAATGTAATTGGTTTCTTTTTAAAGTCTTTTCAAATAAAAAATAGGCTTAATTTCTAGAGGAATACCTATTAGATGCAGGTACTGTTTTTTGAAGGATTATCTAAAGGTTTTGAACAGTTTCTATGGTATCTTTTCAATATCTAGAGCAATGCAAAGCTTCTCGAAAATATTCAGTATGTTCAAGCTAAAATGTGCAGGATTTTGGCATGAAAATGGTGGAAAATGGCTTGTCTCAAAGTCGGAATAGCATATGCAGTGGTTACGCGTAGAAAAGATAGAAATATAGTGCATTTCCAATGTTTTTTAGGAAAATTAGGTTAACAAGCATCTACAATAAATGGAGGTCAAGTCAAAAATGGTGATTTTCAAGTTCAAAGGATATAAAACCATGAGTGGTTATCGTGTTCATTTTAGGTGGTAAGTTTTTTTGGAGGAAACAAACATGATCCTGTAAGGAGGAAACAATTGGAGGAGGGAGAAAGTCAAATACCACCCATTTCACGTGGAAATGGAAATGTTAACAGGGTGCAACTTAAAATGTGATATGGATTCTTTTTTGTTGGATATTGAAGGATTCATGCGAACGGTTAAGATCAACTTTGAGAGCTGCATCGGGATTTGGGAGTGGGGCCGGGGTGTATTAACGCAACGGGGACAGGTTTTAAACTTTATGAATATGTGTTTAATAAAGTTAAAGCCTTAGGCTTATAATATGGGGCAGGTATAAGGTTTATACATTTCAATTAAAACATTACACAATGTTTCAACCATATGTGGGCTTTATTATATAGTCTTTAAACATTTGACAGTTGTTTAATAACTATAGGGGGGGGTATTTTGTTTTATCGATAGGTTTAAACCAATGGGATAAGGGCGGGGTTTATATTTCGCACATGGGATATTTAAATATTGGCTTAAACATAAAATAGAGGGTTTTGTGTGTTTTTTTAAAATATAAGGGTTTAATACTATATGGGAGGGTGTAGTTTAGGGTTTTAATAAGTAAGTTAGAAGTTAATATGAAAAGGGATAATGTATATAATTAGTAAAATACATATTTTAACACTAATTAAAGTGAAAAATAAAGGATAGCTTGTCTTTGTTGTATTTTTTCACACTTTAACTTAGGATAAATGCATTTTATGGGTTTTGAATGATTTTTTGAAAGGAAATGAAATTAATTATTTAGGGTTTTACTTTTACTAAGTAAAAATTGGTTTTTACTTGGGAAAAAGGGATTATGATTATGGATGAAGGGTAAATGCTGATGAATATGGGTTTTATGTAGGAATTCAATATTTTTAACCAATCAGTTATTGAGCCTTGGATCTGGTCCCAACAAAAGTCATAGAAATGCTCTGAGCCTTTTTAACTGATAGTTTAGAATACTGAATCATTGTGGGGGAGGGGAAATTAGTAATGTTTGCTCGATGATGCTTTATTACATGTTTTCACAACTGCTTTCTACCTACCCATCTTTATTTCTAACATTTTTTATTTCATTTTCATGAGTGCATTTAGGCTTGCAACCCTAAATCAATTTTCTTTTAAAGCATAAAAACTATCTAAGTCTAACCTTATTTCATCCGAGGGCTTAGATTAAACAGTTGAACTCCTCATTTATTCTCTATTTAATCTATTGATTTGGCAAGTTTATATTGTTTGACATATATTTATTCTCTATCTAAAATGTGAAATTCAAAGCATGAACAGTTAAGATTAAGTTGTTTAACTGATCATGGATTATGGAATTTATTGAAAATATGCACATAATCATTATTCTTGTAGAAAAGTAAATAGTAGTGGAATTTTTACTTGCTCAGTTTCAAGTCTTATTTTTATCCCTTTTTTCTTTTGAGGTTTATCTTTTTCTAAGTCTTTTGATCTTTCTTTTAGGACTTTTTCCCTCTTTTCATTTTTTATTATTTTCATTTTTTCAAATATGGAAAAACAACTTGCAGAAAGCAAGGTATGTACATATTTACAAGACTATCAAAGTCAATTCAAAAATTATGAACCCTATTATTATAGGACCCTGACAGTGGCTCCACAAGGGGATGGCATTTCGTGGTGAAATGTTAAGAACTTTAAGACTAGTAGCCTTTGAAATTTGACTATGGTGACCCTATAAGTATCTTTCTGATCTCTTCATTTATTCATAATTATGATATTTTATCTGTCAAAGCTTAGGGCCTTCTCTCCGGGCTTCAAATTTGTTAGGAAAACATCGAATCCAATCTAAAATCTTCAATGTATATGTACAATTATCAAAGTAAATGAAACTAACTATTTTTTAACTCAGGATAGTAGTAGTGCTTGAACATTCTGCCATTTACTGGTCCATCTAGCATAGTTGATCCATCCATTTCTTTTAGGTAGAAAGCATTATTACCTCTATATCCATAAATCACAAAAGGTCCTCTCCATAGAAAATAAAATTTTCCATGTTTACCTTTGTCTTCTCTTCTTGAATCCCATTTTAACAGTTTATCTCCAATGTAGAAATTATCTTCCTTAGTATTTTTATCAAAAAAAATCCTTATCTTATATTGGATAACTTGAGACTTGATATAAACTTCTTCCCTTGTTTGTTGCAAGTGAATATTTTGATTGATCCTTCTTTTAATGTCATTTGTTTCAACTTGTAACTCTTGGATAATCTTCATCACTGATACTCCTAGGGAGGATGGAAAAACAACATCCATTCCATAGACAAGTTGGTAAGGGGATGTTCCAATAGATTTTTTAGTTGTAAATCGATCTGCTCTTAAGGCATTGACTAAATTCTTATTCCAAGTGTTTTTGTTATCTTCCAGTAACTTTTTGATGTGTTTACAAGGCTCTTATTTGAAGATTCAGCTAGGCCATTACCTTGAGGGTAATATGCAGTAGAATGACCTAGGGTAATATGTTATTTATGGAAAAATTCAATCATTTTCTTAGATTTGAATGCTGCTGCATTATCAGTAATTATCTTTTGGGGACATGCAAATCTTGAAAGAATGTTACTTTCGAGGAAGGATATTATGACAGTATTTGTGGCTTTCCTAGAGGGTATGGCTTCAATCCACTTGGTAAAATAGTTAGTAGCTATCATAATCCACTTATTTTGGGCTAATGATGGGGGGTTAATTTCTCCAAGAAGTCAAGACCCCATTGTTGAAATGGCATTTCTATAGAGATGGGCTTTAAGGGCAGGGGTGACAATTTTTTCTTACTCTCAAAGATTTGGCACTTATGATAGTAGGTCACATATTTTTTGACATCTGCAAACAAGGTAGGCCAGTAAACACTAGCTCTCAGGATCTTGTCTACAGTGGTTTTCCAGTATAGATGTCCTCCACAGTCACCTGCATGAAATTCTTGTAGTACTTTGTCAGCTTTTTCTTTGATCTTTCCAAAAAAGTAGATTGTCTAAAATACAAAATATTATTGCCTTAGGCTTTAGGAATCTAGAGTTTGTTCTAGATAAACCAGGAGGAGCTTGTAATTTTAGGAATAAAAATATAATATCTGCATACCATGGTGATTCTGAAAAGGCTTCACTGATCTCTGGAGTTGCCATCTCTTCCTAATCATTTATTTGAGCAATAAAATTTATGTTTAGGGCATGCCAATTTGATTTAGCCATATGTCTGGCTAAACCTTGAACTTTTATCAACTTTGTGGGTTTTATCTCTATGTCATATTCTAAGATAGTGGCAATCCACTTACCTCTTTTTCCATCAGGACCATCCTGAGTAAGAATGTCTTTTACAACAACATTGTGGACATAGGCAATGATGTGAGAATAGAGAATGTAAACTCTGAAGTATTTAATGGCCTATAGTAAAGCTAAGGCTTGTTTTCCATAATATTGTACTTCAAAGATGCATCTCTAAGTGTTCTGCTAAAGAAAGCTATGGTTTGTTCATAACCCTAGTCATTCTTTTGCAGTAAAACTGCAACAATGTTGTGTTCTGAAGCAAATGAAAAAATGATGAAATCCTTTTTGAAATTAGGACCTATAAGGACTGGGGTTTGGGTTAAGGTATGTTTGATAGATTCAAAAGATTGTTTGGCCTCAACAGTACATTTAAGAACTGAATCCTTTTTAAGCATGTTATTTAGTTCTCTAATTATCTCAGCTAAATTGGATATGAATCTTCTTAAAAAATTAATCTTACCTAAAAAATCTTGTAACTCTTTTATATTTCTTGGTGGATTGATGTTAAGAATTGCTTCTATTCTTGCAGGATCTATTCTAATTCCTTCTTTAGAAATTATGTGTCCTAGTAACTTGCCTTCTTCTAATCTAAATAATGTTTTCTTAGGATTTAATGAGATGCCAAATTTTCTGCATTTTACAAAGACTTGTCTAAGATGATCTAAGTGTTCATAATCAGTCTTAGAAAATACAGTTATGTCATCTAAGTAAATTACCAAGAATTCATGAATTTCGTTTGCAAAGGCTATATTCATAGCTCTTTGAAAGGTTTCCCCTGCAGTCATTAAACCAAAGGGCATTTTTACATACATAAAAGTGCCCCAAGGAGTAGTAAAAGTTGTTTTGGCATAATCCTCTGGTTGAACTAAAATATGGTTGTATCCTGAAAAATCCATCTAAAAGAGAAATCCTAGAAGTTCCAACTACCCTTTGTAAATTATGATCTATTTTTGGTAAAGGATAATTATCTTTTAAAGATACTTTCTTTAGATTACTAAAGTCAACACATAATCTAATCTCTCATGTTTTCTTTCTGGTTGGAACTAGGTTAGAAACTCAATCAGAATATTTGATTGGTGCAATTATCTGTGCATCATACATTATTTTAACTTCTTTTTATATTAAGGGCATCAAAACAGGATTGATTCTCCTTAATTTTTGTCTAAAGGGATTCTGATCTTCTTTTACAGGAATTTTATGTTAAATTATGTTGGTGTCATAGGATTTAAGGTCCTCATAACTCCAAGCAAAAACATCTTGGAATTCCTTAAAAAGAGCAATATATTTTTCCTTTTCCTGTTGAGGTAAGGCTTTGGAAATTTTTATCATTTTGGGTTTCATTTTTGTGCCTATGTTGCATTCCTCAATGTCATATCTAAGTGGCTCCATTTTGGGTTTTCTAGAAACATCATTTGATTCAAATAAATCTTGTAATGGAGTTGAACCTTTTGGCAAGAAATTATCTTTGAGATTTAATATTTCAGATTCATCATCAATTATCTCATTAATTTCTACTCTCTCTAATTTATCTATATTTGATTGATTGAATTTAGCTGGTCTGGCAGACTTTAATTTATTTACATCTACATTATATAAATCTATTTCACTATCTAAATATTGATCTATGGTACAATCAGTGTCTATTTTACAGTTCTGAAATTCACCTTTAGTATTCATAAAATTATAAATTTACTGATCTTTCAAAAAAATTTGTCAATATTTGAGGTTGTCTGGTATTATTGGTCTGTGTTTTACTTCTGCAGTATACATATGATTAGGCTAAAAAGGTAAATTACAAGTGCTAGCAAATGTTTCTAAAGAATGTGCTTGTAAATTTTTCCTTCTTGGTATTGCAGAGAAATTACATTCCAATAAATCATCAATCAAATCTAATACAATCTCTCTATATCGGCCTAATCCAGGATTGTAAACTAAACATTCACCTTTAATTTTTTTTACATTCAACTCTGAGTCTCCCATTATTGCTATTCTTTTATCTCATAAATTTCTGATTATTTGGAGTCCTAAAATGAGGGCTTCATATTCAGCCCTATTGTTTGTGCATTTAAAATTAAGTCTAAAAGCATGGCCTTATGCATGAATTTTCTCTATATTGGTTATCCATACTCCTACTCCTGCTCCTAACTTGTTTACGGAGCCATCAAAATTTAAATGCCATAAATATTCATTAAAGATGTTATCATTGTTTTTTGTTTTCTTTTCTGCCTTTAGTCTAGTCTTGATTTCATTATCAGTTTCAGCATTACATAGGATGAATGAATATAGGTTAGTGGATGTAGCATAAATTGGGTAATTTATTGATCTTTCTACATTACTTACCATGTATTTCATTAATGTTTCCCTATAGAACTTCTTAGGTTGACCAAAAACTGATATAGTAGCATAAGACATGTCCAATTGTAGAGATCCCTGTAACTTTTCTCCCCATGAGCGAGATAATAACATTCCATATTTGGGTGGGATATCAGCTACTACAATGTCCATAAGTATACTCTTACCAGGATATTGAACTAGTGTTACACATAAATCTTTGATTAGTCACCTGGTGATACTATGAAATACAGGGGTCTAACAGATTGTTTCATGGAACATGAGGGGATTGGGAAACCCCACAAAATATCAAGTAGTAAAATAATTAGTAGCACAAGAGAAAAAAAGGGTCCTATTACTTTAGAAGACTAAATTGGAGGAAATAGATATATTGAATCTCTCAAAAAATTTATGGGGAGGAAGCAATATAAAATATCAGATTTGTCAAGGCACTTTTGGTGGTTTAGTAATCTTATAGCTGGACTCTCAATTTACCAAAATAGATAACATGAAGATGAAATTTTAGTTCGTTGTCCGTCTAGAAAAGAATGATTCCAAGGAGAAATTTCCATAATAAATATCTGTGCTCTAGTTAATTATGGAGATAAATTTGAAATTTGGGACTCCCTTATCAGTCTCAAGAAATACCAGTGGTACACTGAAAACATCATGGGAATATTTCAATACAATTTTATCTTCCTTAAAAAAGTGAGGGTGTAATAAAGGCAAAGACTTGTTCAGACAATGAATGGAGGATCTGATAACTCAAGAGATTTGGTCGATATAGTCCTAAGGAAAGAGTAGTATATGTGGAAAAATAGGAAGGTTAGGGAAGGGCATATAGAAGAAAGGTTGGATCGATTTATTCTCCATAGAAATTGGTTGGTCAAGTGGATCAAATTAATTTAGTCTGATGATCTACCCATCAACCTATAAATTGATCTATTGGAAGACCTAGGAAAAATTCCCTTTCACTACAATCCAAGTTGGACATAGGAAGTAGGAGTGGTGGACATCACAAAACAAGCTTGGACCTCTCTTGTCGGTGGATATGTTGCCTTTGGGTGAGAATCTAAGTTAAAAGGAGTTAAAGGAGCATTAAATTCCCGGGCTAAGGAGAAATATAAAACCCATGGGTATCAATAATTAGATATATACAAGAAAAATAAAAAACATCAATCTATGATGGATTCCAGATGAGTGGAAAATTGAAAAAGAAAAGGAGTAGACCAAACAAATATAGGCATTCCACATGAAAGAAAAGGAATACTAGAGGTTTAAATCGTTGAGAACCTAGATGAAATGCTGAAAGAATGATATCATAACATGACATAATTTTAAAAAAAAATCCAAGTACAGGGAAATCCACAATCAGGTTAAATAAATAATCCCAGAAGGAAGACCCAAATTAACCTCCTTTGAAGAAAAAAAGCAAGAATTGTTTTCTCATTTCTAGGTGCTATACACTGAAGATAAAGAGGTTGATTCAATCCAAGGGATTTCCCATCTTGAATTATTCCTATAATCTCTAATTTTGAAAATAAATACCTCATCAAGGAGCTCGACGAGGAGGAAGTAATTGATGCTATCTAGTTTTTATATCTAGACAAAGCCCATGGACTAGAGGTTTTTTTAATAAGTTTCTTCCGCTCCTTATAGTTTCTTATTAAAAATGATTTTATGTGAATTATTAACTCATCCGGGGGGGGGGGGGAAGAAAATTTTTAAGGTAGTATAAATTATTCCTTCCTTTTGTTGATACCAAAAGGATCCAAGTTGACCTCCTCCTCTCGATTTATACCTATTTCCCTATGCAATTCAGCCTACAAAATCATCACAAACGTCATTGCAAACACATTAAAGAAGGCCCTTCTGGAAATTATATTTTAAAATCAGGGGGGATTCATGCAACATCGTCATACCTTGGATAATTTCATTATAGTGCAAGAGGCCATCCACACAAGAAAGAAGAGCAGGAAGCCTAGTATCATTATCAAGCTTGATATGGCTAACACATTTGATCAGGTAAGACACTCTTTACATTTTTTAGTTATGGAAAAATTTGGATTCAGTAAATATTTTATTAGATGGATCACGCATAGACACTCTGTGGATTTCTCCCCTTGTCAATGGCAGATCCTCAAACATTTTTATAACCTCTAGTGGCCTCAAGAAAGGATGCCCTCTCTCCCCTTTATTATACATCTTGGTTACCAAAAGTTTGAGTAGAAATTTGGAATTGGAAAGAATAAAGGGATGACTAATGGGCATCAACATTGTAAGAAACATTAAATAGGTAAACCACTCCCACCACTGCAAGTAAAATACCTTCTAACAGAGGTTTTTGTGGAGTCCCCTATAAAAATAGCCCAAAAATATGTTTGTAGCAGAGGTTACTAGCAGAGGTGGGTAGGACGATGTTTTAGTGGATTTTTTTTGGATGGTGCGTCTAATATATACAAACGCACTAGTGATTTACAATCCATACAAGGATCAGTGTTGCATATAACATGGTGCACCATGGAAAATTTATTTTTATAAAATAAAACAAACATGGTGCACTAAATAACACAACACACCGGTGCTTGAATAGTTGATAGCACCGATGTACTTCATATATTAAAACGTCCCAGTGCATACCAGTAAGGAGCACTGTTGTAGTTTTAAATTTTTTAAAATGTGGTGCTATTTTCCAACGATGCTCTGGTGTGGTAAACCTATCAAAACACCTCAAGGAATCTTTAAAGCGCCTCACTAGGCAGTTTTTAATTTAAATTTAGAGCAGTGATATAGTAAAAACATAGCACCAGTGTGGTACCTGTATAGAAATGCCTCAGGGCGTCTTGAGAAAAGAAACGCAATATTTTTTAGTTAAAAAAAAATATAGTTTTTTGGTTTGGATATATCACGCATAAGTGCAGTTATAGAAATGCACTAGAGGAGGGTTAAATAAAAAAACCCTCCCGACTGTAATTTTAATTTTTACCATCTACAATGTGGGAGAGCTATGAAGCACTAGTGCCACTCTTTCCACATGCAATCACCTTGATTTCATTTCTTCTCCTACTCACCATCATTCCATACCGTGCTCACTCTTTAATTTTCCAATTTTTTCAAAATTTTCAAAAAAAAAAAAATTATCCATCTTGTGTCCACAATGCCTCCTCGACGACCAAATGTCTAGGTATTGTCTATAATTATTTCAAATTTAATTTTATAGAATATTATAATTTCAAAATAGGTTGAATTTTCCATTGTTTTTGAAAAAAAAAAACACCGTGCGGTGCACTCAATATCTTTGGCTCGCACCTATAGCAGATCACCTTGTAAATTTACAGGGTGCACCACATTCAGTGCGTGAACATAACACATAACCATTTTTTTGGTGCATTTTGTAAATGAAAACGTACTGGGAAATATGTGACAGATTTCACATCGATGCCTCACAAAAATAATATTTAAAAATATAGCTATAGCTTAGTGTGTTCAATAATTTGAACATTTCGTACGAGTGCGTAAATATTATTCGTGCACATTGGTTCACAAGTGTGATACATCGCTATAGAAATTTAAATTTTTTAACCAACAAAATTGCATCATAATTATGTGCGCACCGATATTGGTGCAGTTATAGTTGAAAGTGCACTAGCATTGATTCATGAATGTGTTTTGAGCGCACGGTGTTTTTTTTTTAATTGAAATTTATGTTTCCATATTTATAAATACATGTTTCATTTAATAAAAAAACTATTTTAGGTATGAGGTTGGTGTATTTATATTTCAATAATGTATTAGAGATGTCATTAGAGGGAGCAAGAACAATAGGCAGACCCATACAATATGGTATGAACATTTCAGGCTAGAGAGAGGGAGAGGGATTTATACCCTCGCCCTATTACTACAATGACCTGAGCGCTCTTGAGGAATATAAGCCTCCTTAAGTACTATGTGGAGGCTAATTCCTAAAGGTGTACTCTATATTATTGGCACATCTGATCCACTGATGGAGTGCCCAAGAGTAGGCCTTCTTTTTCAGTCCTAGGGAGTGGTATAGGCCCACTGAGGAGCACATATACTTTATTACATACCTATCTAGGAGAGGGGAGGATTTTCCACAGTTCCCTGATTTCCCCTATGGGCTTGCAGCTGAGAGTCAACTTGTGTACCCTTGGATATATTTCATGCCTCATGTGGTTCATCCATCATATTTTTAGGTCTGTGGTGGAAAGCTAAAAAATTATTCTTTTACTGCAAAGGAAGTTAGGTGAGGCTCTCATTATTAGTCACCACCATTACACACTCTAGTAGTGATGGGAGATGCATTAATTTCCCTCTTTTTTATTATGTTGATACTTTGATTCAGGTACCACGTTTCATCAGATGGTCTGCCTTTTTTTATCTGGATTTATGCAAGAATGCAACTGAATACAAAAATAACCATAAACATAGAAATACAACAGAAATAAGGCTTCATTTCATTAATATAAAATTACTGAAATATGCTTACAAACATGATGGAAATAAAATAGCTAGGGTGCTGGTAGCGAATCTCTGAGAAGAGATGTGGTGACTATAGACCTCTGAACTGTATTACAATGAGGCTCGAGGGCTTATTTATAATGGAGAAACAATGGATAATTCTAAATGTCCAAAAACCTAACCCTAGGAGATGAAGCACCAAAACTATGGGCCCCGTTTGGGTAAATTGGTGTTTCAACTTCCCAGGGATGTAAATTCGGCATACTATCTCCGTTTGGGGCTTCAAAATGGTTCTGAAAGTTCAGGACCCGAAAAACTGCTAAAAATAGTAAGTTGTGAAAAAAATTTGAAAGAGACAATGGTGGGGCCCTAAGTGGAATAGGCGGGTGGCCACCAATATCCACCTGGATCATTCCTCCCCCCTTATGAAGCATTGGTCCCCATTGCGTTGAGTTCCTCCATGAGATGAGGAAACTTCTATTGAACTTGGTCCCTAGTTAACCACTTGCCTTGGTGAAGGAGTTGGCCAGCTTTGACAACCCGATACAGTGGGATCTTCTGTCGGCGAGTGTTCTTGATTTGCATGTTCATGATACAGTCTGTGGTGGCCTATTCCATGCAATCTGGGTTTAACTCTTTTGGTGTGAGTTCTTTTTCAATGTCAGAGGTGTCCAATAGAGGTGGGAAGTGGGGACGAAGGTTGTATACATTGAATACTAGGTGCAGACAAAGGAATGGTGGAATACTGAGCTCGAAGGCATTATTCCCTATAGCCTTGATGATGGTGTACGACCCATATTAGATCGAGCGAATCTTATGGTGGGGTCCAGTGAGGCACTCCTGCTAAAAATGTAGCCACACTTTTTCGTCCACCTGGAAGTTGTGTGGCACCTGATGTTGATCATGTCGTTGCTTGTACTTAGCATTGGCTATGTCCAATATGTCATGAACCTGTTCGCAGATGTGCTGAATGCGCTCGATGAAGTTGTTTGCTTTGTTAGCTTCAGACTGGACATGAGCCGAATCGGGCTGAGGAGCTGCAAATGGCATGGATACGTCAATGAGACATAGTGGCTGGAATCCCAAGCCCACCTTAAAGGGGCTGTGGCCGGTTGAGCTGTGGAGAGCCCACTTATAACTATGTTGTTCATAGGGAAGGTTCTCATCCCATGTGCGTGGATGCTTTGAATTGTACATGTGTAGAATGTGTACAATCATCCTGTTGACGACCTCTATCTGGCCATCAGTTTGGGGATGGAAAGTAGTGGACTTGGTGAGCTTGGTGTCCAACATTTACCAGAGGTTGGACCAAAATGTGCTAAAGATTTTTCTGTCATGATCTAATATGATAGAATGTGGGATCCCAAAGTGCACCCACACTCGTTCAAAGAAGATTTTAGCAGTGGCTTCTGCTGTGATATTCTTCTTGCAGGCCGCCATAATGGCCATCTTTGAGAATCTGTTGACGACCATGAAAACATAGTTGTTTCCATGCTTAGTAGAAGGAAGGCCTAACAAGTAATCCATGGAGATGGATTCGCAAGGTCGACTAGGGGTAGGTAGTGGATTATAGAACCCTTGCTTCTTGATGGTCGGTTTGGAAATGGCGCAAGAAGTGCAGGATCTGATGTACTTCCCAACATCCTGTCGAAGGTTCGGCCAATAGAAATACTTTTGCAGTACTGCCACTATTTTATCAACCCCAAAATTCCCAGTGACTCGACTGTAGTGTGCTTCCCATATCATCTTGGCACGCTCGCTTGAAGGAACACAAAGGTCTCCCAGATGACATAATAGTGCATCTTGGAGGTGAAAATTTGGAACTTCCATACCCCCTAAGAGTGCCTTGTATGTATAGCTGAATTCTGGATCGCTCTTGTAGAGAAGTGGCCAATCAGAAGTCTCATTCCCACAAGAGTTGAGAACGGTGGTTATGGCCACGATCGGTGGTTGGCTGAGGCAATTTGCAACATTATTGGTGCTACCCTTCTGGGACTTGATGTTCAAATGAAATTTTTGCAAATATGTTGAACACTTCTGATGGCGATCATTCTGCAACTTCCCTTGTGTCTGTATGAACTGCAGGGGTCGGTGGTGTGTGTGGATGATTGTCTCCTTCCCTAAAATGTAATGCTTCCATTTTCGACAAGCCTGCACAATGGAATACATTTCTTTGTCATAAGTGAGATACTTTCGAACTGTGTCAGAAAATGTCTCACTGTGATATGCCACTGGATGCCCCTATTGAGTAGGAACTGCCCCAATAACATAGTCAGAGGCATCTGTATCAATCTCAAATGGTTTTTGTAAGTCTGGTAGTGTGAGCACTGCGGCAAAATAGAGGCGATGTTTCAATTCTACGAACGCCTTTTGTTGAGATTATGACCAACAAAATTTTTCTTTCACTCCTCCCTTGGTGACTTGACTCAAGGGCCAAGTGATATGAGAGAATCCAAACACGAACCTGCGGTAGAAATTAGAAAGACCCAAAAATATTCGAAGCTCTATTAGGGTGGTTGGGGCTGGCCAATCCCGAATGACCTAGATCTTGGTTGGATCCACATGCACCCCCTTTCATCAATAATGTATCCTAGATATTGAACCTGGGTCATGCCAAAAGTGCACTTCTCCAAATTGGCACACAACTTGTGTTTCTGCAGTGTTTGGAGGACTTCTCGAATGTGGTGGAGGTGCTCTTCCCAAGTCTGGCTAAAGATAAGAATGTCATCCAAGCATACCACTACAAATGAGTTGGTGAGTGGACACAATATGTCTTCCATCAACCTCATGAAGGTTGCGGGAGCATTTTTCAATCCGAAAGGCATGACGAGCCATTGGAAAAGGCCCTCCTTAGCTTTGAAGGTAGTCTTCCACACATCAGAAGGTTCGATTGGTACCTGATGATACCCAGACTTCAAGTCGATCTTGCTGAAATAATTTTCCCCTTTGAGTTGGTCCAGAAGGTCATCAATCCATGGGATCAGGTACCTATTCTAGACAGTGATCTTGTTCAGCGCTCGATAATCAATATAGAGTCTCCAAGTCCCATCCTTCTTCTGCACCAACATGATCGGGCTCCCACAGGGTGATGAACTTGGTCGGATGTGACCTTTCTGCAGCAGCTCCTGAATCTGCCTCTTGATTTCGTCATTATTCAGAACAGAGTGCCTATAGATCGGTCTGTTGGGTAGTGGCGCACCTAGGGTCAGGTCAATGGGGTGCTTGACCTGACAGTGTAGAGGCACCCCTGTGGGTGAGGTGAATATGTCCCCGTACTCCTCCACAACCTTTTACATTTGTTGTTGTCATGTAGAGGAGCCATGTCTAGAGGTCGTGGCCACAATATTATTATTTCCCTGGGGGAGGATCATCAGGAAAACAAATTTCCTGGTTTGGTAAATGAACTTACTACATTGTTTTGCAGTAACCAAAGAGATAGTGGGAGGCAGTGGTACCTCTGGTATCCTGTACAATTTATTTCCAAAAGTAAAAATAATAGCGTGAGGCTAGGACTCATACACAGCATGTCGCTTCCACAAGTATGGTTGGCCTAATAATATATCAGAAACATCAATAGGAACAATGTCACACAATACCTCATCTGTAAGGGCTTGATGTTATAGGGAAGGCGGCACTACTGGCTGACACGAAGATCCCGTCCTTGGTGAAGCCACCCGATGGTGTATGGTTGTGGGTGAGTTGTGGTCGGCAAGCCCAAATGCTTCACGACATCTACTGAAATGAGGTTCTTTTGGCTTCCATTGTCGAAAATGAACCGTAGCGGGGAACCCTTTACCCACATATGGGAGTGGAAGAGACGCTCTGCCTCCTCTAGATCTTCTGGTTCCTCCTTTTGGATCTTTGTAGTGGCAACAATGGCGTTGGGCTCCGCATCAATAATATGGTTCCCTTTTTCATTCACCTTGTCAGGTTCTGAATCAAATTTGGAGCATGCATCTGATTCAGAAGCCCTCATCTCGGCCACCAGTGACTGCTTAGCCCGAGGCTGATCTTGCAAAGGTTCCACCATATCTAGCCCTAACTCCTTATACCCTGACCTCGTTGGGGACATGCAAAGAAGGATCGAGAAAAAATAGACCGCTCTAATACAACTGATCCAGATTTATGCAGGAACGCAACAGAATACAGAAATAACCATAAACATAGAAATACAGTGGAAATAAGGCTTCATTTCATTAATATCAAATCAAAGAAATATGCTTACAAACATGATGGAAATAAAATAGCTAGGGTGCTGGTAGAAAATCTCTGAGAAGAGATGTGGCGACTACAGACCTCTGAATTATATTACAATGAGGCTCGAGGGCCTATTTATTATGGAGAAACAATGGAGAATTCTAAACGTCCAAAAACCTAACCCTAGGAGATGAAGCGCCAAAACTATGGGCCCTGTTTGGGTAAATTGGTGTTTCAACTTCCCAAGGACGTAACTTAGGCATACTATCTCCGTTTGGGACTTCAAAATCGCTCCAGAAGTTCATGACCTGAAAAACTGCTAAAAATAGTAATTTGTGAAAAAAAACTGAAAGAGCCAATGGTGGGGCCCCAAGTGGAATAGGCGGGTGGCCACCAATATCCACCTGGATCATTTTTTGAGGCAGTTTTTCCTGGCTTTAGATAGATGTCATGCATTGAGACATGGGAGGGAGACCTTCCCTTTCGCTTGCAATATTTTTTGTTTATATTTTGAGAGGTTCCTAGAGACAAGGCCTAGATTTGACAATTTCCATCCTAGGTTGATCATTGAGGTCTGGATGTGCATGTGGGGGAAGAAGATTCCCAAGAGGGGCCTACTAGAGTATCTGACCAGGATTTATCCCAAGGCACTGAAGCTATTGGCCAGTGAGGATGAATGATGTGTTTGTAGCGTTGGAAATTCCATATGCGAGGATTGATTGGAGAGGGTGTCCCAACATCCTCTTCACAATGAATGAGCCTCCAGATCACAGAGGTAATATTAGTGTTTTCTTTAAATTAATCTAGCTTCATTTTATTGTTTTAATGAATTAGAATAAAATTTATTCCAATACGTTCTTTAACTTGTTTTATTAAATTTTTTAATGAAATTATCTAATTATTTTTGTGTACTATATATTTTTGACATCGGCTCATTTGATGGGTAAATTCCTCCCCCGCCGCTAGATGGAGGAGATGAGGAGATGGGTGAGGCCAAAGAGGTTGAGGCACATCCTCAAGGGGTTGTGGGTGTCCGAGGCCATAGGGCTGATCTACGATTTCAGATAGACTACTATGATATATTGGTCAGATTTTTGGTTAAGGAGGGAGTCTACCTTGTGAGGCCTCGACATATCAACGCAAATCCAATGTTCATGGATATCTACAGGGCCTGTCCGTGCGAGATGATGTCTCTAATGTGGCATATAATTGGCATCAATGAGGGATGCAAAAAAAATCATGTAATGATAGATAAATTGGATGAGGGTGGTGATGACGATGATCAAGGTGATGATCATGATCATGATGATGAGGGTGGTGATCATAATGCCTCTGGTAGTACCACCCCATCAGATCATGTTCGGTAGGGTGTCGTCAGTGATCCTTCCGATAGTACACCTCCTCTTCAGTCATTTGATGATGAGATGTCAAAGCTAGAGGATGTGCCTTATGTTTCTCCTGACATAGTAGACCAACCACCTCCTCCTCCACCTCAAATGTAATATTCTGAGTAGAAATAAACAATAATATAAAGCAACATAAACATGAAACTCCAACAAATAGAGAGACATCGCATACATAACACAAAACATGGAGAACAGTAAGCCATTTTATTATATAAATGAAAGATACAATAAGTAAAAAGGTGATTAGAATGATGGCACCTTGGCTTGCACAAGGAAAGCTGGAAATACTCTCAGAAATACTCCCAGAATGGCTGCTCTATCAGTGACTGTGTTATCTCCAAACTGTTGTTTCTACTGCTACCAGAATGCTGCTGCTACTGAAATAGAATGGATCTTTTGGGTTGTTCCCCTGCTCATAAAAAGATGGGACTCTCGAAATGAGCTCCCCACCTAATACCCAGAAAAGCCCAGAAGTGGTTTCTGGAATGGATGACCCTGGAAAATCACCTCCCTTGAGAAATAACGCTATCCTATTGGAATATGGTGGCCCTGAATGTGTCTCTACAAATGATGGCCTCCTCCTCTACCAGAATGATGGAATATATAAGCACTAATCCCTTCCAACTATCTCGAGCTGAATCCCCTAATAAATCTTCACTCCTTGCACTACCTCCTCCAATAACTATGTGGTCTCTCCTCAAGACTGCACTATCCAAGCAAGTGCGTAATCCCTGCTAAATATTCTATAGCTCCCACCTGAAAATCAATGGATAGAACTCCTCACCCGAGTAGAAACTTAAAGTCCCATGGGGCTGAGGTTGGAATCTCTGCTCGGAGACACCCAGTGTGCTAAACAACACTTGGAGACTCTGATCAATAGAAAAAGTGTGCTCAATGTCAAAAGACAAAACATAAATGCATAATCGAATGTGGGAATGAGCAGCCTCTCCCACTCTTTATGCTTGGAGAGCCTTTATCTCCCCTAGGCCCCACCAAAACTGCATTGTCCCTCTCTCTTTGTGCTATCATCGGCCCACGCTTCCCACATTGCCACTTCGACCCCTGGGGTCCACGCTGTCAAATAAATGTGCTCAAGTGACTTTAGGGAGTGTTTTATTTCCTAAGTGTAGGCTAAGTGTCTTATCACCCACTTTATTAACTAACTTTAACTTTATGAAAGTAACTGGCCAAAAATTAATATTTCCAATTAGCTTCTGCTAATTGGGAATATTACAGTCCTCCCCGCCAAAACGTTGCTTGTCCTCAAGAAACTGCAATGATGGATTCTGCAAAATTTTCTCACTCTCCCAAGTGGAATCCTCATCTGGCAAGTTCCTCCACCTTACCAAATACTACCTTACCGTCTTGCTCCACAGTTGCCTCTCCCTAGTATCTATGATGGCTTCTCGCTGTAGCACCAAATTTACCTCATCATCTGTTGGTCGAAGCTCCTCTGTTGCAGTCACCTGCTGCCCCAATGCCCTTTTTAGGAAAGATACATGGAAGATGCTATGGATCCTGCTACATGTGGTTAACTCCAGCTCATATGCAACCTTCTCAATCCTGTGTATCACCTTGTATGGTCTATATAAGTGGGGCTTGAGCTTCTCTCCCCCCTTATGCTTCAGCGTGGAATGCCAGTATGGTTGAATCGTTAGGTAGATGAAGTATCCTACCTCAAACTGCCTCTCAACCCATCCTCTGTCAGCATATAGTTTTTGCTGGTTCTGTGTTGTAGCTAAGTTTTCTTTGAGGAGCCAAAGTATATCCTGACTCTCTTAGATCCAGTACTTGGCCCTGGGAGCCTTACTAGCACCAAAAATCATGTCAGAATATAACAAAGCATGATATCCATATAAAGTATAAAATGGAGACATACCAATGGACATGTGGAAATTAGTGTTGTAGCAGTACTCCCCCAAGTGTAACCAACATAACCATGTCTTTTGCTGCCCTGTAACATAGTTTCGCAAGTAGTATTCTAGCCACTTGTTCACTATCTCCGTCTGCCCATTCGTCTGAGGGTGATAAGTGGTGCTCAGAGTCAACTCTATACCCACCAAACGAAAGAGCTCCTACCAAAAGAATCCCATGAAACGGTTGTCCCAATCACTAAAACTGGTCTTTGGGAGACCATGCAACCTAAAAACATCCCTGAAAAAAAACTGTACCACCTGAGCTACTATGTACCATGCTGATATAGTGAAGAAGTGTGAATACTTTGTTATCCGATCAACAACTACAAAGATACAATCCTTGCCTTGCACCATGGGCAACCCTGTGATGAAATCCATCGATATGATTTCACATTTCCCCTATGGAATGGGAATAGGCTGTCGTAATCCTGCTGGATGGCTCATCTCCCCCTTGTTCCGCTGACATACTTCCCACTCCCTGACATGTCGGAGAACGTCCTTCTTGAGGCCCTTCCAAGAGAACCTCTCCTTGATGGCCCTGTAGGTTTTGGTGAACACCTGGTGGCCTGATAGTGGTGAGTCATGTGAGGCACGTAGCACCTTCCCCTTGAGCTGAAAACCCCCAGTCAAAAATATCCGATCCCTAAAGTATATCACCTCATCCATCACCCTGTATCTGTCATCAGTGGCATGTCCATCCAAGATCTCACAGACAAAATGGTCTTTGGATTACTCTACCAGCAACTGAGCCCTCCAATCTGTGTCTAAACTCATCAAGGAGAACATTGCCAGTTTGTGTGAGAGAGGATCAGCCACCATGTTGTTCTTCCCCTTGACATACTCGATGTCAAAATAGTATGTCTGGATCTTGCTGACCCACTTCTACTTCGTCTCCTGCAACTGCTTTTGTTCTAAAAATAATCGAAGGTTGTTGTGGTCAGTCCTCACCCTAAATCTTTTCCCCACCAAGTATTGTTGAAACTTGGCCAGTGCATGCATGATAGCCAACATTTCCTTGTCATATTTGGGATAAAAACTCTCATGCAAAAATATATTACTTCTTTCGAAAGCTATGGGGTGGCCCCCCTGCATCAAAACTATGCCTACCCTCTCTCTTGATGCATCACACTCAAGGACAAAAGGCTGCGTGAAATCTAGCAACACAAGAAATAGATAGCTGCTCATCACCTCCTTGAGCCTGTCAAAGGCCCTCTGCATTGTGTTTGTCCAACTAAATGCTCCCTTATTCGTAATATTTGTGAGGGATGCAACAAGTTGGGAAAATCCCTTGACGAAATTTCGGTAGTAGGTGCAGATGCCTACAAACCCCTGAAGTTCAGTCACGTTCTTCGGCTCTGGCCAGTATCGGATGGCCCTAATCTTCTCCTCGTGGACCGTAAATCCATCCACACCAATGATATGCCCAAAATAAATCATCTTTATCAATACAAACTCACACTTGGAGAGCTTAGCATAGAAATTTTTCTCCTCCAGTATGCACAACACAGCGTCAATGTGTTGTAGGTGCTCCTCCCACGTCCGGCGGTATATCAAGATGTCATCAAAGAATACCATCACAAACTTCCTTAGTTGACCATGGAAGATGTGGTTCATGTAGGACTGGAAGGTGGCTGGTGCATTGGTTAGCCCAAAGGGCATCAACAAAATCTCGAAGTGGCTGTAGTGACATCTGAAAGCGGTCTTGGGAACATCCTGATCCCTCACGCGAATCTAGTGGTACCATGATCTCAGATCAATCTTTGAGAATAACTTCAATCCCCTCAACTCATCAATCTGTTGGATGGGGTATCAGTTCTTGATGTACTTCTTGTTCAGAGCCTGATAGTCGATGCACATCCTTAGTGTGACATCCTTCTTCTTCACTAGTATAATAGAAGAAGAAAACGAGCTAGTTCTAGGTCGAATGTGTCCCAGCGCTAAGAGCTCATGAATAGCCCTCTCAATATCATCCCCATAGGCTTTAGGATTCTTATAGGGTGTAGTAATCACATCCAGGATTCTCTTCTCCAGCTCGATGGTGTGCTCAAACCCTCGATCCGGTGGCTGCCCTGGTGGTATATCTCCAAAAACTATGGCATATCTGTCCAAAATAGACTGCAAATATGGGTGTACAACCTGCCCTGTAGACCCTGCCTCCAAAACACACAGCTCTACTTCCCACTCTATATCTCCCTTCCAGAATTCTTCTTCCATCCAGCGTGCTGAAACTATCAATGGCAGATAAGTGTGCATGCCCCAAATCATCTCATGCTTCCCAGTTTTCTTGTCCGTCCACTCCATCTCCGAGGTCTCCCAATCTGTGGTGACCTTATCCAGTGTGATCAACCGCTACACTCCCAATATCATGTTGGTGTCTAGAATGTTCACCACAAATAAATGATCTGTCAGAGTGTAAGTCCCCATAGTCACTGCCAAGGTTGGCACATATCTGGCACACTACATGGTTCTGGCACCTGGTACCAGTACTAAAAACCCATCAAAGCTCTTTGTCGATATGCTCCTCTGCTCTACCAATTGTGCATCAATAAAATTGTGGGTAGCCCTATTTTCCACTAATACCGAAACACGTTGTCCCTTCACAGTACCCTGGACACGCAGTGTCAAGTATTTGGCAACCTCTCACAAAGAAGCAAGGACTCCCCCGGTAGGTGCAAATGTTGCCCCTCCTACTTCTGGCAGTGGAGGTGGTGGATGATCTCCTCTCTGTACTACACCGCTGACTCGTACCTCCATCTTCTTATACACATCCTCTTCCCCGTCACTATAGGAGAAGACCTCTATGTAGTGTGCCTTCCCAGTAGCACAATGATGTCCCGGTGTCCATGGCTCTTGGCATGTGAAGCATAGATTCTTCCATCTCAGATCTCTCTAGGTCTCATCATCCAAACGCCCCCAGTCTTGGTTCCCCTTCAGAGGTGGAACCCTCATGTACTTCCCCTTTGGCTGAAATGTCAGTCTCTAGGGGAAAGGAGCTCTGGTCCTGGGGAGGGCATCCTGCAAATCCCTAGTCCTCCCAACCGCATTGTGAAGTGTAGTCGGCCTCGTCGATCTAACTTGTAGAAATTATAAACAAGATGAATGTATATATCTAGATTCTCCTAATCTAACAATATTTATCTTCTTGCTAATACAGAATCCTTCCACTGTTAATCTTTTGCGGAAATTAAAATCAATTGCAAACACATGAAGCAATAAAAACAATCGCACATAACACAGTTGTTTAACAGGAAAGCCCAAAGCAGAAAACCCCAACTATCATATATTATGTATCATGGAGATCATGTAACAATCTCATACAAATCTTAGTACATCATGCTCTCAGTACAATCAATCTTCACACACTAATCAGAAGAAATCTGCAAATCCATGCATTGATTTCCTGCCACCTGATAGCCTACCTCCACTGCGCAATCCCTACTGAAGAAGACCCCTGAATGAATTCAAATTTACCTTGCATGCACTGCGCAATCCTCATTAGCAACTCCAATGTGTGTGTGATGCAATCAATGCATCACTATAGTCACAATGGATAGTCCATCTTGCCCTTTCACCTATCTCTCCACTGGGTCTCCATTGGAACTGACATGCACTGTAGTTAACTATTGTATTTGCTCAGTTGATTAGTGAGTTACTATTTGTGAATTAATTCACTCCACTCTCACTAGTGTATCATTCAGTTAGACTAGATACAACTAGCTCAACTGAGTTTAACTCCATTAACAGAGTTAAACTGAATAACAACTCCATAAACTACTCTTCCAACTCTGTCATAACTTTGCCACTTTAGTTCTAACTGAGTCCTCCATGCATGAACCACCAGAAAACCCTCGAAATTGTGTAATTCCTTTAGCCCACTAATTTTCCAAATCTGTACACTGAAATTAAGTGCTCCAAGAGAATAATTTGATGTTTATTGTCGGATTATTATTAAGAGTTAATAATAATCGACACTTCTATTTTTAGATTGACGATCTATAAATAGACTTCGCCCAATATTCTAAAAATATAATTTCATCTATTTTTCCAACTTGACCAACCATCGACAAATAGTATCCTGCAACTTCTGAAATATTATCACCATGTCTAAAAATAGACATAGTCTAAAAATATACTTACACCTAAAAATAGCCTGTGGGCCCACTTTGTGAAGGTGACGGATTTTCACTAAGCTCATCATATTTTTGAATCTCAAAACTCCCTCTCAACAAGATAGCGATTATCCTTCACCCCAATCCTACCTCTATGGTATTCAAATTTTCTCCTATCGAGCGCCTTCATCAGAATATCTGCATCTTGATCTTTCGTAGGAATGCACTGAAGCAACATGATCTTCCACTGCACACAATCTCTGATATGATGATATCGGATATCAATATTTTTAGATCTGTCATGAAACATAGGATTAATCGAGAGTTTAATGCAACTTTTATTATCACAATGTATCACTATAGGATCTAAATGTGAACCGAACAAACTGACCAGGATATTCCTCTTCCAAATAGCCTCACATGAAGCTTGACTTGCTGCCACGTATTTTGCTTTCGCTGAACTAAGTGCCATGGATATTTGTTTCCTGTTATACCAAGAAACACTGTAGATCCGATACTGAAAATCCCTCCTGGTGTGCTCTTTCTATCTGTTGGGCTACCTACCCAATCTGCATCAGTGAATCCATGCAACTTCACCTCATCTGTTTGTTTGTACCATAAGCCATACTCAAGTGTGCCCCTAAGATACCTCAGGACATGCTTTCCTGCCTTCCAAAAGAGCTTGATAGGCTTAACCATCACTTGTGAAAGCTGGTTCATCGCATAACATATGTCCAGTCTTGTATTAACTAAATACATGAGCGAACCCACCAACTTTCGATAAACAGTGGCATCCACTACCTCTGTCGATGTAGCATCCTCTTTCCTCCAATTTCCTGGAAGAGGAGTTTCGATAGGCTTGCAGCCTTGCATGTGAAACTTCTCAAGTATCTCTCGAGCATACTTCCCTTGAGACACAATTAGTTCACCTTCCCGCTGCCATATTTTGCAATCCAAGGAAATAATGAAGGAGGCCCAAATCCTTCATCTCAAACTCCTTTGCAAGATCTGCCTTGCATGAGTGTATCAACTGCTCATCACCCATTAGTGTTAAATCATCAACATAAATAAAAATGATTAAAATCTTACCCTCCACCACAATTTGGTACAGGTTTGCATCTTCCTCACTCTTCGTGAAGCCAAGTCCAGTGAAATAGTTGTCGATCTGTATGTACCAAGCACGAGGTGCTTGCTTCAACCCATACAACGCTCTTTTGAGCCTGCACACATGCGACTCGCTGCTGAAGATCTCAAATCCTTTAGGTTGCTTAATGTACATCTCTTACTCAATGATCCCATTAAGGAACACAGTCTTCACATCCATCTGATGAATGTGCCAACCCATCTATGTTGAGAGAGTAAGGATGTTCCTTATGGAAGAATATCGTGTGATAGGTGTAAAGGTTTCTTCATAATCAATCCCCTCGATCTGTGAGAAGCCCCAAGAAAAAAATCTTGCCTTATACTTCTCGACGCTCCCATCAGCAACTTGATTTACCTTGTAGATCCATCTTGATCCTACAACTGATTTACCCACCGGCCTCGGAACAATCTCCCAAGCATTGTTTCTGACAATGGAGTCATACTCCTCCACCATGGCATCTACCCATGTGGGCTCCTACACTACTTATTCAAAAGAACATGGCTCTGTCGCAATACACTTGCTCATGAGAGCCATGTATCTATGAAATTGGTCAGGTGATTGTCTCTGTCTGTGCTGTGATGTAGGGACTCCTCCATTCTGTGTTGCATCAAGCTTCAGTCTCTCAACTTCTGTGGTACGATTTCTGCCTGTTCTGATGTTTGGTTCTGCATGAGTGGACTCCTCCACTCCATGGATCTCCTCCTGTGGCTGATCCACATCTAGAGGCTCATCTTTGGGAACAAGAAGTTCCTCCTCTGCATGCAAGTGTAGCTCCCTCTCAAGCGACAAATTCATGGCTTTCACCTCATTGAATTTTATATCCCGTCACACCACAGTCATTTGGCTGTTTGGAAAATACACATGATAATTATGGGGTGCTCTGTGTGCCCCAAAAATATCCCAACTTCTACAGACGGCTCCAGCTTCTTCCTGGCATCCTTTGTCACATGAATGTAAACAGATGAGCCAAAAATCTTTGAATGAGAAATATCAAGCTTCTATCCAGTAAAAGCTTCTTCAGGTGTACTCATTCCAAGTACTCTATGAGGACAATGGTTTTGCACATAAACCGTAGTGTTGCATGCTTCCACCCACAAGTGCATTGGTAGGCCTTGGTCATGTAGCATAGCTCGTGCAACACCCATGATCGTTCTATTCTTCCTCTCCGTGACCCCATTCTACTATGGGTTATGAGGCGCTATGATTTCTCTTCAAATTCCTTCTTTGCTACAGAATCCTTTGAATTCGCCCCAGATATATTCACCACCATTATCGCTCCGTAGAGCTTTCACTTACTTCCCTGACTCCTTCTCCATTAATGCTTTAAATTCACAGAACTTTGACAATGTTTCACTCTTCTTCTGCATGAAGAAGATCCAACATTTATGAGAATAGTCATCGAAAAAAATAACATAATACCTATTTTTTGCTGTTGAAGCAACCAAAAAAGGTCCACACACGTCTGTGTGAATTCTCTCCAGGATCATTGAAGCACGGTTCTCCTTCTCATGAAAGGTGGTCATCAAAAACTTACCCATAGTACATCCCTTGCACTGATCTGACTACGCAAGAGTACCCTTGGGAATTCCAGTATAAATCTACTGCAAAATCTTCAAAGCTCCATGGTGAAGATGGCCCAATCTCTTGTGCCATAATTCGCCCTCATCTCGGCTCACCATTTCTTCTTCTTTGCCCATCATTGCAGTGAAACCATATACCTCCAGCTTGTAGAGATTCTTAACTCAAATCCATATCCTCTTGGTTTGAACCATTGTTTTATGTCGAAGGAAATTTTTTCCCTCACTAAAAACAATGGTATAACCTCTGTCTTCCAACATTGTGACCAAGACCAAGTTCTTCTTCAAACCTGGAACATGCATAACATCTTTCAATAGAAATGGATTACCTGACTCCCTATCAAAGGTAATGGTCCCAATTTCGGCTGCACTATATCGACCATCGTCGCCCATCTCTATATGCATTTGAAGGTCCTTCTCCTCCAAGTCACTAAAAAACTCCTTGTCTCCCGTCATATGGAAAGATGCACAACTATCAAGATATCACACCGATCCCATATAGATTGAAACCAAGCATGCAATCAAAGAGAAATCAAGTTCAAATTTCGAGGCTAAGACCTCTCCAGTTGCAGCTCCATCAGCCTTCTTGTTCTTCTTCTTCTGTGGGCAGTTATTGGCGAAATGGCCATGTTCATGACAGTGAAAACACTTCACCTTGGACAAATCCTGCTTCTTGCCTTTAGATTCGGATTTTGAAGGAAATTTATGCCACTTCCCTTTCCCTGCTTTGGCAGCCAAAGCGAAATTCTCTTCATATTCATTCTTTGATGAAGAGCCATCCCTGGTACTTTTCCTTATCTCCTCCTGCACAAGAGCCGACCAAAGTCACTCCCAACCCAGCAGTTTCTCCCATCCATTGACAGAGTCTTCATAGCTATGCCAATTCTTAGGAAGCCCAAGGAGAGCCAAGCTCACCAAGTCATCATCATCAACAGTAATCCCCACACTTCCCAGTTCATCCCTACAGTGGAAAAAATTCATGAGGTATTTTGGAATACTGTCACCCTTCTCCATTTTTATTTTTCTAAGCTTGTCTTTCAGCGCCAAATTCCTCTGGTCACTGCTGCTTTGGAACAAATTTGTCAAAGCCTTCCACATTGCAAATGGATTGGCTTTCCCATGAAGGCTAGGCACAATATGGTCCTTCACACCTTCCAACATAATTCTTCTTATCTTTGCTACCTTCTTTTCCATGCGTCAAGTAATGCAGCATCGGTAGAACCAGGCTTAGGAACATCGCTATCGATGAACTCCTTCAGTACATTATCTTCCAGCACCACCTCCATCCTATCCTTCCAGGCTATGTAATTCAAGTTGCCCTCAAGGGCATACTCCAATTGCAACCCATTGAAATACATTTCAATGTATACTCAACTGTCGCACCAAGAAATTTCTGGAGAAAATTCAATTTGTCCACTAACACAAACTCAACGATTCTTCACAATTGCAATATTCAAGAATTAACACTCCTCTGATACCATGTAGAAATTATATACAATATGCATGTATATATCCATATTCTCCTGATCTAACAATATTTATCTTCTTGCTAAATACAAAATCCTTCCACTGTTAATCTTTTGCGGAAATTAAAATCAATTGCAAACACATGAAGCAATAAAAACAATCGCACATAACATAGTTGTTTAACGGGAAAGCCTGAAGCTGAAAACCCCAACTATAATATATTATGTATCATGGATATCATGTAACAATCTCATACAAATCCTAGTACATCAAGCTCTCAGTAAAATTAATCGTCACACACTAATCAGAATAAATCTGCAAATCCATGCATTGATTTCTTACCACCTGATAGCCTGCCTCCACTGTGTAATCCCTGCTAAAGAAGACCCCTGAATGAATTCGAATTGGCCTTGCTTGTACTGTGCAATCCTCATTGGAAACTCCAATGTGTGTGTGGTGCAATCAATGCATCACTATAGTCACAACGGATAGTCCATCTTGCCCTTTCACCTATCTCTCCACTAGGTCTCCACTGGAACTAACATGCATTGTAGTTAACTGTTGTATTTGTTTAGTTGATTAGTGAATTATTATTTGTGAATTAATTAACTAATTAATTCACTCCACTCTCACTAGTGTATCATTCAGTCAGACTAGATACAACTAGCTCAACTGAGTTTAACAACATTAACTGAGTTAAACTGAATAACAAATCCATGAACTACTCTTCCAACTCTATCATAACTTCACCACTTCAGTTCTAACTGAGTCCTCCATGCATGAACCATCAGTAAACCCTGAGAATTGCGTAATTCCTTCAGCCCACTGATTTTCCAAATCTGTACACTGAAATTAGGTGCTCCAAGAGAAGAAGTTGAAGTTTATTATCAAATTATTATTAAGAGCTAATAATAATCGACACTTCTATTTTTAGATTAGCGATCTATAAATAGACTTCGCCCAATATTCTAAAAATATAATTTCATATATTTTTCCAACTTGACCAACCATCGACAAATAGCATCCTGCAACTTCTGAAATATGATCACCATGTCTAAAAATAGACATAGTCTAAAAATAGACTTACACCTAAAAATAGCTTGCGGGCCCACTTAGTGAAGGTGACTGATTTTCACTAAGCTCATCATCTTGTTGAATCTCAACATAACTAACCCCTGTATAGTTTCTACCAACCCATAAATGAACATGTATATCATCCTAGCTGAAGACAAGTGAGGTACCATCACAGAGAGTATAAAAAACTCAAAAATGTAGGTGTCTGACCTCCCAGTCTGTTTGAGCTTAGTCAGCTCAACAAAGTGCTCCTCTGGATCCCTCCGATCAAACCGCTCTACTAGCCTCCATGTGAACTATGCATATGCTATCACCGCTGAGTGACCTAGCGTAGCCATCCCGTGGAACCACCAATCATGGGCATCGCCATCTAGGTGTAGCATTGCCACCTTGATGGCCTCTCCCTCTTCCATCTAATTGAGCTGAAAATAGATATCCAGCTTCTCTACCCAAGCCTTTTCCGAACACTTGGAGGATCTGTCAAATTTTGGCAGGAAAAATCTACCCACTGTATGTTGTACATCCCCATCCTATGTGTATCTGCCCCCTCTATTCTGGTTGCAGGCTTTCTTGTCCTTCTTGAGTTGCACAACATCATGGAAAGTGACAGCCTCACCAAACTCTTGCCAATAGGACTGATACATGGCAAAATAATCCCCCATGTGAACCGGTTTTGGTTCCTCAGGTTCTCTTTCTCCCATGCCCGTAGCTAGAAACGTGGGCATCGTGGAATGTGGGGGAGTTAGTGATGCCATCTATTGCGCTGTGAGATGCTCATGCAAGTGATGGGAGGTGTCGTACCCTTCTCTGATGTGGAAACCCCTTGGGTTTTCATGTTGTCTCTGGTCTGCGGTAAAATTATGTCCCATCTCTTCTATCCTCCTTGACAACTCCTGCACAGACTTTAGGAGAAGTTCCCCGAACTCCTTCCCTTCATCTTTCTTCATTGTCATTGGTTCCTCCTCTTCTGCATCCACTACTAGAATGTGGCCACCCTCTCCAAAAGTGGCGTCAATCCTCCTCTCTTGGTCCTTATACCTCCTTCCCCAGTAAGTGATGTATGTTTTTCCTGCAGGTGTCATAGACAATCTACTCCACAGGAGGAGCCAAGTCTATGAGCTCTGATACCACTGTAATATTCTGAGTAGAAATAAATAGCAATATAAAGCAACATAAACATGAAACTACTGCAAATAGATATACATCACATACATAATGGAAAACATGGAGAACGCTGAGCCATTTTATTATATAACTGAAAGATACAATAAGTACAAAGGTGATTAGAATTATGGAACCTTGGCTTGCACAAGGCAAGTTGGAAATACTCTCAGAAATACTACCGGAGTGGTTGCTCTATCAGTGACTATGTTATCTCCAAACTACTGTTGCTACTGCTACCAGACTTCTGCTACTACTGGAATAGGATGGCTCTTTGGGGTTTTTCCCCTGCTCATAAAAATATGGAACTTTGGAAATGAGCTCCCCACCTAATACCCATAAAAGCCCATAAAGGGTTTCCGGAATGGATGACCCCGAAAAATCACCTCCCTTGAGAAATAATGCTATCCCAATGGAATACGCTGGCCCTAAATGTGTCTCTGCAAATGGTGGCCTCCTCCTCTACAAAATGATGGAATAGCTAAGGGTTGATCCCTTCTAACTATCCTAGGATGAATCCCCTGATAAATCTACGCTCCCGGCACTACCTCCTCTAAGAACTGTGTGGTCTCTCCTTAAGACTGCATTGTCCAAGACAGTTTTTAATCCCTGTTGAAGATGTTATAGCTCCTACCTAAAAATCAATGGATAGAACTCCTCACCCGAGCGGGCACTCAAAGTCCCTTGGGGCTGAGCTTGGGATCTCTGCTCAGACACACCCAGTGTGCTAAACATCACTTGCAGACTTTTCTCAATAGAAAAAGCATGCTCAATGTCAATAGACAAAGCATAGATGCATAATCGAATGTGGGAATGAGGAGCCTCTCCCTCTCTTTATGCTTGGAGAGCCTTTCCCTCCCCTAGGCCCTACCAAAACTATGTTGTCCCTCTTGGCCCCGCTGTCCCTCTCTCTCTGGGCTATCATGGGCCCACGCTGCCCACGTTGCCACTTTGACCCCTAGGCCCCACACTGTTAAATAAATGTGCTCAAGTGACTTTAGGGATTGTTTTGTTTCCTAAGTGTAGGCTAAGTGTCTTCTCACCCACTTTATTAACTGACTTTAACTTTATAAAAGTAAACTGGCCAAAAATTAATATTGCCAAATAAATGCTGCTAATTGAGAATATTACATTAGATTTCCCCAGACTACATTGAGGACACAACAGCTGATCATCCATCGTCTTCTACTACACACCAGCCACCTCCTACTCCACCTCACCTCAATTCAGTAGGCCTTGATCATGCAATAGTTCACTATCCATCGCCTGCTACTGCACATCAAGCTGGCATTATGTTTTTTTTATCGGATATTTAATTGCACTTATTTTACTTAATGTATATATATATATATATATATATATATAATGCATTTTTTTTTCATATTTATGTACTTAATTTATATGTTGGTTTTGATGTGTATATTGTTATTTCATTTTAGATATTTTCATTTAATGTGCTTGCAGATAAATGTGTATGTGATAGAAATTATTTGACATGAAATTTATATTAATTTGAGGATGTGTGTGGCGATGATGTTAGATTACAATGTTTTTGTTTTGTTAGATGTGATCAGGATGATGATACCCTATTAAAATATTATATTTTTGTGCTAGCTAATGACATTTATATGTGCTAGAGGTGCATATAATTAGATAATGGTAGTGAATTAGAATGTGTACCTTAGATTATGTTTATGATTGTTAGATGGTTATCATCATGTTGTTTATTTATGAAATAATATTTACTATAGATTATGTATTGGTGAACTTATATCAAACTTTTATATATGAAATTTCATGCAAAACGACTTACTTTGAAAAAAACGCAAAGATATTTTCTAAATTACAAATTTTAGTATGGTTGAAACTATGATTTTAAAATCATGATAAATATTTTTCTATTGCTTGAATAGTTCATTGATATTCAATCTAAATTAGTAAAATATTTCAATGCTCACAAGGAAAAAATAATTAAAGGTAAAATAATTTAGTTAGTTCTTAATATGACGAAAATGTGTAACTCATTCAATTTTTAATATAAAATATTATTAATAATAAATCATTCAAAAATACAATTTAACTGATTAAATATTGATATATAAAATTCAATCTATTGTTAAATTTAAAAAAATTAAGGCACAATTTTTTATAACCTACAACTTAGATCCATCTTAACTTTGGATCTACCAACGGCCGAGAGAGATCAAATATCTTGAGATGCAAACATCTTTTAGAGTGAAAAGATGTTTGATCCCTCTAAGCGCTTGGTAGATTCGAAGATCTAGGTTGCTATAGTATATATGTTGTTGACATTGAAATATATTATTTATAATTCATATTCTCCACATTAAAATGCTAATATATGCCCCCTTATAATTTTTTCCTGTATGAATACATTTATTTATTTTCATTAAAATATTTTCTAAAATATTACATATCAAATCCATATTAAACATTGAAAAATTTACAAATATCCTTCATATATTGAATGAGAAAGCAACTATTAATGGAAGAAGAATTCTCTCAATATTTCCCACTAAGGTGAAAATACAAGAAAGTTTTCAATTTAAATTACTTTACTTTTCTCTATATATAGTATCTATAATATTACGTTATTTAATATGGACATTGAAATATTTTACTTATGGTTATGAGTAAAATAATTTTGTTTTAAAAGTATTTTTATTATATATATATTTTTGTTTTAAATATCACATGTAAATGGAACACATAATTAATTACACATGATGTAATATCATTAATATTATTTTTTGTCATGTGTAAACATTACATTTCTTCCTTGTAGTAAAAAAATAAATTATATTTTTTACCCATTACATTTCTTCCTTGTAATAAAAGATAAATTTTACTTTTTTACTTTCAGTTACTTTATATCTCTATATAAAGTTACATTAACTTCTTTTGTTATTACTATTTTTAGTTTGTTAATTTAAATTATTATTTTACTATTTTTAATTGTAACATTACGTGACAACATCTCTCCCAAACTGAGATGAGGATAAATATATGTATTATAAGGTTTCATGTGAAGTTACTTGTATTTAAGGATTTTCTCAATTGGAAGTGCTCCCTTAAAGAGGCAAGTGAATTTTTTCTAGTAATACAGATATAACATTTTGATGTTATCTTGGTTCTTTATTTTCTATTGTAATGGTCTAAATTTAACTCTTTTTAATAATAAATAGGAATTAAATAATACAAAATTTATAATATATTAGATTTAAACTTTTAACAACTAATATATTTGATTATTTCTTAATGAACAAATCAAAAAGTATTGGAAATGCCAAAAAAAAAATTCACGTTATATAACAACATCATTGTCCCCAACTCAGTAGACTTTGACTTGCCTCCAGGTCCAAAGAGACGGTCATGAAAGTAGATTTTAGGCTTTCCAATAAGGTATTAGTGATATGAGCATCATCCCCTAACTCGTCGTTCTTGAATGAATCTAACAACATTGCCTCCATGGCAGTTGTATCCCATAAATAATCATCCAAACCAACCTCTATTTGATTACCTCCATTTCCAACTTGTGATGAAAAAATACTATTGTTATAGTCATTCCTAATTGGTGAATCTAGACGTAGTGGGAATTGAATAGCTGGTTGATTCAACCATTCTTTGCATGATTCCTCTCAGAGTCTCACTCTTAATGAAACCTTATCTCAAGTTGACATTGTAGTAGGGTGCACTAGAAGATGGTAGGTGGGTCACTCATCATCACAATAACCCTAATTTCAAAAAATATTGAACATCATTAGTACAATATCAATGATATTAGTAAGCATGTTAATGCAATTGGTTTATTGAAATTACATTATACCAAACAATTATTAACATCATTGATCCAGGATTGTGGTTTGAAGATTCCATGTTCCAATTAGTAGGGTGAATAGGTTTTCCATTTTAATCTACAAACTGCTTGCGATATGCTGCTCCTGGTAAGAGCTTCCAACATTTTTGAAATGGAGGAATATTTTCTGCATATGAACTCGATTCTGAATCAGGATTCTGCAAATTTGGATACATTTTTATTCAATTGGAATGGATTAAAAAAAAATCTATTAGATAACTAAAATATAAATAAAATATGAAATTACTGGATATGGAAAGGGAGAAATTTTAGAAGGAATTTGATCAACAATATGGAACGAGCTGGAATTTGAAGAATTGACTATTTCATATTATTTAGATTTTTCCCATGTATTTGAGAAAAATTAGAAATAAAATTTTGTGTGCATATCTAAAATTAATCTCCAAAACCATATAACCACAATATGAATTTCAATATAGCTTTCAAACTATTTTTCAAGAATAATGTGACTTTAAGTGAAAAGTATATACTATGAAGTACTGTAATATTACATGTGGATGCATCCAAAAAGATAATTTGAGATTAATATGTCATTTTATTGCAAATTAAAATTTTAGATAGCTTTTAAACTCAAACGGCGTGTTTATCAGAATAAATCACACCGATTCGTTTAAAAAAATAACAACACCGGGTCATTCAAATAATACTCGCACTAGTTTCCTACATTCCGAAAAAAATATGTCATCATATGAGTGCTCTTATACAAAAACATATCGATGCGTTTAAAAAAATAACACTGCTACACACCTATTTCTGGATTTTAAAAATAAAAATGAATTCAACCAACTAGGTGCTATTATAAAAATTAGAGCGCTGATGGTTTTAAATAGAAACCACATCCTTGCGTTAAAAAAATTAATCGCATTGTCTGTAGAATTTCAAAAAAAAAGTGTATAAGATTTTAAAGAAAACGTGTATCATGTCACTGCGTGAAAAAATTTTGCACCCCGAAATTCAATATCGAACACACCGATGTGTAGAGAAATTGAAAAAAAAAAGTGATTTTTTTTCTTTTTTCTAAAATTAAAAAATGAGCGACAATTGATTTTTTGAAATCTAATTTCATAAAGTCTTTTAAATAGTAAAAATTTATTCACCATTTCATTATTTTATAAAAAAATTTAAGGGAGTGATTTTCAAGAGAGATATACCAGGAGCACTGTGTAACAACCTAATTCTTTGGAGCAACAAAACTATCAAAAGATCAAAGATGAAAGGTATGGTGATCCACACAAAAACCTGCATAGTATAAATTTTGAATTTTAGTGTTTATTTTACTAATAAAAAAATTACAATTTTTGTTAAGGATTAATTAAAAGAGAGATAATTTGCAAGAGAGGCATACTAGGAGCAACAAAATATTTTGGAGGAGATAACAGGAATCTTAAATTTCACTGTTAAAATATCTTACAATTTTTAGATTTATTCACAATTCAGGAAAAAAATTAAAAGCCCTATATAATAAAAAATTTACTATAGATTTTACTAGTAAAAAATTTTACAATCTCCATTCCTATTTAAATCTAATTAAAATTCAGATAAAAAAAACAAAAACAAAAACAAAAAAATCAATATTTACCTTAAACCTTTGATTTTTCCTACAAAATTTCACGTTAGGGTTTAACTTTCTCAACCAATTCACAATTCGGGTTTTTCAATGTAGGAATATTAGATTTCATGGGTTTGTGTACTTACTATATATAGGGCATTTGACATGTAAAGTAGGGGAATCACTTATTGAATTAATCCAAACCCTGTCGGCCTTCTAAGTTTTTTTTTTTAAATACTATATGTTTCGTGGTGCGCTCTATGTAACATAACACACTGGTGCTCCATGTATAATGAAATGCACCGATATATTATAATACTTTCAATTTTATTCAGTACGTGCATCGTTGCTCCTGGTGTAATATAACACATATACTCACCTCTTCCAAATAACACCATTAAATCATTGTGGTGTGTTTGTCCTTACCAATTACACCGTCATAATTTAAATTTATTTTCAAAAATCAGCTTTCCATGAAGGCGTTGAAAAATTAAACACTCGACGCGTTTAATGTCATAAATGCACTGGTGCATTGATGTAGATAAACACACTAGTTACCCAGGCTTTTTGGGCTAAAAATTATTTGATTTATTTGTAAAGTATATTTAATGGCTTCTCTATTGAATGCTACATGTTTATATTGATAAAAAATGTCTCAAAAGGTCTCAAGTAATAAAAATATTAATTGACACAATGATAACACATCAAAAAAGTAGAGAAGAAAAGTTGTAAATTATTTACTAAATTAATATGTTTGAACCATATGTTAGTTTAAATAATATGTATTGGTTGGTGTGTGTCGATCAGTTTATTTCTAATCTAAGGGTAGAAGAGAGTAAAATCTTGATAGGAAATTTATAGAATGGTTAATGAGGTGAATGAAAAAATACTATTTAATATGAGTATTTTTTTTTTAATTTTCATTAATAATATACTTAAGAATATTAGATAACTTGTTTCAAACAATCTATTAATTCATATATGTTTAATGTTCTACAGGGAGAAACAATGAAGAAAAATATCAATGTCATTTTAATAAAACTAAAATTAAAGAGTATGTAAATGACGATGAATTGGTCCATAACTCATCTTGGGTGGTGTTGGAGGTTAATAAAAGGGGGGATTTTTTTTACAAAACTATGAGGGATATAGTGGAATGAACATATAGACGTACTTTCCACTTAAAATACAAAAATCAATCCAATGATTTTAAGAATCAAATTATATATAAACTACAGGAACTATTTCCAGAGCAATGGTCAATGGGACATGTCAGACTTGCAATAAAAAAAACAGACAACAAAAAAAAGAATCATTCAAAAGGTATTATTCATTATAGAAAAATATTTTCTAGAATTATATGTATATATACTACAAACCGTGCATTTATTAATATATTTTTTGTTATATTTAATTTTCATATATCATTATAAAAATAGTTTATTACCTTTTTCAGGAATATCATGAAAATCTCAAATGATCAACACACGGTAGGAATGCCCAAAAAAAAGTATAAGGATATGTCAAAGAAATGGGCATAATTGCATCACAGGAGGAGCCATCTCAACAACAATGTGCTTCAAATGTATGTAATCATAATTGACTTTGTACATATAAAAAATCAATTTAGCATTAAATATTAATTTTCAAGTACTTTCTTTCATAAAAGAAGACAAGATGGAACTCATGCAACACATAAAACAAGTCGACAATGAATAAAAGGGTTGATTTCAAAGTTTGTGATTAGTTGTTAATATTTCCTTATAGCAACTCAAGGTTTCATTTTTGTATATTTTAAGGTGTTTACAACAACCATTCTAACATACAATACATGCTAACATACAAAGACGAGTCATCATAAGAATTGATTGACATTGATTTAAATAAGGGTTGTGAGTATATGTTGGCATGTCAAAAATTGATTGTGAAATTTGAAAGTATCTATGTTGTTTTACTTCTATGAGTTTATAATTAATATAACAAAAATTTCTTTATATTAAATCTATGATTTATAATGGGGTTTAAATCAGATAGGAAACAAAGTATGGAACTGCGCCAACAAAAGACTTGTTGCAACAAAGCATGAGACTTGGTTTTGAAACCATGTGCACAATTTATGCATTACTTCTTTCTATGATACATTTATATTTGATTTACATTGATGTATATTATTTATTTCAATTTTCATTATTCTCACCAATGTAGATACACTCATTACACTTTATTTTTATGTTTGCAGACGGAACTATAGGATCAAGAAGATCAAAAAATCGATGAAATCAACAAAGCACTCCTCTAAATAACCCAAGTCATGGAAATAGTTCAAGAATTGACAACAGTTCCAACAAAGAATGATGATCTATTTGGATATCAATGCAACCTATTGTATTTTTTGAAATATTTGTATATGAAAATCAGCCATTTTGTTTAATGTAATGAACATAGTGTCCCAATTGAAATACAAGGGGTTATCAATAATAATCTCATTTTGTATGACAAAGAGCCTCTTATTGATATATAATAAAATATATTTTAATTTATTCTATCGTGTTATCCAATGTCACTAATAAATGTTACAACATTGATTAAATATATGGATGATTAAATATTATAATGAAGTGATACAGAATATGATAATAAAACAAATTAATATAAACATTGTATACAAATTCACTAATCAAATTTTAATTTATATGAATACTATTAAGATATATGTCGATTTTTCAATGAGTAACGAATTTAAAAAATTACAATAATTGCACCGTCACAAGTCGACCTATCCAAAAAAGAGAAAATGTCATCAAAAAAACGGTTCGTCTATAAAAAAAAAAAAACACACCGGTGCATTATGTTATATAAAAACATCGTGGTGACATATTTTTTCATGACCGGTGCCTTTTAATAAAGTGATAACCATTAGAGAAATTTTAAGGTCTAGAATGGGCCTCAAAACAAAATGTAAACCAAAATCAAATTTATAAGGACCAATAGGATTCAAGATGATGATGTCAACCATAGGGGATGATTCACTACTTTTGGAGTAAAAAAATAAAAATATTAAAAAATAAAAAATAAAAAACTAATTTTTCAACTCATAGTTTCAACTTATCTTTGTATCATTTTACTCAAATTTCAAGCCAGAGCACTTGTTAGATACAAAGTTTAATTACTCATCCAATGAGAACTAATGTTGCATACTTTTGATAAACCCTACTACACAAAAAAATGAGAAATACTTGAAAAACACTATTGCAATCACATTTTTTCATGTATTTCTCATTTTTTGTTGAAATGGCACTGCATGGGGACCTCTGATTTAATTTTGAATTAATTAAATTGGAACAGAAATCGTAATTTCATCTCATGACAGTTTTTGTTAGTTAACTAAGTCAGAATGATTGAGTTATCTTAGGAAATTTGAGTTGAGGGTCAGAGAGGAGGCATGTAGAGTTCTCCCATGATTTAAGGGGGTTCAATTACAGTTATTTTTGAGTTTTAATTAGCTAACTCAATTAATTGCGTTGAAATAAGTTTAACTAGCTATGAATGAGAGATGAGCTAGTGAGAGGTCCAGTGAATTAAATATAATTTAATTCACAAGTAGTGATAAATCAGTTAACTGATAATTCTCTATAAATAGTTGTTGTAATTCATTTCTAAGGAAGGCCCAATTGAGACAGAGGTTAAAGGGATGATAACTATTAGTTATATAATTAGAAAATTGTACATATCAATTATAGAGTCATGTGGAGGAAAAAAAAATAATTGCACAGTAAATTAGAAGGAATTTCATATTTAATAGGGAAATAATCCTCCAATAATGCATGAGCAAGGTAGGCTGAACAAAGACTGAGAAATTGTTCAGTAATTGACTGATTTTTCCTAGATTAGAGTGAGAAAGTTGACAGAGTGAAAGAGATTCTCTGAGAGAGAAAATAATTGTATTGTTTCATCATCTTGAATTTATACAATATACATATAGAGGGTTTTTAGGTAGTGTGATTTCCCTAGATACATCTTGTGTTGTGTGATTGATTGTCTCTTTCTCTTACTTGTTATGTGATTGTGCGATCATGTTTTGTTTCTGCAAATTGTAGAAGGATTAAATATCTTGTTCTAGTAAATTACAAGATCAGTTTGAATCTCATTGTTATATTTTATACATGGTATCAGAGTGTTAGGAATCAAAATAAGAAAAGAATAATAAAGTTTGTTTTGATCAGGTTCAAATTTATAGATTTATTCTTCAGGATCCAGCAACAGATCAAGATGTCTTTCAATGGCTTGAGACTTGAATATGCACTCAAGGGAAATTCAAATTACATTGCATGGGAGGAAATGATGGAGGTAGTGCTTGAGGACAACGTACTGAAGGCTTTCATAGATATTGATGTCCCAAAGCCCACAGCAGCATATGATCAACTTCTTGATGAATTGAAGAATAATGTAGAAAAGGCAAGAAGGATCTTGTTAGAGGGAGTTCGAGATCATATTGTCTCGAGTCTCCACAAGAAAGTGACTCCATATGCTATGTGGAAGGCCTTGACAGATCTTTATCAGAATAAAAATGACCACAGGAAGCTGGCACTGAAAGACAAGCTTAGGAAGATCAAAATGGAGAAGGGTGACATGATCCAAAAACAATTGAAAAAGTTCACTCAGTGTCGACATGAGCTTGGAAGTTCAGGGATAACTGTTGCCTCAGATGGTTTGGTGAGCCTAGCTCTTTGAGGCCTTCCCAAGGGCTAACATATCTACCAGGACCTTGTGAATGGGAGGGAGAAGCTACTAGATTGGGGGAAATTATGGTCTGATCTAGCACAAGAAGAAATTCAACAGAGAACTAGAGATAGATCCTCATCAAAGGCTGATGATGATGAGAAATTTACCTTGGTTGGAAAGGTGAAGAAAGGAAAAGGGAAGGCATCCCATTTCAAATCTGAGTTCGGTAATGTAGACAGAAAGCGATACTTTTCAAAGGTAAAATGTTTCAACTATCATGATCATGAACACTGTGCCACAAATTGTACACAAAAGAAGAACAACAAGAAGGCCTCAAGAGGAGCAGCAGGTACGGCATTGGCTTCATAATTCAATATGGACTTAATCCTCATTGCATGCATGGTGTCATTAGTGATGGGTTCTGTGTGGTACTTGGATAGTGGAGCTTCATTCCATATGATCAACAAAAAATAATTCTTCAGTAGCTTGGAGGAGAAGGATCTCTAGGTGCACATCGAGATGGGTGACCTAAGGGAGGTATAATGTTACCTATGTAGGTACAGTTACCTTTCAGAAGGATTCAAGTAATCCACTCACATTAAAATATGTCATGTATGTTCCTGGTTTAAAGAAAAAATTGGTTTCTGTTGCTATATTGGAATATTGTGGCTATGATGTGATCTTCAGTGAAGGAAAGGCTTTCCTTCATCACAAAGCCATGGGACAGGTGAAAAATATTGGGATTCGAGTAAATAATCTCTACAAAATGGATTTTGAAGACTGCAAAACATTGAACACTAAAGCAGAGAAGGTGGAGATCCGAGACATCGGTGAGTTATGGCACAGGAGGTTGGGTCATCTATGTTATCACTCTGTAATTTCTTAATGTTGTGAAAGAAACCTAGAGGTAACCATAGAACCTCTTTTAAGCTTAGAATCTAGCCCTTCTAAACTCAGAGAAGGATCTTTATGTCAGATTTAGCTTGGTTTGTTTGATAGGATTTTAGGCTAGTTGTGAAAGTTCAGAGTTTATTTTTTTTAAATGGTCTGGTTGGAACATAAAGGGAAATCCATTGGGAAATTAAGTCAATTAAGTTTTAATTTTATTACTTGTAGCAGTGACAGATAAGTTTAACAGGGCAAGGTAGGAAAACTTATTAGATATTATTATCTTTGTGAGATGGTAAATATGGAAAGTTTAAGGATCCATTAAACATAGAGCAATTAAGAATTCTAGTGTTTAATTTTAGTTGAAAACATTAACTTTGTTCAAAAGACAGAATTAAGTGTACTTAAACAAATTCAGACTCTTAATTTTCTTTGAACAAAATAGATAAGAGAAACATATGAATTGATAGATAAGAACACATTAACAAGAGAAGATAACCTCACTAATAAGTCTGACATAGGAATCCTAAAAAATCTTTTTGTATCACTGAAAACTTGTCCACAACGGATTAAGGAACAAATTTACATCAAAAGTATATTTATTCATACAAGTCCCAACTACTTTTACTTTGAATTATGAATTATTTATACAAAATTATCAAAAAATATATTGAGTGAAAACCTCAAGATCTTTTGCAAAATATCCAAAATTGTTTTACAAAGAAAGAAAAAAAATATAGGACATCTAAACTGCTGAAGCTACCTGGAAATTTCTTTGAGGATTTGTAGCGGTAAGGAAGAGCAAGTCAAATTTTATAGAAAGTCTAATTTGATGAGGTGACATACCAGTCACTAACTATCCATGAGATTTTTCCTCACGAAATTCTGAATAATAGGATATAGTGATCCCATTGAATATCTTAATCCATGATAGATGCAAAAAAAATGAGAGAGGTTTTTATATATGAGTATGTTACCAACGAAAATCCATTTCAATGTTGTAAAATTAATTTCTACCTGTTTGAAAACCACATTTTAAAAGCATGGATAAAACAAAAAACTTCTGGAAAATATGTCTTCAAATATTCATTCGAATCTCCCACACCATAATAGCTGTTAGAAAATTGAGAGAGGTTTTTCTAAATGGGTCCATTTTGGACAAAACAATCTTTCAATTTTGAGAAATTCATTCTCATTTTTTTTAAACCATTCTCTAAATGACTATGTTGTATAGGAAAAAAACATATTTTTAACTGAAAATTTTCCAACTCGGTGCCGACTTTAATTGCCAATGTTCATTTTTTATTTGAAAGGAGGGGGATGAAACATATATATGAAGTGGAGGCAGGGAATGATTTGCGAAAATAATTGATGTGTGAGTGCGGGAATGGAGCAGTAAGAAGGAGCGGGGAAGCAAATTTCGGAGGGGGAGTGGGATTGCAAGAGGAAATAGGTGGGGGTGGGAGGAGGGGGAGGGGAAGTACTAATGGGACACCATGTAACTGATTGGCTTCGCCCTTTCAGAGCCGCCCCCCCGCCCCCCACCTCGGCAATTAAACAATGGAGGGGATTGGGGGGGCTGAAGATGATCCTCCATTGTTGATCCAGGTGGGTTGGATCATGATCGTTCCTTAACGCACATTTTTTATTACATAGAAAAAAATTTGTGTCCAAAATACTTTGTTACAACTGTTAGACTCCTATACCAATAGGTGTCATTTTTCATGATTGTCTTGATTGAACTATGGAATATGTTCAAACCTTTTTCTTGAGCAAAGGTGTTCCATATTCTTGAAAAACCAAAAAATCAAAAAAATTAAAAAATGTAAAGAGGGTGTACCCTAAAAGAAAGATCAAAGGGTAAAAAGAATAAAATGGTCAAAAAAGTGAAAGAAATGAACCCCAAACAAAAATAGACCAGGAAAGTGTGCAAGTCCAAATGCCACTACTATTTCATTTTTGGTAATAAAGCAATTGTGTGCAGCTTGTCAAACTTTTGCCACAATTTATGAAGAGTCAAACTATTTAAACTTGACTCATTCATGTTTCAATTTCATGTTGTAGAATAGAGAATAAATATCTGACCAAACAGTTTAATCTTGGCAGATAAGTAGATAGGTAGAGTTAATAAAAGGTGCTCAATAGTTTAATCTGAGCCCTTGGATGTAATAAGGGTAGAATTAGATAGATTTTTCATGTAAAAGGAAAAGACTGATGAGGGTTTGCAAGTCCAAATGCACCCTAATAAAGAAGAGAAAATGGTAGTGTCAAGTAGATAGGGTAGGTAGATGGTGTTGCAAAGTTTTATGTGATGGATGATGGTGCTGAATATGTTTAATCTTTTACCTTCATCACAAGTACTCAAGCAGAAAATGCACTGAAGAATTCACAGAAAGCAAAGTCAAACTCATTAACTTCCCTCATCACTTTCCCCTCAAAAGTTTTACTAATTTCCCCCAAAGTACTAAGGTATTTGGAGATCAAAGGGGCTCAAGGCATTTCCTTGACTTCTGGAGGGACCGGACCCTTGGCCTAATGATCAAAAAGACCTAAGTACTTGAGACAATTCATCATTATAATCATCCATCTTTAACCTTGTCCTAAGTAAAATCCCATTTTACTTAGGAACATCATGCAAAATTCCATAAAAATCCCTCATCATAACTTGCTATTCTAATTTTAAGTGTTGAAGATAAGATATTGCAAATTACTTCAAAATTTTTCACTTTCTTAGATGTGCAAAAATGTTTTGAGTTTCCCTTTTCCCTTTGTCTTATTAATGTTTAACTTTATTTACTAAATCCCTAGTCAAATACCCTATCCTAAGTATATAAATCCCTTTTTATAAATAACCCAAAAACCCCCCTATTATAATTTTAACCAAAGTATTTTATATCCCCGCGCATTTAAAATAAAAACCCATTATATGCCCTTTGGTTAAAATTATCAATATATTATAATCCCGCCCTTATGGTAATTAAATAATGTTATTGGTTACCATATAATAAAATATATATACAAAAAACCTTAAACATGCGATATGTATGTTTAAAACGCAAAAATATGAATAAAACTTCGGAGAAGTCTTGCGCCACCGTGGATTTTCCACCTGGCAATCCACTTAACCAAACCCCTCGCTGCAACCCCTTTCATCATGCACACGGGATTAATTAGTCATCTGGACTAATTAATAACTGTTTCCGCCTATTAGTTATCTCCCGGGGTGATTAGATTAAACCTTAAATCATTTTAAAACCCGACGGGCCCACACCTGAATCTTCCGCTTGTTCCCCCATCGCTTCAACCGTCGGATCAACCCGCTGCAGATCAACGATCCACGTGAACCCCGCTACCCATCCTTTGTGAGAAATTTAACGAGCGGGAAACGGGCGGTATTTGAACAGTTCACCCTCCACGTGGCGATCTCTTTGTGGAATCGCTGCCCTCGCGATTAATACCGCCTTTGCTCATAAGCGGTGCGAGATCACCGCTTACCGCTTACCACTTACCGCCCGACCCTGCATACGTCAGCCCGTACTACTATGACGTCACTCCTTGAAAAACTAAAAAACCCTTTAACTTGTAAATAAAGCCAGTTTTCGTGTTTTTTCCATTATTTTCGTTATTAAAAACGACTGCGCCTTCTGCTACGATTTTCAAATTTCTGCTGAAATTTACTATGCTATCTGATTTCGGTCCAAGATTCCGCTGCACCTGTGTTCAAGTACCCTCTTGCCATCGCCTGATACCTGTCAAAAGCCAGTTTTCCTCCAAGAACATGTATTTATCTTATAGCGCTCAGAAACTCCAAAAGAAAGTCTGTTTTCCTCGTTTTTCACTGAATCAGAGATTAAATATTATTACCAAGATCATTTTCTGAGATATCAGACTGTGAATTGTTCCCCCGAACCTGCAATTGTGCCAATTTCCCTCATTAAAACTGAAATCGCGCTCAGTCTGTGAAGAAAACCCAGAAACTTCCATTTTGAATACACAAGAACCAAAATGGAAGCTCCGGTAGCCCTGAATGTAACCCCATTGAATGCCCCTCATAGAGACCTGGATTTCATTAACAAATTGTTTGATTTTAGCAGGTTATCATCAGAATATGGATTTGGACCAACAATTTCAATACTAGTTGACAAAATTGTTTACTCCAAATTCTCATATTTTAATTCAATATCTTCATTCAACAAACAGTTTGTATACAAAGTCAGAGAGATATTAGAATGATGAAATGTGCACAGTGAATGTTAAAAGTGAAATGAGAAATTACAGGGATAGGAAAAGCATAACAGTTAAAGAGTATCAGTGGTTAAAGTGTATCAGGTAAAAGTCAGAGTGAAAGTTAAAATGAAGTTACAGAGCAGTTAAAGGTAAACAGTAAAAGTAAATACAGAAGGCAGTAAAATGGTAAAAATATATGATAATACTTTCACCAATAGTGATTTTTGTCTAAAGTGAAAGTAAAACAGTCAAAAGAGCAAGAAAGTAAAAAGATGAAAAAACACAACAAGAAGGAACATTTTTGCAGAAATTGCATATTTTAGTCATAGTTTTGCAGAAACTATTGTGATCAATCCAAGATGAATTTTACAAAACTGAAGGAGGTTTATGTTCTTAAGAGGGCCATCTACAAAAACCTTTCTCACTTTTCTAACAGCCATTATGGTTTTGAAACTATTAAACAATGTTGGAAAGCACTTTTTGCAGAAAATTCATGTTAAGACATCATTTTGCAGAGAATATTGTGGCTAATCCAAAATACATCTTACAAAAATGAAGGAGGTTTTTGTTCCTAAGAGATCCATATACAAACACCTATCTCATTTTTTGCACAGTGGTTTTATAATGAGAGATAAATGCACCTCTTTACAGGCCATTGTTCAGACTCTGTAAAACTCTATTTTACACATATGTTTTACAGAGACTATTATGCATAGCTGGAGAGGAATTTTGGGAAAATGAAAGAGGTTTATCTCACCAACATATTTATCTACAATAACCTCTTTCACGTTTTACATATCTATTACGGATTGAGAAATAAAAAGATATCATTGGACCCCAAGTTTGCAGAATTGTTGGAGCAGATTGCACAAAGAAAGGAAGCAGTTAGTGACTTGGATGCCTCATCATCAACTAAGAGTTGGATCAAATTCGAATTCTCCTCTTTTTAATCACCTATCCATAAAAAATAGTGCCAAATAGATGCATTAGTTTTAGTGTCCTTTAATTAAGTTCTATTTATGTAAATAGTTGGAGAGATTTGTGAACCAATTTTGATATTTGTTTCAAGATATTTTAGTTTAGAATTTGTATAAATACTCCACTCTTGGAAGCATTTGGGGTGGATTCTATTACTCTGCTGTAACATTGAGATTTTTGGAATAAAAGCATTTTGGAGAAATTTATTCGTGGCTTACTGGATGACGATTTGAAGTTCAGGACCTTTTGCAGGATTCATGTGTTGGACTGCAGTTCAATAAGTTTTTCTACCCTTTGTCTTAAGTTTTATATTAGTTTATAATATCATCATATCCATTTCTGAATAATTTACATAAATGATTGAATCAGAATTTACTTAATTGTACTCTGATTTCATATGTGATTGTTCTTAATGTTTTCTTCTAAATTAGTTATAAGCATGAATTCTTAAATGCTCTTGCTTTGCTAATTTAAACATTGTTGATTACTATAATAAAGAATTCTTCATTGCTCTTTGTTTGTAGTCATCTCACTTCTTTCTTTTGAACATGGTGAAAGATTCTTAGCTGCCTTTCATCCCTTCAAGATCATCCCATCCACTTTAAATTTTAAGGATTTTTCTCTGTCTAGCTATCTTGCCCTGTAATACCATCTTGTGTTTAGAATAGAAATCCAGTAAAGCCATCCTTTGACTCCATAGCCCAATGGACTGAAAACCCTCAACCTTGCCCTTAGTTTGTGGATTCCACCATTTTCCCAAAACAAACTCTTGAATTTATAACTAGCCTAAAACCTTACAAGAACAAAGATAAATCATAAAGAGAGAGCCCTCTCTGGATGCAGATTGGCTAGATTCTGCATCTGAAGGTTGGTTTGTGGTTACCTCGGGTATACTTTCCTTTTCCACAACTTCAAGGAAAACCTGAGTGATAACAACAACTTTAACTAATCACAAAATATATGTTATTAATTAATATAAATGCTATTAATTAATCTATAATGGTGCATTTTGGTTTGTAATCCTATTTTTTTCTTTCTTGGAAATAATTTACAAAATAAAACATTATTTAAAATATCATGATATAAAAATATATAGACAATCATCAATTGATCCTATCATTCATAGGGCCCTAACATAGGCTCCAATGGGGATTCCATTCTCCTTTGGAGGTGCCATGAATATCGTAGACTAGTAGCCTGATCCATTGACCTGATCCCAAGCCTGCAACATGCTCTACAATGACACCACTACAACTGAAAACCAACTGATTATCTGCTGTCGTCCTCAAACTGAATCAAATCCATTCTTTAAACTAAAATCTTAGATGTATCCTTGAAAACTAAAAACTTTGTTGCAAAATAAAACTGAATATGATGAAAATATGTTCAAAGTACTGAGATTATCGGCACACAACAACCTACCCTACGCTGCTGAGAAGTTGTTGAATTAAATGACACAAAAATGCCAATGAATCCACTCAAGTAGCTTCTGAAATAAGTGGACTACTTGACTGCGCGTCAAAAAAACCAAATGTGGAAAATATAGTAACAATGGAAAATGACGATGGATATCATTCTTACAGTGAAAACATGGCTGAAAACGCAAACTGAAAAAACCCTCCATGTAGTTTTCTAAGGGATCAATAAAGACATGATTTGTTAGTTTACCCTCCAGGTATTCAAGTATCAGTTTAACATGGCTAAGTTTTCTAGTTTTTTTCTCAATATTAAACCATGTTTTAAACTATACAGTGCCAATCTTGTGTTCAAAAAAAGAACATTCATCAATCTAAAAATAAAATGGAAGAAAAATCTCCTCTCATTTTGGCGAAGGAATACTTTCAAAGAACTGTTTCAGATCTTGGAAATTGTAGGACTGAATCTAAGTATGTAAGAGTCCAATATCCTTCTCAAGTCTTTAAATAAATGACTCAATAAAACAAAATTTAATTTTAGAAGAAAATTTACATGATATCAAACAATAAAAAACTATTGTTGAAAAAAATTCATCAATTTGATAATCTGCAAACTCATCCTGGAATTATTTTAAAGTTTCAATCGAAAGAGAAACTTTTACATACCTTGACATCATGACTAATGTGGAAACAAACTCTGCAATTTAAGCTTTGTATTCTTCGATCAATGGAGTCACCATAGGTGTTCTAAAATCTGGATTCTTTAACAATGAAATTTCCATGAAAGCTTTGAGCTCTGGATTCTTGAACACAGGGTCGCCAGGTGAAAAATCAGCTTTACTGTGTCTGACTGTTGTCCACCATCAGTAATCAGGTCTGAAACTTGATACTCTTTTTTGAGGAATATTAAACCTTTCGTCCCTAGTATGGTCACCATAATTTTAGCTCTCCGTAATTCCTTAAGGCTGTGAAATAAAACCAAAGGTAACCACAAAACTGATTTTAAGCTTAGAAGCTAGCCTTTCCAAACTCAGAGAGGGATCACTTTGTCAGATTCAACTTGGTTAGTTTGATAGGATTTTAGGATAGTTGTGAAAGTTCAGATTTTGGTTTTTTAAAATGGTTTGGTTGGTAAAACAAGGGAAATCCATTGGGAAATGGAGTCAATTAAGTTTCAAGTTGATTACTTGCAACAATGACAAAAAAGTTTTACAGGGCAAGGTAGGCAGACTTATTAGATCTTATTAGCTTTGTGAGATGGTAAACATGGAGAGTTTAAGGATCCATTAAGCATAGAGAAATCAATAATTATAGTGTATAATTTCAGTTGAAAACATCAACTTTGTTTAGAAGCCATAACTAAGTGTACTTAAACAAATTTATATTCTTATTTTTCTTTGAGAAAAATAGATAAGAGAAACATAAGAATTGACAGAGAATAAAACATTAACAAGAGAAGATAACTTCACCAATAAGTCTAACACAGGAACCTTGAAAAAGCTTTATGTGTTACTGAAAATTTGTCCACTTGAGCTTAAGGAAAAAATTTACATCATAAGCATATTTCTTCATACAAGTCCCAACCACTATCACCTCAAATTATGAAGTATTTCTACAAAATTATCTAAAAATATCTTGAGTGAAAACCTCAAGATATTTTACAAAATATCCAAAACTATTTTACAAAGATAGAACAAAATTATAGGACATCCAAACTTCTGAAGCTGCCTGGCAGTATATTTGAGGATTGCTGGTGATAAGGAAGAGAAAGTCTAATTTGATGAGGTGGCATCCAAGTCACTAACTATCCATGAGATTTTTCCTCGCGAAATTCTAAGAAAATAGGGCACAATGATCCATTTTAATATTTCAATCCATGATAATTTTGAAAACAATGAGAGAGGTTTTTGTAGATGAGTATGTTACCAATGAAAACCTCTTTCAATTTTTTTAAATTTATTTCCTCTTGTTCGGAAACCACATTTTAAAAGAGTGGCTAAAACATAAAATTTCTGGAAAATATGCCTTCAAAGATTCATTCGAATCTCCCAAACCATATTAGTTGTTAGAAAACTGAGAGAGGTTTTTTTAAATGGGTCCATTCCAGAAAAAATATCTTTTGGTTTTGAGAAATTCGTTCTCATTTTTTTGTAAACCATGCTCAAAATTATTGTTTTATATAGGAAAAAGATATTTTTAATTAACCTTTTTCCAACTTGATGATGACTTTAACTGCCAAGGTTCACTGTTGATTTGGCGGGAGTGGGATGAAACAGAATCCAGATATATGGCATGGAGACAGGGAATGATATGGAGGCACGTGGCTAGTAGAAATAATTGACGTATGAGCGCGAGAGGAAGGCGCAGAAATGGAGCATTAAGTAGGAGTGGGAAAGTAGATTTCGGAGGGGGGGTGGGGTTGTAAGCAGAAATAGGTGGGGGGGTGTGAAGTACTAAGGGGCGGCCACATAACCGATTGGCTTCATCCTTTCGGAGCCATCCCCCCCCCCCCCCAAAAAAAAAACAAAGTGATTAAACAGTGGAGGGGCTTGGGGGTGGGTGGGGGGTCGAAGATGATCCTCCATCGTTGATCAGGGTGGGTTGGATCGTGACCATTCCTTAATGCACATTGTTTATTACATAGAAAAAAATTGTCGTGTCCAGAAAACTTAATTACAACTTTAACTAATCATGAAAGAGATGTGATTAATTAATGTAAAAACTATTAATTAATCTAGAATGGCACATTTTGATTTGCAGGCCTATTTTTTTCTTTCTTGGAAATAATTTGCATAATAAAAGATTATTTACAATATCATCATATGAAAACAAATAGGTAATCATCAATTTATCCTATGAATCATAATATCCTAACATAGACTCCACTGGGGATCAAACCCATAATTTTGTCACTCTGTAATTTCTTAAGGTTGTGAAATAAATCCAGAGGTAACCACAAAACCACTTTTAAGTTTAGAAGCTAGCCCTTTTAAACTCATAGATCGATCTCTCTGTCAAATTTAGCTTTGTTTTATTTGTAGGATTTTAGGCTAGATGTGAAAGTTCAGATTTTGGTTTTAAAATGGTTTGGTTGGAACAACAAGGGAAAACCATTGGGAAATGCAGTCAATTAAGCTTCAAGTTGATCAATTGCAACAATGACAGATAAGTTTAACAGGGAAAGGTAGGAAGGCTTATTATATCTTATGAGCTTTGTGAGATGGTAAAGATGGAAAGTTTTAGGATCCATTAAACATAGAGAAATTAAGAATTCTAGTGTTTAATTTCAGTTGAAAATATTAAATTTGTTTAGAAGCTAGAATTGAGTGTACTTAAACGAATTCAAATTATTATTTTTCTTTGAAAAAAATAGATAAGAGAAACATATGAATTGACAGAGAAGAAAAAAATAACAAGAGAAGATAAATTCACCAATAAGTTTGACATAGGAATCCTGAAAAATATTTCAGTATTACTGAAAATTTGTCCACTTGAGCTTAAGGAACAACTTTACATCAATATTCTATTTCTTCATACAATTTGCAACACTAATACTTCGAATTCTGAATTATTTAACAAAAAAATATACAATTTTTTTTTACAAATATAGAACAAAAATATAGGAGATAAGAAATTGTTGTAGCTATTGGATCTATTCTCGAGGATGGTTGTTTATGAATGAACCTAAAAAAGTGATGCCCTGCTATCTGGCTATTGGAGGTGAAACTATTTTACCCAAGAAATTCACATAGCTTATCCCATCAGTCTTCACTTGGGATAGAAAATTTTATCAATTTTCTATATGTCTCATCTACATCAGTATACTTGTGGATATTACGCTTGATGAAAAACAAATGTTGAACCTCATGTTTGATGAAGAAGTCAAAATATATAGCCTCCATAAAATATGTTCTTGTGATGTTCCCTTTTATACCTGCAAATTTTGATTTATCTCGTGCAATAGTAAATAATTTATCTTAATAGTATTTTAAGCTAATAAAATTGTCCCCCATCCCAATTAATCATGGTAGCCCTTTCCTATTTAGCACATGAAACTTCTTATGGAATCTTTGAATGCTAGATTCCATATTGTTACCTCCAATATGGTTCATTTTTTGTCTTGAATTCCAAGATCTTATAATTCTTATTTAGTTTTAGAATTCAAGATTTTTATCAAAGTTGTTGCTTCACCAGGTTTCTGCCCAAAATCTGATTTTATTTCTTTTACCACTTCATTGGATCTATGTATCAACTCTTCCTACTAAAAAATGATCTAGGTTGAGTTCCATATTCAGTAATGGCCTCATTTGTCTCTATCCATATATTTTATTTTGTATGTGCTAAATTCTGTGCCATTGCTGATTCACTTTCTAACTATTCAACCCTCTGACTGAGTTTATGAGATATATGCAATTATGCTACAGACTAAGTATCTATTTTTAATTGTTTTTCTTGTAGAGTTCTAAGTTGGGTTTTCAATTTTTCAATTCATTTCCCTTGAATGGAAAAATTTTCCATATATTTTCCTTTGCCGGTGTTAAAGTCTGTGCCATTGCTGATTCACTTTCCAACTATTCAACTGCCTGAGTGAGCCTATGATATTTCTGAAATTCTGCTACATATGAAGTATCTATTTTTAATTTTTGTTCTTGAAGAGTTCTAAGCTGGGTTTTAAGTTTATCAATTTCTTTCCCTTGAATGGAACAATTTTCCATGGCTTTGATCAACTCACTTGAAGAATCTGTGGTTTGTGCTTGTGCTGATGTCGATGTAAATGCTCCCGGTGTTTTTGCAACTAAAATGGGGACTGATATCAGTGGGAATATAGCCAATTGTGATTTATTCTCTTTTTCCTCGAGAAATTTCTCCATTTCCACTTCCATATCTCTGATTTGGCTATTTTTTTCAATTATTGTCTTGAACATGTCTTATTTTTGTTTATCTATCTCCCCAACTTCTTTGGCCCGTGGATCTTCTGTAGTGGGAAATTTGAGCTATTTTCTCAATGTTGCTATATCAACATTCTTCCATCTTAAAATATCCTATGCTTCCTTCACATCATTGGGATTGTAGCTCAACTTTTTTATTAAGTCTTCCAGTGATTTGATCTTGGTTTCCTTGGCCAAAGATGAAATTCTCTCCATCTTTAGTTGTTACTATATATTGTTGACTGAGGCCTATATCCTAGAGGCTGACATGGCAACATTGGTCAAAGTGGAGCACATAATTTCACTTGTCTACTTATGCATGTCCATCTAATCAATAGGATGGATCTAGTCCATGTCAAAAGAGAATATAAACTCTTTATAATCATCTCATTTCTTTGGGACTGGAACTTGTGCTTCAAGGAATGCAATTTGAATTTTACCTTTCTCTGTATCAAAGGCTGATAGAAGCATGTGCTGTGAGGTAGTTGTTTGCTTCCACAATTGGGTGTATGTGGTTACTGTTAGCATTTCATTATTATGTTTGATTGCTTTATATTTGGAAAAAATGTTTGGCTCAACTATGTCCTGAGCCACTTCTTTTGTTTGCATTGCATCTCGGGGATCTTGGGAAGTTGAAGAAGAGGGATATCCTATAAAAATGTCTTCTTTCCTTGTAGAAACATGAGGGTCTGTTAGGATTATGGTTTATTATTCTTCATTTCCCTACTGAAAGACTGGTCTGGAGTTAATATTTTGCTTTTCCTTATATATTAGAAACTCTTTAGCTCAAATTTCTGTTACAGGAGAAGAATCCTCTTACCTTATCATTTTATCCTATTTCTCTTGAGGTATAAGGGTCTATGAGGTAGTTGTAGATATGAAATGTTCTTTAGCATCTTGCAGTGTGTTCTCCTCCCATTGACTCTAGTTCATGAACTGTTCTATCTCTGGCCTAGGAGTGGTCTTCTGCTCCACTCTCAACTTGGAAATGAGACCGAAAGGATCGTAAGACCAGCTGAAACTTATTTTTAAATTCATTTTCTTTAGGGTAAAATCTTCCTCTTTACCTGTCACTCTAGTATTGCAAATAAATAGTCCAATATGAGCCTTGATCTTGAATTGTGCTTTCTTCTTAGCTACAAAAAAGTGTAAATCATCCATGTGTATCATTTTCCTTATGTATTAAAATGAGAAACGTCTCATGGGAACAAATTTTGGAGTATGTAGGGTGGAAATTCACACCCATAAACCCTAATCTCATTATAATTTTGGTATAAATATCAATCCCTTGTTTTAGTCCAGTCACTAAGATGAAAAATTATTTGAATATTTGATCCTATTCTAGGTTCTAAATCACTGTTCAATAGACAAATCACTATATAAAGGCACTGATCCACATAATCTGCAAAAGTAAACTCAATAGATTTTTTCCTCATCTAGGAGGTCTAATGAATGAATGATGTATTACCCTGCACATCTAACTTCTGCAAAGAAAATGAAAACATGTATTCTTGATGATAAAGGAACAAATAAACTAATAGTGAGGTATACTTGTGTTGAGATTCACCAGTACGATGATCCTAGTTAAAATTAAGCACCTTCACTAGGTGGGGCCCGCAGGATATTTTTAGGTGTATGTCTATTTTTAGAATGGTGAGCATATTCTAAAATTACCATGAGACTAATTCTAGATGGTTGAGCGAATTCTATCTTTAGATGAGTTTATATTTTTAGATCATGGGTAAAGTCTATTTATAGATCACATATCTAAAAATAGAATGCATGTCAATTATTATTAGACCTTAATAATAATCAGACAAAAAATAATAACTTATTCTCTTGAAGAAATTGATTTCAGTTAGTTGATGTGGAAAACCAGTTAGCTAAAGGAATTACACATTCCAAGGTTGGTTGGTGGGACATGCACAATGGACTTCGTTGTAACTGAGTGTGAAAAAGTTGTAACAGAGTTGGAAGAGTAGTTATGTGAATTTTTATTTAGTTTAACTCAGTTTTGCTAGTTGTAACTAAAGATACACTATTGAGAGATCAGTGAATTAAATATTTAATTAATTCACAAGCAGTGTCTCACATGAAAATGAAGAAATACAATTGTTAAATACTTGCATGTTAGATCCAGTGGAGACCCAGTGGAGAGATAGGTGAAAGGGTCTGTTTGACTATCATTTGTGACTATAGTGATGCATTCAATGCATCTACACACACATTGGATTTGCCAATGAGGATTGCGTAGTCAAGGCAAGGCAAGATCGAATTCATTCAAGGATCTTATTTAGCAGGGATTGCACAGTGGAGGTAGGCTGTCAGGAGGCAGTAAATTGGTGCATGTGTGAACCAATTTTTTTATGATAGTGTGAGAAGATTATATATTGTACTGAGAGCTCTATGAGCCGAGCTTTGTATGAGATTGTTTCATGATCCATGATATACATAATATATGATAGTTGGGGTTTTTAGCTTTAATATTTCTCGGTAAAAACATCTTGTTATGTGTGATTGATTTTTCTTCTTGTGTTTGCAATTGGCGATTTAATTTCCACAAATAATTGAGTAGAAGGATCCTATATTTAACAGTGGATTTAATTGTTAGATCAGGGGAGGCGGTAATACATAATTGTATTTAAATTTCTACATGGTATTGAAGCTATGTTAATCACTAAAGATTGAAATATTGAAGCAGTGTTAAGTTTTTTTGGTGGAACAATTCGAATTTGCTGCAAGAATTTCTTGGTGTGAAAGTTGAGTAAACATCAAAATGGTTTTCAATGGTTTGTGGTTGGAGTATGCACTCGAGGGAAGCTCAAACTACATTACATGGAAGGATAGGATGGAGGCAGTGCTTGAAGATAATGGCTTGAAGGAATTCATTGATAGTGATGTTCCTAAGCCCACTTTGACAGATGATGCATTACTTGACGCTTGGGAAAAGAAAGTAGCGAAGACGAGAAGGATTTTGTTGGAAGGTGTGAGAGACCATATTGTCTCAAGACTTCATGGGAAAGCCACTCAATTTTCAATGTGGAAGGATTTGAAAGATATTTTCCAAAGCAGTAGTGACCATAAGAAGTTGGCGCTAAAGGATAAACTTAGAAAAATAAAAATGGAAAAGGGCAACAGTATTCCAAAGTATCTCACGAAGTTTTTCCAATGTAGGGATGAACTGGGAGTGTGGGAATTATAGTTTCTGATTATGATTTGGTGAGCTTGTCTCTCTTAGGTCTTCTTAAGAGTTGGCACAATTATCAAGACTCTGTCAACGGATGGGAAAAACTGTCGGATTGGGAACGAATGTGGTCAGATCTAGTGCAGGAGGAGCTCAGGCGGAACACCAGGGATGGCTCTTCATCAAATCATGATGATGAAGAGTATTGTGCTTTGGCTGCCAAAGCGAGGAAATGGAAGGGGAAGAAATCCCATTCAAAATTTGAGGCTAAAGGCAAGAAGCTAGATTTGTCCAAGGTGAAGTGTTTTCACTGTCACGAACATGGGCATCTCGCCACTAATTACCCACATAAATAGAAGAACAAGAAGGTTGTTGGAGTTGCAACTGGTGAGGCCCTTGCCTCACAATTTGAACTTGATTTCTCTTTGATCTCATGCTTGGTTTCAATCGCAATGGGATCGGTGTGGTATCTTGATAGTGGTGCTTCCTTCCACATGACGGGAGATAAGGAGCTTTTTAGTGACTTGGAGGAGAAATATCTCCAAATTCATATAGAGATGGGTGACGATAGATGATACAGTGCGACTGGCATTGATACAATTACCTTTGAGAGGGAATCAGGTAAATCATTTCTGTTGAAAGATGTTATGCATGTTCCAGGTCTAAAGAAGAACTTGGTCTTAGTCGCGATGTTTGAGGACAGAGGTTATGACGTTGTTTTCAGCGATGGAAAAGCCTTCCTGCGACATAAAAAAATGGGTCAAACCAAGAGGATAGGGATTCGAGTCAAGAATCTCTACAATCTGGAGGTAGATGGTTGCGCTGCAATGGTGGGAAAAGAAGAAGTGGTGAGCTGGGATGAGGGTGAATTATGGCACAGGCGATTGGGCCATCTTTACCATGGCGCCCTGAAGATTTTGCAGCAGATTTCTACTGGACTTCCCAAGGGTACACTTGCGCAGATAGATCAGTGCAAGGGATGTATGATGGGTAAGTTTGTGAAGACAAGCTTTCATGAAAAGGATAACCGTGCTTTGGTGATCATCGAGAGAGTTCACACAGACGTGTGTGGGCCATTCTCAGTTTCTTCAACAACAAAACACAAGTATTGTGTTATTTTTTTTGTTGACTATTCTCGTATATGTTGTATCTTCTTCATGCAGAATAAAGATAAAACATTCTCAAGGTTTTGTGAGTTTAAATAATTGGTGGAGAAAGAGTTGTATAAGCAAGTGAAGGCTCTGTGGAGAAATAATGGTGGTGAATATATCTCGAAAGAATTCAAAGACTTCTGTAGAAAAGAATAAATTCAGAGAGAACTCATAGTGCCTCATAACCCACAACAGAATGGGGTCGTGGAGAGGAAGAGCATAACGATCGTGGGTGTTGCACAAGCTATGTTGGATGATCAGGGCCTACCAATGCACTTGTGGGCGGAAGCATGCAACACTATGGTTTATGTGCAAAACCATTTTCCTCATAGAGTACTTAGCATGAGTACACCTGAAGAAGCTTTTACTGGTAAGAAACTGGATGTTTCTCACTTTAAGATTTTTGGCTCATATGTTTATGTGCATGTGACCAAGAACGACGAGAAGAAGCTGGAGCCGACTGTTGAAGTTGGGATATTTTTGGGCTACACAGAAACACCCCATAATTATCGTGTGTATTTTCCAAACAGTCGAATGATTGTGGTGCAACGGGATATAAAATTCAATGAGGAGAAAGCCATGAATTTTTCACTTGAGATGGAGCTATACTTGCATGCAGAGGACAAAATTTTGGTTCCCAAATATGAGCTTCTAGATGTGGATCAGCCACAGGAGGAAGTTCATGGAGTGGAGGAGTCCACTCACGCAAGCCAGACATCAGAACTGGCAGAAGGCGTACCACAGAAGCTGAGAGGTTGAAGCTTGAAGTGGCACAGAATGTAGGAGCCCCTACTTCATAGTGCAGATAGAGACAGTCTCCTGATCGATTCACTACATACATGGCTCTCATGAGAAAATGTATTGTCACAGAGCCATATTATTTTTAGGAAGTAGTGCAGGAACCCACATGGGTAGATGCAATGGTGGAGGATTATGACTCCATTGTCAGAAACAGTGCTTGGGAAATTATTCCAAGGCCGGTTGATAAATCAGTGGTATGTTAAAGATGGATCTACAAGGTAAAGCAATCTGCTGATGGGGGTGTTGAGAAGTATAAGGAAAGATTTGTGGCCCGGGGCTTCTCACAGATCAAGGAGATTGATTATGAAGAAACCTTTGCACCTGTCGCACGGTATTCTTCCATCAAGACTATCCTTGCTCTCTCAGTAGAGATAGGTTGGCACATTCATCAGATGGATGTGAAAATTGTGTTCCTTAATGGGATCATTGAGGAAGAAGTGTACATTGAGCACCCTGAAGGATTTGAGATCTTCAGCAGTGAGTCTCATGTGTGCAAACTCAAAAGAGCATTGTATCGGATGAAGCAAGCACCTCGTGCTTGGTACACTCGGATTGACAACTATTTCACTTGACTTGGCTTCACCAAGAGTGAGGCAGATGCAAACCTATACCAGATTGTGGTGGAGGGTAATATTTTAATCATTATTCTTTATGTTGATGATTTAATCTGACTGGTGATGAGAATCTAATACACTCATGCAAGGAGGACCTTGCAAAGGAGTTCGAGATGAAGGATATGGGCCTCCTTCACTATTTCCTTGGATTGGAAATATGGCAGCGAGAAGGTGAATTGTTTCTGTCTCAAGGCAAGTATACAAGGGATATACTCGGTAAGTTTCACAAGGAGGGCTGCAAACCCATGGATACTCCTCTTCCAGGAAATTGGAGGAAAGAGGATGCTACATCGACAGAGTTAGTGGATGGTACTGTCTATTGATAGTTGGTGGGTTCACTCATGTATTTAGTTAATACAAGACCTGATCTGATATTATGAAAAGGTATTATTGACTTCTATGTGAACATCTTATGTTAATTAGTGCAATAGATCGAAAATATTGTGAATAGCATAAACATCATAAGAAAATGAAAACATATTAAAACACATTAACACATCAAGAATTTAATAATGGAGTTTAGAAAACTTCCTAGCTATGTCTCCGGGTACTTAGTTTCTAGTGTTGACCTCTTTATTTCGTCGTCGAAATAATTTTACATGTATGAGCTCAATAAAAAAACACTCAAATGAGAAAATCGACCTCACCATTGGGATTGGCTCAAAATTTCGGTCAAAATGAGTATAAACTTGCCTATGTTTCGCCACTGTAACCTCTAGACCCCTTGAGAATCCAAAACCACTTCTGCTCTGCACAAAACCACTTTCCTGCACAAAATCCACCCTTCTGCTGTAAAACCACCATGGAATGTGCACTAGCGGTCTTTGTTGGTTCAACTTCTGCAAAGATGAAAATAGATTTTTGGTGGCTTGTTTTACAAGAATCACCATGTAATCGAACTAGCCAGCACTCTTAGTTGAAGTTGTTGTATTTATACATTTTGGAGGGTCGGCGGTTCAAACCTCCACCCAACCCCTCCGTCAACCCTCCGACGGTTATGATTTATACTTGGCATTGTATTAATGTTGCATTTAAACCTTATGATAAGGTTTATCCGGCGGTTACAAACTATATACATCATACATTAATATATGCGATGGAGGTTTCGATAATACATATTATATATATGTATTAACACACACACACACACACACACACACATATATATATTATAATATATTTCGGTGGCATAAATGTTACGTATTTCGTCTTGAAATATATACAGTCAATATTTAATGTGATATATGCAATGGCATATATATATGTCGTGTTGTTGGACCTTATGATAAGGTTCTATCCATAAATATAATATTCACACATTTATTGCCAAGCAACATAATAGCTTGACCGGTATGTGGACTCTGGCAAAAACTTAGCCTTTCCAGGAGGTCAGGGTTTCAATTCTCCCTGACCCCAAAAATTTTGCAAACAAAGCCAAATTGCGAAAAATCTAGGCTGCCACGTGTCAGCTGCGGATTGGGCCATTCCAACCAATCACAATCTGACACGTCACTAATCTGCTGACATCACCTTGGACAGGTGGCATGTTCCTGGGATGACACATGTTTTGCTGATGTCATCTTTAACCTTTGACCTGACCATTGACTTTGACTTTGACTATTTGCCATTTTTCCCTAGTTTGTCACAAACTTTGACTTGCAATATCTTTGTCATATGAGCTTGGTTTTACGCGTCGTTCATACCATTGGAATCTTGTCAAAGAGAAATTTAACTTGATCTCATTTTCATTTGCATTTGAAGACTTTGATCTGGAGGAAAAACTAAATCCATTTTGGATAATTATCGGACATATGCTATGCGGTGAACCAACTTAGTCAAGCGATGGTTAAGCCTACCAAGCTCTCTTGGAAGGCGGGAAAGCATGTCCTAAGATATCTTAAGGGCACATCTGAGTATGGATTATGGTATAGACAGACGGATGAGGTGAAGTTTCATGGCTTCACAGATGCAGATTGGGCAGGAAGCCCAATGGATAGAAAGAGCACATCAGAAGGGGTTTTCAGTACCGGATCTACAATTGTTTCTTGGTACAGCAGGAAACAGAGATCCGTGGCACTTAGTTCAGTGGAAGCAGAATACATGGGAGAAATTCAAGCTGCATGTGAGGCTATCTATATGAGGAAGATCCTGGGAAGTTTTTTCAGTTCTCATTTAGATCCTACAGTGATTCATTGTGATAATTAGAGTTGAATTAAACTCTCGATTAATCATGTGTTTCATGATAGATCTAAGAATATAGATATACAGTATCATTATATCAGATATTGTGTGCAGCAGAAGATCATGTTGCTTCAGTACATTCCTACGGAAGATCATAATGCAGATATTCTAATGAAGGCGCTCACCAGGAGAAAATTTGAATACCATAGAGATAGGATTAGGGTGAAGGATAATCCCTTTCTTTTTGAGAGGGAGTGTTGAGATTCAACAAGGTGATGATCCTAGTGAAAATTAAGCACCTTCACTAGGTGGGGCCTGCAGGCTATTTTTAGGTGTATGTCTATTTTTATAATGGTGAGACTATTATAAGATTATCAGGAGACTAATTCTAGATGGTTGAGAAAATTGTATCTTTAGATGAGTTTCTATTTTTAGATCATGGAAAAGTTTATTTATAGATCACATAGCTAAAAATAGAATGCATGTCAATTACTATTAGCCCTTAATGATAATCAGACAATAAATAATAATTTATTCTCTTGAAGCACTTGATTTCAGTTAGCTGATGTGGAAAACTAGGTAGCTGAAGGAATTATGCATTCCAAGGTTGGCTGGTGGGACATGCATAATGGATTTCGTTGTAACAGAGTGTGACAAAGTTGTAATAGACTTTGAAGAGTAGTTATGTGAGTTGTTATTTAGTTTAACTTAGTTAATTGAGTTAAACTCAGTTGTGCTAGTTGTAACTAAAGATACACTATTGAGAGATCAGTGAATTAATTATTTAATTAATTCACAAGTGGTGTCTCACATGCAACCGAAGAAATACAACTGTTAACTACTTGCATGTCAGATCCAGTGGAGACCCAGTGGAGAGATAGGTGAAAGGGTCTATTTGAATATCAATTGTGACTATAGTGATGCATTCAATGCATCTACACACACATTTGAGTTTCCAATGACGATTGCGTAGTAAAGTCAAGGAAATATTGAATTCATTCAAGGATCTTCTTCAGCAGGGATTCCGCAGTGGAGGCAGGCTGTCAGGAGGCACTAAATTGGTGCATGTGTTTTTGTATGACAGTGTGAGACGATTGTATATTGTACTGAGAGCTCTATGAGTTGAGATTTGTATGATATTGTTTCATGATCCATGATATACATAATATATAATAGTTGGGGTTTTTAGCTTTAAGCTTTCCTGATAAAAACATCTTGTTATGTGTGATTGATTTTTCTTCATGTGTTTGCAATTGGCGATTTAATTTCCACAAATAATTGAGTATAAGGATTATATATTGAACAGTGGCTTTAATTGTTAGATCAGGGGTGTCCAGTAATACATAATTGTATTTAAATTTCTACAACTTGAAAGTTACCTCAGTAGGAAACTTTAGAAAATGATCATGCATTTCCTCTGCAATGAACTCACTATAGTTAAAAACAATAAGTTTTTCACCGGATGTAAAAACAAAAAAAATACTACAATAGCCTCATCGATCCACTGGTTATAATGGTAACCAAATATGCATGAAATGATGGAAATTATCTGCTTATTAATATATGGGAACATGGAGGATGAATATGGGGGGTTTGTCTTGGGTAATTGTGCATCCTCGGGGAGAAAAACTTCGAAAGTACTGGCTCTCTTTGGAAATGTTAGATTTTTGTAGAATTCTGTGAAAGAATATAGAGAAAGTGGATTTAGGGAGTCATGATTATGTAATTGTAGCATCTAGGAAATAGATTTCGAGGATATGTTGAGTAAAAATTCATCATTTTGGCTGATAATTTCTCTCTGGCAGGGGACATATTTATTTTGGCACCATGATTCAAGTTCTAGAAAGTAGTGGGTATGTGGGAACATAAATTAGGGTAGGAAGGGTTCCCACAAGCCCAATTTATCGCTGAGGTCTTAATACTTTTCTTCAACCAATTGTCAATTTCGTACAAGTCAAATTCACAAATGGTTTCAACGACTTTGTATTTTTCATCAACTAGAAGTAGGTGGTCAAGGTCGATGGCAGGGGGAAACATCGGATTTTCCTCTGGGGTTTTAGTTTTGTTATTGGGGGTCTTTCCTTTGGGTGCCATTGTCAAAGTAGAAAAATTGAGGAAGCTAGGATTATCTGGAATAGGTAGTTGGAACTCGGATGTTAAGTGGGGCCAATGGCAGTGGTCTAGTTGCAGTAGATTGATAGTTGACTGTATGTTGGGACAATGTGGAGAATTGAAAGCTATGGTTGGTTGTGAAATAGAAGAAAGGGAGTCAAATGATGTTTAGGTGATTTGTATAAAAATTATGGATTTACCATTTGAATCAAAGAAAATATGTTATGGGGAGTGGAAAAATTTACTATTATAACAGTTTTATAATGTGGCAGGGAGAGTTCTAGGTGGTAGTATTTTATTGGGAGAGGAAGTGATGGTGGGGAATCACTTGATGGAAGGGAAGTGGGGAGGTGGGGTCCACAGAGGTGAGGTGGCGTGTGAATAGTGGAGAAGGAAGGATTGTGGTGGGAGTGATGGAGGGTACGTGGAAATGGTCTATTAGAGTGGGAGGAAGGTTGGATGTGAGGGGTGATGGGGGAGTCAACTGTATTATTTGTTGGCAGGAAGGCGGATGGTAGTTTTCGGACGGGGGGGTAAGATGAGCAGAAAGGGAGGGGGGAGGAGGGGTGAGAAATGTTGTCGCACTGCCAAATTTCCAGGTAGGTCCCGCCTTTTTGGACCCCCCTCACAAATAAAGCATGAAAGAGGTCGGGGGGGTGGGCGAAAACGATCCCTTATCATTGTTTTGGGTGGGGTAGATCGTGACCATCAAAATTTTTCTAATGTTATTACATAGCATAAAAACTTATGTCCAAACTTTAATACAATTACAAGAATTGGGATTTAAAAATTGCGATTAATAACACTAAACCTAAATTGACTTTCCAAAGGCGCATTTTAACATGCATGCCTTTATTTTTTTATTTTTTCTAACATTTTTTTACTTTTCATTCAGATTTCTAATTAACCACGTTTAGGTAGTGTGGTTAATTAAGTTCATTTCCTAATCTAATATTTATTTAATCTCAGCCTAATCACGCTTAAACCATGTGATTAGCCAAACTAATAAATTTTTTTATTACAATGTGGTATTTTAACTAGAAACACACTTTATTCAAAATTTTCTAAGTATTATTTGATTCCTTTTTTCATATTTTGAGTGGAATTTAGGCTTGCTCACTTCTATAAACTTAATTTTTTATGGGGTTTTTTATTCTTTTTTTTCTCACATTTTTTTTTAATTTTTTTTTCTTTTCACATATCTATGTTTTATCCCCTTTTTTGTTTTTTGTGTTTTTATTTATTTTTCATTTTGGAAATAAATTTACAAAATGGAAAATTATTTACAATATCTTATATACAAAATTACATCTTCAATCAATTCATCCTATAAAATATATGATTGTAACAGTGGCTCCAATCGGGATGGAACTCTCCTTATGAGGCACCAAGAATGTTGTAGATCAGTAGCCTTGATCCATTTGGCATGTTGTCTTTATTATGCAACTGAATCTAATCCACCTGTTGTTTATTTATAAATGTGGGCAACAATAATTATAAGCTTAGGGCCTTCTCTCTAGGCTTCAACTTGTCATGTGAACTGTTATCACTCTCCCCAAATTCCTAAGACTGACATTAGGATTGGAGAAAGGTAATCAAATACCAAACTTTAGGTTAGGTAGCTAGTCCTACCCGGACCAAAGATGGCTCTCTCTTTTTCACTTTAAGCATTAAAATGAATGGCTGAGTATCATATGATTTTAGTATAGATATGTAAACTTAATAAATAAATTTTTTTTGAGGTTTTGAATGTTGGATAGAAAATTCAGTGAATGGACTGTATATAAGGTTTTTCAGTCTAAAACTTCAAGGTGAACGTGCAGAGAATATGTGAGGCAAGATAGGTAGTTTTAAAGCATATTAATCAGTCATTTAGTATATGTTGAAAATGGAGGATAGTTTTAATGAGCACTGAACTGAATTCATTCAATTTACAAGAAAATAAACATAATATGGTGAATCTTGTCTAAAACAGAGCATGCATAAACATTAATTCTGCTTTCAAACTTACAAGATAAAAATATATGAAGAAGGAGACATGGTATTAAGCATAAAATGATAAACATATATGAAAAAAATAGATTCTCTGAAGCATACCACAATTATCTCACTACAATTCCTGCAAATCTGTGTCTGATTTCATTCCACAAGATGATTACAAGAGATCCACTGTAATATGAGACTACCCCACACAAAAAAATACAAAAGAGAGTCTACTTATAGAAAATATATACTATGACACCTCATAAGGTCGAAATACCATCCAAAATGGATCATAAATGCAAAAGATGAGTCATTTCCTAGTTTATAGGGATGTTAGAAACCATTCCTTAAATTTTAGCTATAAACCAGGAGTGTTTGTCCCTTACATTAATTACAAATTCCTTCATGATAGGAAGCCAAAACCAACCTAATAACTATAATGACAACTCATAGGACATCATTGCCTCAAATTTGTGACTATTTCTGAGCTTGAAAAGTGTTCTAAGGAATCCAAATTTGATTTGTGACAATTATGACTGGAGATTTTAAAAACAAATTGCAGAAGCATAATAGAAATTTGGAGGCAATTTTGAGGAACTTTGAGAGGTCCAAATCTACTTCTAAAAAAATGGTCAACTAGCCATGTGTGTCTATTTTCCATAACATATTTAATTTTACAAAATGGACCACGGGAAGGCCTTCAAAAATCCATTCTCCCAGGGTCACTCAAAAGCGTAACAGAGGATCCAAAAAGGAGGCAGAAACATGAAAAATGAGTGGTTTTTGATCTTTTTCTCCAAAATTGCAGCTTTTCATACCATGAGGGTTCCTGATCTATGATGCACTCATTAAACTAAATCCATCCGTGTAAATAAATCACCATTTGGATGCCTCAAAAATAAAAAATAAAAAACTCTATTACCCTTATGCAATGAGAAATTTCCATAATTCTGCAAAAAATATTGTAAAATGCCAAAATTGATCAAAATTTCTCAAAATTGGTTCTTTGGCACCTTAAAGAGATAGGCTACACATCTAAGGAAGCTTCAGCTAATAAGTCCAAGCTATCCTTCTCCTTGAGCTTCATTTGTGCCTCTGTAAGCCTCTTCTTCACTTATTTCAGCCTTATTTAAGAAATGGTCTCCCTGGTGTGATAATGTTTTGTCATGTGCCGTTGCATCTTGTTATCCCTTTTAGAATTCTTCAATAGCTTCTCTAGATTATCATTAACTCTTGATAACCAAAGCTCTTTGTCCTCATTGATATCCATGGCAATGATCTCATCAAAGGTCATATCTTCAGATTGAGGAATTCATTGTCTTTCTCACTCCAACGCCCTTTTAAGGCCTCTTGTTCTTGGTATTATTGCATATGTTTCAGCCTCCATCTCCTGAATTTGTTAAAAAAATAAATATTCTTGAATTTACCTCTGTTTTCATCCATGTTTGATTTTTACTTGATTTGTAGGAGCTGATTAAATTTCAATTGAAAATTTTCATGGTGAAGGAAAGTAATTTGGGATTGGGCAATGGAGAAGGCTAATTTTAATTTGGCTATCTCTTTATCTTTCTATTTTATGATGTATTCAACTGGTCTGACCTCCTCATGCTCTAATACCTCGGGCTCCAATGGCACTAACTCATTATGCTGATCTAAGAGAGGTTGCTCCTCTATCTGACATTGCTCAACATGGGTGCCAAGTGTAAGAAAACTCATGGCAGACTTAGACACAAATACTTGTATCTTCCCTCTCTCATATGTGTGAGAAAATCCCACAACCCTAGGGAAATCTGAAGGCTGAATAAGCATGCTTGAATATTAAATATCCATTCTTTGTGTTGATGATGTAATATGCAAGACATAAATCGTTGCTGGCAATCTCTCCAAGAAGTTTTCCTAGGTCATGTTTATGGAGGACAAGTGATGCAACACAATGAGATTAATTAGGCCATGATGAAAAAGACTATTATGATGATCTTCCATTCTTCTCTAAACCTTCTCAGCCATCTTAATCAATCTCGTGTATAAATAATGAGGAAAATAAAGTGTTTTGACTAAGGTAAAATGCATCAAAATCCTGATGTGATACCTATATAGCCTGGCGAATCTTCCTTCGCATGTGAATTACTTCATATGAACATCATCAGAGGATAATACTTGGTTCTAAGATGTCTTAAAGGAAAAATAAATTATGGATCTTCTCTAGCATGAGGCTTGAGGAATTGCTTGTAGTTTTCAATGTCTAGGTCCATACCCTTGAACATCTGCTCTCCATGAGAAGGGATACCTATAGCTGAAGAAATTATGTCAGATGATAGGATGGTCTCCATACCTACAAGAGTGACATTTTCCATACTGTATCTTGTTGCAAATAGGAAAGATAACTGAAGATGATAGCCCCCTTCCATAAGCCTTTCACCAAATGTCAAACACTAAGCTCTTTCAAATCACCTTGTCACCAATGGCAAAGCATTAATCTCGTGCATGGTGAATGGTTCAAGCCTGAGGTGGCACCCTCCCTTGAAGTGATTCTTGTCACTTTTAATGGTGCTTATCACTGGAATTATTAAAACCCTAGGGTGTTAATGAAATGAGTGAATGAATGGAAATATGGAAAAACAGAGTGTAGGAAGGTGTGAGTTTGATGGATGAAATTAAGGGTTTGGAAGCTAAGAAAAATTCTAGAAATATTTCAGTATGTAATTTTGTGTGTTAGCTTCAAGTTGTAGGTGGAATGAGAGAAAACGGATGTATGGAAGGTGTTAAAATGTCTAAAACACATGGAATTCCCAACTTTGATTGTGAGAATAGCTTGTGCAATAGTAGGGTAAGTTGGTGAGATGAAATGGGTGTGATGGGGTTGAGTAAAAATTATGATAAAAATTCAGTGGTTAGGGTATTGTCTTGACTCCACATTGAAAATGGAATGAAGGGAAATGGATATATCTAGGATGATCAAAACCTCAAAACACAGTCAATTCCCAATTTAGACTATGGGAAAAACTAATGTGTCAAAACCCTAAAACACAGTCACCCCTATTTTGACTATTTTCATTGTTTTGAAAGCTAGAATGAGGGTTTTGATGGTGTAAAACATGTTATGGATAATATTGTAGGTGATATGAATATGTAGATGGAGAATAGGGGATGTAGGAATCATGGTTTAGATGATGATTTAGGGTTTTGGTTGAATAGGGCAGGATAGGGTTTTAACAAATTTAAAAAAAAATGTATGTATGGACAGTGGACACATGGTGACAACATAAAATGATGCAATTTTTTCAAAATAAATCCAAACATGAGAATGGGAGGGTACCTTACCTTGTATGATGGTCACACCAAGGAATGGAGCTCGAGTTTTGAATGGTTTGAAGGTTTCCAATCTTAAAAAATCGGGAACTCCCACCTATAGGAGAATAACACACTTCTTCAGGAGCGTAACAACACAGTTACGATCGTAACAATAGAGTTACAAGATCATAACAAGACAGTGTGTAGAACTTGCGCAGTTCTTGTGCAACACTCCAGAAAGGTAGCAACGTTTTGCAGTGTCCACAAAAGCGTAACAAAGAATGCGTGAGTGAAATGAAAAGCCCAAAAGTGTAACACAAACGGATTTTGATGAGTTTCATGTGGTTTTAATGGGATTTTAGGGTTATTCTTTGTATTTTAGGAGCTATGGAGGACAAATAAAGAGAAGAGAAGCTCTCTCACTCACATGAAAGGGTATAATGAATTAGATGAAGGCTGATGCCCTTTCATAAACTTGAGAGATGACCTTTACCACTTTTTCCTTTTAACACTTGGAAATCACCCTTTTAAACCTTTTTGATATTGAAAAGTGACATGTTTCCCCTTCAAATGGCATAAGAAGGAAGATTGAAACTATTTCATTCTTTTTACTCTTGAGGTGACCTTTTTTGGCATTTTAAATGAGACATGAAATAAACTTCTCCCTTTCAAATTTGTGAAATACTCCTTACCCTTTGACATTTGAAAATGACCTTTTCGACACTTTGTGCAATTTCGAAAGTGACTTTTTGATCCTTTTTGGAACTTGGAAAGTGACATGATGCTCTTTAAAATGAGGTAAGAAGGAAGAGTAAATTTCTTTTGAACCCTTTGACATTTGAAGTGACTTTATTCACTTTTTAATGAAATAAAGAGACAAAATTCTCCATTTCATGAAACGGTGGGACTGATTGTAAAACCTTTGAACTTTAACACCTTTGAAATTTCACATTGGATATGACCTTTAAAAACAAGATCAGGTGTATTTGAATATTGAAAATGACTCCCTTTGCATTTGACTATAACAATAGGTCATATTGTCCTCTTTTGAAGTTATTTGACAGTTAATATGACTTTGTTTCTCCTTAAATGTGACAATGAGACAAAATTCTTCTTTTTCATGAGACAGTGAGACATAAATGACATGTTTTTAACTTTTCTGTAACTTGAGCCATATGAAACAAGAGAGGTGGCCTTTGTCTCATTTTCATAAACATGCTTTCTCCTTCATTAGGGTTTTATGAAGGGAATGGAGAGTTTATGCCTTAATTTAAGTGAACATTTGAAGATTTTTCAAAGGAAGAGATGAACTTAAACAGTGTCCTATATGAGATGGAGTGACCTAACCCTAGACCCCTTCAGTGATGATGATGGAGATGACCTTCACAATGATGGTTGCAATGAATGAAATGAAGGAGAAAAAAACATGATTTAGACCTCTTCAGTGACCAAAATTATTTTATGAGAACTTGTTTGAAAAAGTAAAAAAAATTGACCTATGGCTTTGTGGAAAAGAACTAAAAGAGTTATTTGATCACTAACATAACTGAGCTAACGTTGGATCCAATTGGGGATGGTAGGTCCTTCAGGAGGTGTCAAGAACACCGCAGATTAGGTATCCTTACCATTGGGCAATGGAGTCAAACTGGACTTTAAAAAACTTTGACAAACTGGAAATGATGAACTAAATCTAGAAATGAGTTTGACTCAAAAAATGACTTGACTACTGATTGAACTTACTTATGGCAACAAACCATCGGGATCTTAGGGCCTTCACCTCAAGCTTCAAATCCAGATGATAACTGCCCACCTGTTGAATATATATATACAATAATGCGATATGATCCCTCCAGTGTAACCAATCCAGCAAATAACTACTTACTTGAATCCTTCTCGCACTTTCCTTGAGCAGACAAAAGGAAAAAAAGATAGGCAACTCAAAGTGTCCACTGAACATGTGCTCATGATCCATAAATACAAGAAGATTCATCTTCCCACATGTCTGCAAAAAAATTACCAAAGAATCACGAATAACATGTAACATAAGATTTTGTCGATGATTTAAAACAGGAAAAAAAACCTCCTTCCAAACTGTTGGTTTGTCTATGTGTTGAAACTGATCACCTTCATCAATGAATGCTACAACATCGACCTTCATTACTGGATGTAACAAACTAGAAATATGGTCTTCAATAATATCAAGAGAAAGGGAAGTTTGTTCTTGAAAATCTGCGTTTGAAGTAGACATATTATCAAAAGAAAAAATGTGCACGTCCATAGGATCTAGGAAAAACTCCTCTTCTTTAGCAGACTCTTCAATTTCTGAACTTGGAGGAATATCATCACCTGAAAAAGGCTCTAAAACAATCTCTTCTTTTTCACTACTTTCCTACAACTTATTATGGTCAATTTGAAGCCTAGAATCTTCAAAATATGAAGGTACATGTATCTCTCTTTCGAAAAATGGATTGAGTAATCCTTCATGTGAATCTAAATTAAGAGTTTCTAAAGTAGCAGATTCATTATATATTTAAAAAAATATTAACTTTAATGGACTCTTCAATAACTGGTACAGCAAAATGCAATTCTATGTCACATACCCTTTTAAACCCATCATCTTGGGGTGCATTCTCAGGTTGCAAAAAATAAGAATTTTCAAAAGGATTTGTAATCTTATTTTCCTTGAGCATTGACCCAGAAGATGAATAAACCAATGGACTGACTATTTCCTTTTCTTTCTTGAAAGATTTCTCATACTCCTAGTCATGAAAAGACGGACAAGGCTGCAAAACTTTGTTAACTTCATGGGATATAACTTAACTGTTAGGATGCAAACTTGTTTCATATTCAAGCAAATAAGTGGTTTATGTGTGTTGTGAATGATCCTTTGTAACAAGGTAACTAAACTCTATTATTTTCTGTTGAGAAGAATATTCATGAAGGGCCTATATGATCTCATAATATAGACACTCTTCATCACCAAAAGCCTCTTCAATGTATTGAATGAAATCTTCACAGGATTCACAACAATATTTGAATAACAAGAATTAATGGAGAGACTTTCCATAAAACTCAAAGAATGTTTTATGAAAATGTTTAAGAGAGAATAATATACTTGGATTCAACCATTCATACCATGATCTTTCTTTCCCTTCCAAGGTAGCCATAAACATTTTCATCAAACAATCCTCATGAAACCTAATCCCTAGCTTATGTATATGCCAATGAAATTTTATTAGATGCAAAATAACCTGATCCTCCTTTCCATCTATGAATTTGGGCAGCTAAGATTTCCAATCTATGTAAGGAATTCAATTTGGAAAACCAGGATGTGAGCAAGATTCATAGGCCATACCTTCTAGTAGTTGAATCCATCTTGAAATCAGTGAAGTCACCAAGAAATTCTTCAAGTTACGGGTTTTTGAATAGTGGAGTCACAAATAAAACTCTGAATCTTTGGATTCTTTGACACTAAAGTCGTCAGGTGAAAAATGTATAACCTTCTTGCGCTTGACCACTGTTTCACCATCAACAATCAGAGCTAATATTTGTCGTTCTTTCCTAGGAAAAATTTAACCTTCGCTCCCTGGAAACAATGCCAAGGATTTTATCACTCTCCCCAACTTCCTAAGGCTGACAGTAGGATTGGAGAAAGGTAACCACACACTAAACTTTAGGTCAGGTAGCTAGCCCTACTTGGACTAGAGAGGGCTCTCTCTTTTTCACTTTAAGCAGTCAAATGAATGGATGAGTATCATATGATTTTAGGCTAGATATTTAAGCTTAATAAATATATTTTGTTTGAGGTTTTGAATACTGGATAGAAAATTTAGTGAATGGACTGTATATAAGGTTTTTAGGTCTGAAAATTCAAGGTGAACCCACAAAGAATATGTGAGGAAATATAGGTAGTTTGAAATCATATTAATCATTCATTGAGTATAGGATGAAAATTGAGGAGAGTTTGAATGAGCATTGAGGTAAATTCATTCAATTTAGAAGCAAATAAACATAATATGGTGAATCTTGTCTAAAACAGAGTATGCATAAACACGAATTTTTCTTTCAAACTTACAAGATAAACATATATGACGAATGAGACATTGTATTAAGCATAAAATGATAAACATACATGAGAAACACAGATTCTCCAAAGCATACCACAAGTATCTCAACACAATTCCTGCAAATTTGTCTCTGATTTCATTCCACAAGCTGATTACAAGAGATCCACTACAATATGAGACTATCCCACCCAACAAAAGACAAAAGAGAGTATACTTATATAAAATATGAACTATTACACCTCATCAGGTCAAAATCCCATCCAAAATGGATCATAAATGCAAAAGATGAGTCATTTCCTAATTTCGAGGGAGGTTAGAAACCATTCCCTGAATTTTAGCTATAAACTAGGAGCGTTTGTCCCTTTACATTAATTACAAATTACTTCATGATAGGAAGCAAAAACCAACCTAATAACTCTAATGAAAACTCATAGGACAACATTTCCTCAAATTTGTTACCATTTCTGAGCTTGAAAAGTGTCCTGAGGAATCCAATGTAGATTTGTGACAATTCTGACTGAAGATTTTAAAAACAATTTGCAAAAGCGTAACAGAACTTTGGTGGCACTTTTGAAGCCCTTTGAGAGGTCAAAATCCACTTCTGAAAGAACTATCAACTATCCTTGTGTGTCTAGTTTCTAGAAAATATTTAATTTTTCAAAATTGACCATGGGAAGGCTGATCCAGGTGGATATTGGTGGCCACCTGCCTATTCCACTTGGGGCCCCACTATTATTTCTTTCAATTTTTTCAATTTCCTAATTATAACATAGTTTACTATTTTTAGCAGTTTTTTGGGTCCTGAACTTCCGAAGCCGTTTTGAGGCCCTAAATGACATTTTTTGGGCATCGCTTCTTTGGAAAATAGGAGTCTGTTTTAGAGTTGATATTTTTTGTTAGCATTTGTAGTCCTCGGTTAGATCTTTATAACAATGTATCATGTGCATCAAAGGGAGATAGTATGCCATAGTTACAACCTCGGGAAATTGATGTACCAATTTTCCCCAACGGCACCCATATTCTGGCATTTCATCTCCTCGCTTGGTATGACATACCAGTATGCTACAAAGATTGAGCAGAAATTCAAACAGAACAAACGAGACTTTGGATCTGCGAATCAAAAGCAAGGGAAAGGTGCCCCCAAACCGCAGAACAAAGGACAAAGCCAAGGCATGCCAGTCTAAGATAACCTACCAAAGCAGCAAGCAAAGAACAACACCACGAAGCCGAAGAAGGACACAGGAAAGTGGTGTGAGTTCCATATGAGCTCCACTCACAACACAAGTGAGTGTCGGGCCAAGTAGTCACTAGTGGCTGAGATGATGGCTTCTGAATCATATGCATGCTCGAACTCTGAATCAAAACCCGAAAAGGGGAATGATAAAGGGAAGTAGATTATTGATACAAAGCCCAACACCACCGTTGCCACTGCAAAGATACAGAAGGAGGAACCGGAAAATCCAAAGGAGGAGCGTCTCTTCCATTCTCATATGTGGGTAAAGGGTTCCCCGCTACAGTTCATTGTCGACAGTGGGAGCCAAAAGAACCTCATTTTAGCAGAGGTCGTGAAGCATTTGGGCTTGCCGACCACAACACACCCACAACTGTACACCATCAGGTTGCTTCACCAAGGACGAGATCTTCGCGTCAGCTAGCAGTGTCGCTTTCCCTACAACATCAAGCCCTTCAAAGATGAGGTATTATGTGACATTGCTCCTCTTGAATTTTGTGATGTATTGTTAGGCCAACCATACTTGTGGAAGGGACATGTTCTATATGAGTCCCGAACTCACTTTGTTATTGTTACTTTTGGAAATAATTTGTGCAGGATACCAGAGGTACCACCGCCTACGACAATCTCTTTGGTTACTGTAAAACAATGTAGTAAGCTCATTTCTAAAACTGGGATTTTTTTTTTCCTGATGATCTGCCCTCAGGGTAAGAATAATAATGTGGCCATGACCTCTAGATAGGGCTCCTCTACATGAAAACAACAAATGGAAAAGGTCATGGAGGAGTATGGGGACATATTCACCTCACCCACAGGGGTGCCTCTGCACTGTTAGGTCAAGCATCCCATCGATATGACCCCAGGTGCAGCGCTACCCAATGGACCAATCTATCGATGCTCTGTTCTGGAGAATAATGAAATAAAGAGGCAGATTCATGAGCTATTTCATAAAGGTCACATCTGGCTGAGTTCATCGACCTCTGGGAGCCCAATCATGTTAGTGCATAAGAAGGATGGGACTTGGAGACTCTGTATTGACTATCGGGCGTTGAACAAGATCACTGTCCAAAATAGGTACCTGATCCCATGGATTGATGACCTTCTGGATCAACTCAAAGGGGTAAAATATTTTAGCAAGATCGACTTGAAGTCTAGGTATCACCAAGTACCAATCGAACCCTCCAATGTGTGGAAGACTGCGTTGAAAGACAAGGAGGTCCTTTTCGAATGGCTGGTCATGCCTTTCGGGTTGAAAAATGCTCCCGCAAACTTCCTGAGGCTGATGGAAGACATCTTGCAGCCATTCACCAACTCATTTGTTGAAGTATACTTGGATGGCATCCTGATCTTCAACCAAACTTAGGAAGAGCACGTCCACCACATCCGATAGGTCCTCCAAACACTGCGGCAACACAAGTTGTGTGCCAATTTGGAGAAGTGCACTTTTGGCATGTCCCAAGTTCAGTATCTAGGATACATTAATGATGAACGGGGGGTGCATGTGGATCCAACCAAGATCCAAGTAATTCAAGATTGGCCGGCCCCAACCACTCTAACAGAGCTTCACAGCTTTCTGGTTCTTGCTAATTTCTACCACATGTTCATGTTGGGATTCTCTCATATCACTTGGCCCTTGATTCATGTCACCAAGGGAGGATTGAAAGAAAATTTCTTTTCGTTGGAATCTCAACAGAAGGATTTCGTAGAATTGAAACATCGCCTCTACTCTACCCCCGTGCTCACATTACCATACATCTTGCAACAACCATTTGAGATCGAGATAGATGCCTCTGACTAGTATGTTGGGGCAATTCTTACTCAACAGGGGGCCACTTATGACAAAGAAATGTATTCCATTGTGTAGGCATGCTGCCAATGGAAGAATTTAATTTTGACGAAGGAAACGGTCATCCACATAGACCACCGACCCCTATAGTTCGTACAAACACAAGGGAAGTTGCAAAATGATCGCCATCAGAAGTGGTCCACATATCTGCAAAAATTTCATTTCAACATCAAGTATAAGAAGTGAAACACCAATAATGTTGCAGACTGCCTCAGCTGACCATTGATCATGGTGCTAAGCACTGCTCTCAACTCTTATGGGAACGAGACTTATGATTGGCCGCTTCTCTACAAGAGTGATCCGGAAATTGGCCACATAATACAAGACACTCTTGGAGGGTACACAAGTTCCAAATTTCCACCTCCAGGATGCATTGCTATGTCATCTGGGACACCTTTGTGTTCCTTCAAGTGAGCATGCCAATATTATTTGGGAAGCACACTAAAGTCAAGTCGTTGGGAATTTTGGGGTCAAGAAAATAGTGGCAGTACTGTAGAAGTATTTTTATTGGCCAAACCTTAGATAGGATTTTGGGAATTATATCAGATCCTGCACTGCTTGCTCCATTGCCAAACCGACCATCAAGAAGCAAGGCCTCTATACTTTGCTACCTACCCCTAGTCGACCTTGGGAATCAATATCCATGCATAAAATGTCGAGCCTTCATACTACTAAGCTTGGAAATGACTGTGTTTTCATGGTCGTCGATAGATTCTAGAAGATGGCCATTATATCAGCCCAGAAGAAGAATATCACAACAGAAGCAACTACAAAATCTTCTTTGAACGAGTGTGGGTGCACTTTTCAATCCCACAGTCTATCATCTCATATCAAGACAGCAGGTTCCTTACACATTTTGGTCCAACCTCTGGTCAATGCTGGACACCAAGCTCACCAAGTTCGCAGCTTTCCATCCCCAAACTGATGTCCAGACATAGGTTGTCAACATGATGAGTGTACACATTCTGCAGATGTAAAATTCAAAGCATCCATGCACATGGGATGAGAGCATTCCCTATGTACAACACAGTTATAACCAAGCTCTCCACAACTCAATAAACCACATCCCCTTTCAAGTGTGCCTAGTGTTCCAGCCACTATGTCCCATTGACATAGCCATGCCATTTTTGGCTACTCAGGCTGATTCGACTCATGTCTAGTCTAAAGATGAAAAAGTGAACAACTTCATTGAGAACATTTATCACAACCGCAAATAGGTTCATGACATATTGGACAGAGCCAATTCTAAGTACAAGAAACGACAAGATCAACATCAGGTGCCACACCACTTCCAGGTGGGCGACAAAGTGTGGCTACATTTGTAGAAGGAGCACCTCACTGGAACCCACCACAAGTTTCACCCGCTCCGATATGGGTCGTATACCATCACCAAGGCTATAGGGAAAAATTCCTTCGAGCCCAATATTACACCATTCCTTGGTATGCACCCAGTATTCAATGTGGACCACCTTCAACCCTATTTCCCACCTCTACTAGACACCTTTGACATTGTAGAACAACTCACACCAACAGAGTTAAACACAGACTGCATGGAACGGGCCACCATAAATTGTATCATGGACATGAAAATCAAGAACACTCACCAACAGAAGATCCAACTGTATCGGGTTGTCAAATCTAGCTAATTCCTGCACCAAGGCAAGTGGTTCATCAAGGACCAAGTTTAGCAGAAGTTTCCTCATCTCAAGGAGGAACTGAACGCAATGAGGACCATTGCTTCCTAAGGGGGGAGGATTGATCTAGGTGGATATTGGTGGCCACCCGCCTATTCCACTCAGGGCCCCACCATTGTTTCTTTTAGTTTTTTCAGTTTCCTAATTATATCACAATTTACTATTTTTAGCAGTTGTTCGGGTCCTGAACATAGAGAGCCGTTTTGAGGCCCTAAACGATGCTTTTTGGGCATCGCTTCTCCAGAAAAAATGAGTCCATTCAAGAATTAATATTTTTTGTTATTATTTGTATTCCTTTGATAGATATTTCTAACGATGTATCATGTGTGTCAAACGGATATAGTATGCCAAAGTTACCACCCTGGGAAATTGATGTACCAATTTACCCCGACAGTGCCCATATTCTGGAATTTCATCTCCTAGGGTTAGGTTTTTGGATGTTTATGGTTTTCCATTGTTTCTAAATAATATATAGGCCTTCAAGCCTCATTTTAACACAAATTTCAAAGTATTGTAGCTACCACATCTCCTCAGAGATAAGCTACCAGTGCCCTAGCTAGTTTATTTCCATTATATCTGTAAAAAAATTCAGTTCTTTGATATTAATGAAATGAAGTGTTATTTCAGCTGAATTTTTATATTTATGGTTATATTTGTATTATGTTGCATTCCTACATAAATATGGATCAAGTTCCTTCAAAAATCCATTCTCCCAGGGTCACTCAAAAGTGTAACAGAGGGTCCAAAAAGGAGGCAGAAACATGAAAATGAGTGGTTTTTAAGTTTTTTCTCCCAAATTGCAGATTTTCATGCCATGAGGGTTTCTGATATGTGATTTACTCATTGAAATACATCCATCGATGTAAATAAATCACCATTTGGATGCCTCCAAAATAAATGTCAAAAAATTCTGTTACCCTTCTGCAATGAGAAATTTCCATAATTATGCAAAAAATCATATAAAATGCCAAAATAGATCAAAAGTTCTCAAAATTGGTTCTTTGGAACCTACAAGAGATAGCCTACACAACTAAGGAATATTCAGCCAATAATTCCAAGATATCCTTCCCCTTGAGCTTCATTTGTGCCTCTTTAAGCCTTTTCTTCACTTGTTTCAGCCTTATTTGAGAAATGGTGTCCCTAGTGCGATAATGGTTTGTCATGTGCCTTTGCATCTTGTTATCCCTTTTATCCCTCTTCAATATATTCTCCATATGCTCATTAAATATTGATAACCAAGGCTCTCTGTCCTCATTGATCTCCATGGCAACGAGCTCATCAAAGGTCAATTCTTCAGATTGATGAATTGACTGTCTTTCTCGCTCCAACGCCCTTTTTAGGCCTCTTTTTCTTGGTATTATTGTGTGTGTTTCAAATTCCATCTCCTGTATTTGGTCAAAAAAAAAAATACTCTTTTCTTTACCTCTGTTTTCTTCCATGCCTGATGTGTACTTGCTTTGTAGGAGCTGATTAACTTTCAATTGAAAATTTTCATGTTGAAGGAAAGTAATTTTTGATTGGGAAATGGAGAAGTATTATTTAAATTCTGATATCTATTTATATTTATCTTTGATGATGTATTCAACTAGTATAACCTCCTCATGCTCTGATACCTCAGGATCCAATGGCACTGACTTATTATGCTGATGCAAGAGAGGTTGCTCCTCTATTTGACATTTCTCAACATGTGTGCCAAGTGTAAGAAAACTCCTAGTAGACTTAGGCACAAATACTTGTCTCTTCCCTCTCTCATATGTGTGAGAAAATACCACAACCCTAGGGAAATATGAAGGCTAAATAGGCATTCTTGAAGATCCAATATCCATTAGCTATGTCGATGATGTAATAGGCAAGACAGAAATCATTGCTGAAAATCTCTCTAAGAATTTTTCCCAGGACATGTTTATGGAGGACAAGTGATGCAACACAGTGAGCTTAATTAGGCCATGATGAAAAATACTAGTATGATGATCTGCCCTTTTGATCTGAACCTTCTCATTCATCTTAATCAAGCCCTTGTATAAATAATGAGGCAAATCAAGTGTTTTAAATGAGGTAAAATGCATCAAAGGCCTGATGTGATACCTATATAGCCTGAAGAATCTTCCATGCATGTGAAGTACTTCATTATGAACATCATCAGAGGATCATACTTGTTTCTGGGATTTATAAACGGAAAAATATATTATGGATCCTCTCTACCATGAGGCTTGAAGAATTGCTTGTAGTTTTCAATGTCTAAGTCCATACCCTTGAACCACTGCTCTCCTTGAGAAGGGATACCTGTAGCTGAATCTATTAGATCAGATGACAGGCTGATCTCCATACCTGCAAGAGTGACCTTCCCCATATTTTAGATTGTTGAAAATAGGCTAGAAAACTGAAGATGATACCCCCCTTCACAGGCGCACTTGAGAAAATGGTTGTATGGGCGCGCACCATGGCGATGAGCGCACCCATGAGCTCCTCGGGTGAACTCGAGCCCCTAGCGACGTTATGGGTATATCATCACACCATAACCAGAGAAGGCACGACATTATAATTATTTGGTGGGCGAGCAAAGAATAATGGTGGTGCCTGAGCGACGTTGCATAGCATTGGCGGAGCTATTGTCGCATTATAGTGGCGGTGACCGAGCGACAAAACAGAGCAGCGGAATTATCATCAACTAAAAGGGGCGCTTAGAGCAGCGTGGTCCCCTAAAATTGTGACTAAATGATTGTACTATATTTTAATTGCATAGGTCTTGCTAGTGCACCTAAAGAACTAGCTTTAAAAGCACCTATTAACAATTATAGACCTTATTTACTTTTTCTTCAATAGACTTTGGGATAGGGTGTCCAATTGTCTTATACTATCTCCTCTTTTCTTCCGGGGTGGACTTTTGTGACTTCAAATGTCAGAGGGAGATACGATGGACTGAAAACTGGTATAAATAATAATTCTATTAAGCTAAGCAGTTCCTAGACCTCTGAGCTACTGATTGGAGTGGAATTTTTCTCTATGCAACTTGGAACTGAGATTACCATTGTAAAAATTTATGGTCCTTGTTTGGACTAGATCCCTTTCTGGAATAATATCCTCTAAAAATAATTTATGCATGGGCCAGAATTGGTGGTGGGGAGAGACTTAAATTTCTCTTTTGGGATGTCGAAGACCTGGGGGACCTTAGGCTCAAGTAGACCCCCTTGCTGAATTATTTTTAAATCATTTAAGGGAGGGAAACCTTATTGACTCTAACCTCATAGAGATTTCACCTACTTGGAGGAATAAAAGGGTGGGGGAGGCACGGGTAGAAAAAATAATGGATCGCTTTCTCCTTAATGAATATATGGCTAGTTGGATTCTTGGCTTTAGATAATGGGTGGGATCGAGGGGGGGGGGGGGGAATTGGATCACTCTCACATCTTGTTGGAGCTTGTTGAACCTAACAAGAAACCGGGTTCCCCCTTCAAATTTAATGTAGGATGGTTAAAATAAGAGGACAATTGGTTTTTGATACGTGGAGACCTATGGACATGGTATAAAACTCCTCCTTTTCTCAATCCTTTGTAAACAATTTGAAAAATATCAAGGTTACCATTCAGTGGGAAAAAGAGAAATATATCAAGGATATAAGGTAAATTTAGACCATTGAGGAGGACTTAGAACAAATGGAAAGTATGGGGGTTGAAGGCTATGTGGATGATGGATCAAGGGATTAGATAAAGACTTTGAAGGTGAGGAGAAGGAAAATATTATTAGAGAATGAGGTGAAATGGTGATTAAAGAGTCGTGTTATTTGGCTCTCAGCAGGCGATGAGAACACAATTTTTTTTCAAAATTATGCTAAGGGGAGGAGAAAAACAAATACCATATGGGAATTAGATAATCCAAATGGTGGTGTTTCCAAATCTTTCAATGAACTTTCCTCAATGGGAAAAAATTACTTGAAAGCCCTTTTTGGTACTCAGGGGGGATCTTCGATTGGGGAAGTGATCTGAGTGGCACAACTATTCCCTAGGTTTGTGGATGAGATGGAAAATGATCATCTCATGTCATCGTTTGAGAAAAAAGAATTTGGAATGGTCTTGAAAGTGATGCAAAAAGACAAGAGCCCAAGACCATATGGCTATAATGTGGAATTTTTTCAACACTTTTCTGAGTTGATGGGGGAGGTCATTACTGATGTGGTGGAAGAATATAGAAAAAATGGAACTATTTATGATCCTTTCAAATTGAATTTCCTGACCCTCATTCCCAAGGCTGATTCTCCCTCATATTTTTATGATTTCAGGCCTATTTCATTGTTCAATTGTATTTAAAATTTCATTTCCAAAATCATTGCAAACATATTAAATCCTTTATTACCTTGTAATATCTCTCAAGAACAATTCATTTTTCTGGAAGGTAGGCATATTCATGAGGCCATTGGGGTTCCACAAGAAACTATGCATAGTATCAAGTTGTTTAGAAATAAATTTATGATAGTTGAGATAGATATATCCAAAGCATATGACCACATCAGTTGGTTATATTTAAGATTATTGCTGAACCACCTAGGTTTCAGAATTTATTTTGTAAATTGCATCATGGGATGCATTTATAATGTGTCCTTTGCAGTTCTTATTAATGCGGCTACGTCCCATTTTTTTCATAACTAGAGGGGCCTCAGGAAAGGATGTACCATTTCACCATTGCTACTTCTATTGGCTGTTGAGGGACTAAGCCAGATGATTCATTTTTCAAAGAGAAGAGGCGAACTAAAGGGTATCAAAGTGGCAACAAATTTGTTTACTACCCATTTGTTATTTATGGACGACATATTATTGTTTAGTAATGGGAGTCGAGAGGAAGTGCTATAGATGAAAATTATTCTGGATTTGTTCATGAAGGCTATAGGGATGGTAATAAATATCAATAAATCATCATTAACATATGAAGGCATTTTGGGTACAGATCTTGCTTGGGTTTCATATTTTCTCCCTTTTGCTCAAATCAGGATGGGAGAAAGCCTTAAATACTTGGGTTTTCACTTAAAACCTAAATCCTACATAAAACATGATTGGTTGTGGCTAGTTGAAAATTTTGAGAAACTCATAAATCAATGGAGCTATAAATGGTTTTTTAGGGCTGGGAGATTGGTGCTCATAAAATCAGTTTTTATGGCAATACTAGTGTACTAGATTTCCTTGTCGTGGGTCCCAAAAGGTATACTAAAAATAATGAGCATATGTAGTGGGCTCTTATGGGCAGGTAAGAAGGAAAATATGGTTCTCCCTTGGGTGGATTGGGAGAAAATTTCTAGACCAAAGGAATGGGGTGGATGGGGCTTAAAGAACCTGGGCTCTTTTTCCATGTCTCTGGAAAAAAAAATAGGATGGAGGTTGTAGACAGAAGACAATCTGTGGATGGCAGTGGTAAAAATAAAATACATCGATCCGATCTCTATGGATGATTGGATCAGACTACCTAAAAATGGATTCACAAAATCATTTGTGATATGGAAAGTAACAACGATGTCACTTGTGCTTGTGGAAAAGGGACTAGCATGGCGAGCTGGAAATGGTGAAAAGTGTAGGGTTGGGTTGGACCCATGGGTAGGGTGCAATGAACTTTTCACTCACTCTAGGGGACTTGTGGAGACATTAAATCATAAATGGATATTTTTCTTGCATCAAATGGCAAAACCCGAAGAAAAAACTATTTGGACATAGGCTTGGAAATTGTCGAATGACCTCCTACTTGATCAACATTGGAGACCAGAATGGCAGGGTTTTATATAGGAATTATCCTAAACTAGAGTTCGGTTAAAAAATTTCCTGAACACCATTTTATGGTTTCATTCAAAATCAAACATCTATTCACCAAAACAAGTTTATGGCTTCCTAATGAAGAGAAGAGATTGGGGTGCACAATAATGGTGGTGCAAATCATTATGGAAAATGGAGGGTCCTGCTAAAGGAAAATTGTTCTTCTAGTGTATCCTAAAACAAAAGGTGCATATCTAGGATATACTTCAAAAAATATTCATAACTGGGTAGGGTTGGTGTTGTTTTTGCAAGGATGATGAGGAGTCATCAGATCATATTTTCCTATTTTGTTGTTTCATGAGGAAAGTAATGGAACACACATTGTCTCTGAGCAATGTTCGAGCGATTTGGAATGGCGGTAATTTTGGTGAGGCATGGCTGAATTGGTGGGAGGCCAAAAAAGATAATAATTGTAGTAGCATCCCATTAATTATATCGTGGGGCATTTGGTTGGCTAGAAATAAAGGAATTTTTCAGGACGTCACTACTTCGCCATTAATTGTGGTTGTTTAATGTGCGGTGATATTGTCCTTACTTCCAACTTCTGACTCTAGCAAATCACCAAGACACATTAGCATTGAAAATATAAGCTTCGATATCCCTTGGTCTTACTTTGATGGAGCATCTGATAATCAAAGGAGATGTGGTGCAGGCATGATAATTCACAAAATTCAAAATGTTTCACTAGCTACATCATTGGGTATTCGTGGAGACACAAACAACTTTGTTGAACTTCTAACTCTAAAACTTCTAATCTGCTGGCTCATACAACTTGGCATTGATTTGGTTCAAATATTTTTAGATTCCATGAATATCATTAATTAGGTCAACCTTGCACGGAGATGTCAAAATATTATGTTACTTCCTCTACTTGAAGAGATTCATGAACTAAAAATGAGTTTTTTACTTATTTCTATATGCCATATTTACAGGGAACGAAATTGGGATGTTGACCGTCTTTCTAAAGATAGTCTACAACAGGATCTGGAGATGTGGCATATAACAGAGAAGGATGAAAATGGGTCCGTGTGTTGGACTCCCGGTCATATTGACAGGGTCTATCTTGTTTTATCATCTATGTTTTATTTTTACTTCAGCAAACGATGTATCTCTTGGAGTTCATTGTGTACATATTTATTTTTGGACACTTATTATGTATATTTTGTGTATAGGGTGAAGACTGTGGCATTTTCATAAACTAATTTGTTATTTTGGTTTGTTTTCTCTTATGGGAGGCCCATGATACACTTGTCATTTTTTTCTATTTTTGGTTGGCTGGTCCTTTATAGTTGAATGTTGTGACACATTAGTGTGTTGGGACTCTTGATATACTGTTTACTATCAGTTTTTTGTCTGCTCTGGACATATATACCTGATGCCCACATGGACGTTGAAAACATATGGAATGTTAAGGCATCTAAGATGTAACTTTTTACCGAAATATAAAAAGTTTTTTTTTCTTTGGAAAAAAAAACAAAACAAAACAAAAAATGTGTAACTCGTTCAATTTTCAATATAAAATATTATTAATAATAAATTATTCAAAAATACAATTTAGCTAATTCAATATTGGTTTATAAAATTCAATCTATTATTAAATTTTAAAAACTTAAGTTAGAATTTTTTATAACATACATTCTAGATCCATATTTACTCTGGATCTACCAAGCATCGAGAGGGATCAAATATCTTGAGATGAAGACATCTTTTAGAGTGAAAATAGATTTGATCCCTCTAGGCGCTTGGTAGATCCAGAGTTAAGATGGATCTAGGATGGTATAATATATATATATATATATATATATATATATATATATATATATGTATTTGACATTGAAATATTTTATTTATAATTCACGTTCTCCACATTAAAATGTTAGAATATGCCTCCTCATATTTTTTTTCTGTATGTATACATTTAAGTATTTTTATTATTAATATTTTCTAAAATATTACATATCAAATCCATATTAAACATTGAAAATTTTACAAATATCCATCATACATTGAATTAGAAATCAACTATTAATGGAATAAGAATTCTCTCTCACTAAATGAAAATACTAGAAAAATTTCAATTTAGATTAATTTATTTTTCTCTATATAGAGTATCTATAAAATTATGTTTTTAATATGGACATTGAAATCTTTTACTTATGGTTGTTAGGGAAATGTTTTTTGTTGTAAATATATATATATTTTTTTAAATATCACTTGTAAATTAAATATATAATGAATTACACATAATTTAATATCAATCATACTATTTCTTGTCATGTGAAAAAAATGCATTTCTTCCTTGTCATAAAAATTAAATTATATATTTACTCATTACATTTCTCCCTTATAATAAAAGCTTCTTTTTTTTTCTTTTTCTTTTTTTTTACTTTTGGTTACTTTATATCTCTATATAAAGTTATATAACATCAAGGTGTAAATTCCCCTGATCGGGGTGTGTCCATGACAGGAGATCCGGACATCCCCCACGTGGATGATGGGCTAGGAAAAGAGAGAGGAAGGTTGGTGGGGAAATCAATGCTGACACACAAATAGATTAATGAAGGAAAGGACGAGAAAAAGGTGGGCTAGCTAGCTCCCATCAGGGGAAAAGGTTGGCACATGGGAAGTTAAGGAATGCATGCAGTGCATGCAACAACCCATTTTCCATAGCAGAATGGGGAGGAGGAAGAGCTCGCAACAGGAGAGGATCTCAGGAGATCAACAGCGTCGGTGCAAATGACAGCCTAAGAAAAATCCAAGAGACCAAGGTTGCGACCACTATTTAGCTGGAAATATAGGTGGAATGGTTGGTCACAGCTAGGTCGAGGACTGCAACAGACGAGAACAAAGAAATGAAGAAAGAAGTGGAGGCTGGCAGGAAGGGTCACATGGCCCGCGAGGACTGCGGAAAAGGGAAAAGGTCAGCCTCTGCATGCACTAGTAGGGCTCCTTAGAATAGGGGAAGAAATTTAGGGGTGGAGACAATGCAGAATCTTCTACATGCATACAGTGAAAGTCTTTCTGCCTCGGTGAAAGCTAAAATTTGTAGGTGGGAAACAGAATTGAGAGAAGGAGAAGGCATAGAACAAATGCAAGAAGAGGCCTGGGAACATTTGGTGATTGACCCAGGAAACACAAGAGATAAGTTGTGCCTTTTTATACAAGTCATCCAAACTTACTAGATGATGAAAAATTTACTGGAAAAAGCAATGTCTGAAAACAATCAACAGCGAGTGGAACTAACCCAACAGGGACAACCCCAGAACCGAGAGGATGAACCAAGTTTTTTGGTGATCCAAAAGGAAATTTAGTCCATGCAGGTGTATTTTTTTCACCAAAATGTCAAGTTGGGTCATACGGATAAGATGTTATAGAGTATGCAGCAGCAAGAAATTTCAGGCTTAAGTGCGAGGGATCTGGCACCAGTGGATTCCTATGATGACTAGATGATTGCAGTTTCCATGATTTTTGTAATTCTATCATTATGATTTCATCTAGCTTTTACTTAATTAGATGCATATGTTATAGTAGTTGTAGGATGATATTAGACAATATGGGATCTAAAACTCGGTTGAACATTCTCAAAAATTTCAAATTTTGGATGGTGTTTAATGAAGAATAGTGGCCAACAAAGCTGGTTTTCTTTGGGCAAGTTGAAGTCATCGAGAACACATATTTTTGTAACCTGCTTTATAGATAATGAAGTGAGAAGTACTTCCAAGTTTAAAAAGAAAAAAAATTAAGGTGTAAATTGAAGTATTGTGATTAATTTAGATTTAATATAACTTAAAATTTTCTCTTTTTATAAAATTTAATTTATTACAAAAGTTATAAGATTTTCAAGTGATTTAAATTTAATATTTATAGAAACTCTTACCAATTTAAATTAGAAATTTCTCTCTCTAAATATGAGGATAAAGAAATTTAAAATGAGGCTTGTGAAGTTACTTGTAGTAAGGGATTTTCTCTATTGGAAATTCTCCCATAAAGAGGCAAGTGAATTTTTTCTAGTAATAAAGATATAACATTTTGGTGTTACTTTGGTTCTTTATTTGCTATTGTACATGTTTAAATTTAACTCTTTTTAATAATAAATGTGATTTAAATAATACAAAAATGATACTATATTAGATTTAAACTTTTGAAAAGTAATATAATTGATTATTTCTTAATAAAAAACTCAAAAATATTATTTTTTCCACATACTTATTAAGAGATGACACTAAAATTCATGTTTTCACATTTCTCCTAACTAATATTACATCATGTTCACAATGATAAGACATGTCTACTTTAAATAAGTTAGTTATAAATAAATAAAAAATAGATATTTATTTTACATAATCTAAATAGGAAACCAAGATGCATCACCAAGTCTATTTGAAAGTCAAACAAATGCCTCTTAATCACCATCACAAATGTGGTATGCTTGATATGTTCCTCTTGCACCGGTGTGATCATATTTACCAAACGCATCGCAAAAATAATATTTAAAAATAGTTATAGCTCGGTGTGTTCGATAACGTGAACGTTTCGTACCAGTGTTAAAATGTTATACGTGCACATTGGTACAAAAGTGTGATGCACCACTATGAAAATTTAAATTTGTGAACCAACAATGGTGTTTCATACGTATGTGTGAACCAATTTCAATGCAGTTGTGTTTTACAGCGCACCAGGGACATTGCATGACTGTGTTTTTGATGCACTAATGATTTTTTTTTAATTGAAATCTATGTTTCCATATTAATAAATACGTTTCTCATTTAATAAAAAAAATGTATTTTATGTATGAGGCTAATGTATTTTATATGTCAATCATGTAGCAGATAATTCAATAGAGGGAGCAACAACAGGAACTAGAGCAAATGGCAGACCCATATAATATGGTCTGACCATGGGAAGCTAGAGAGAGGAAGAACACCTCATTTTTGTCCTAAAATACACACTCCAGGTGTCTTACCTGGATCTCAGATGTCCCTGTTGCAGACCGCCATAGTGCCATGGATTTTAGAAATGGAACTATGAAAATTTTATACTTTGTTAAAAGTTGTAGGTTCAAATGGGAAAATAAGAGTGAAATTAGAAGGCAATGGTATGGAGAAAATATATCATATTAGGGTTTCATGGGTCTTATCAATCACTGACCAAACACAATGAAAACTTATAGGCATGCCATTCATGTCATTAACGTATCGTATAATTAATTTCCTTCAAATGGGCGAGCTGATGTATATGGCTTAGGCTGATGACTTTAAATGATATTTTATTCAATGTTAAAGTTGTAATAAATTTATCACTACATGATGATTTATATTGATTTTAAATTAAACAAGAAGGACAAACATGTGACTAAACCAATAAGTATCTAAATCGAGACTAAAAATTCAATTTTTTTTATAAATTCATTATTTTGTTCTCATTTTCCTATTTGGGAAGGGTTGTGACCTTGAATTCTTATTATCATAAACAATGTACACAATTGGAAATACTTAGTTTTAAGTACTCTAAAAATGTTTCCACTACAGAAAAACATGTAAAAATGTTCATGAATCTTACCAATTATATTATAAGACGAATAAAAAATATATGTAATTAGTGAAATAATGAAAACAAACACATATAAAAATACTATAAATTATGGAATAACCCAAGTACATATCACTCTCCATTGTAATCACCATGATTATCTTCCTCACTTGGCATGATAACACTGTTGTTCTCAAAAATATGTTTTGATCTAGGGTCATGTATTAATACGAACCAGCAATCCTTATCCAACACATCTGGGTAAAACACCACATGGTTGCAGTGTTTTGGGAAAACATAAGTCTCCCTAGATTCATGCCACATATTTCTAGAGCTGATAGATATCATCCCACTATCGTGATATTCCTTTACATTATTCCGATCAAAGGTGTCCCACCACTTGCACCTAAAAAAAACACATGAAACTAAGAGAATTCCACTTTAATGATCTCTTGTATCTTTCCAACATAACCTAATGTCCCCTGCATTAAGTTTTAATTATGGTGGCTAGCACGAATATATTGGTAGAACTAAACTTCCATTCCACAGTATTTTGTCATGCATCCATCATCGACATTCTTCGTACAAAAATGATGTCCATATGCCCACATAGATGAGAACAAATGCACCCATAAAAAAGTGACAGAATCACAGTGTCATGTGTCTAATAACCTGAACATAATTAAAAATATATATATATATATATATATATATATATATATATTACAATTAAAAGGTGTGGTATGAAGTTAAAATTGTACAAAAATATATTATAATTACCGAGTTGTTGCACCTAATCCCTATGTTTAGCACATCCTCTTTAGCACGCAGGCAATGACTAGATGCACCGTATTTCTCTTTGACTTAATCAACAAACCAACTATTAGCCTCATGCCATTGGCATATTTTCTTTTAAATGAGCAGGATAAGGCACACTTCTACTATTCATTTGTTTGAATTTTTTCCTATCATTGTCCCTTTTTTCCTTCTTCTCTTTGTACAATGCGACCCACGATTGTGTCACTTCCATATTGTAAAGAATAAGTTTGATGGTGTCTTCAATTTCTGAATCGCTGATGAAATCAAACCAACAAATGTATATATATATATATATATATATATATATATATATATATATATTACACATGAGATCACTATTTATTGTGTAGTAATTTGAAAAATGATAAACCTACACTTACTCTTTATGATGTGCCTCTTTCTATTCATTTTGAGAAGTTACCCTTCTCTTTTGTCTTCATCCCTTTCATTGTCTCAAATCACCACACCTAGTTTGTTGTCGATTTGCTTGATGAACTCACTGTTGTAATGTAAAGACTCATATGAAGTATACCCCTCTTCCATAGAGCCCTCGAGCTTTTCCCTTTTCTGAACAAAAAATTTCAATTTCTTGATGTAACTCTCTAAGAAGAACATCCAACGATAATAAATGATCCAAACTAATTCAACCGAGCGTCTACTAGGTGAATTGGAACATGAACCTACAAGTCCATGAAACTCATCGTCATTTCTTTCTCAAACATACAAACAATCTCAGTTTTCTCTTGACACCATTGTGGAATGTTTTCCATAGGAATCTCCTTTGATGTGATCCAATGTAAAAATGCAAATAATTTAGATATGGCATGTCGTAGGTGTTGGGGGAAGTCATAGTTCACACACCCACAAATGAGCAGAGGAAAATGACACTGCAGAGTAAATAGTACATTATAAAAAAAAAAATTATAAAATATTCCATTACTAAAAATAAAATTAAAATAAAAAATTCATGTTTTTGACATACGTACTCTTAGAAAGTTCAAATGGTCATGTGATTTCAACCCCGACAAATGGTCTTCCACGATGAAGCAACACTATAGTTAAGACCCATATAAATAAGGCACCCTCACACTCATTTTAACTTCCTTTTCTAAAGAAATATCACCCTTATTTAAAATCCATGGGACATCGCCTTCTTTCAAATACCAAGAGGGAACAACCTCTCCTCTAGCTTCTTGTCTTGGCCGATGTTTCTTTTTAGTTTTTGAAGAAATAATATCTCTCCTAACAGCCAATGTGTCACTTTATTTTGATGATATGTTCCTCCATAAAGAAGATGAAACATTTTTAAATATATGCATGGGATCTATTAAGTGGAAAATATTAAGATGCTCCCAATATGGGAGCTCATAAAAGACATATTTCCTTTTCACCCCAATGGGAAATTTCTCAACATAGGTGTCAAATAATTCTAGATCATTGAAAATTGGCTCATAATTTTAATCAAAAATTTATGCAAACTCCTTCTCCTCCTCTCTCTCAAATTCTCTAAGCCATCCAGTTGGTGTCATTATTGCGGGCCTTTGGGTTCTCTCTGGTTTACCATTGAAAGCAGATGTTGTTCTTCTGTAAGGGTGTTCTTCGGGGAGGAATACTCTGGAGTAGTAAGAAATTGGCTTTAATAGGTGGTCGGACAAGCTATCCTTTAGAGAAGGTCCAAAAAATTTACATCCATGGTGCCCTTTTTTTACAAGACCTGTGAAATTATTGTATACAATCCGACACTTTAGCAACCATGAAGATCTGAAAAATTGCAGCAAATTAAATTAATATGTGAAACAATATTGTTAATAAAAAAAATCAATAAGAATGCAATTTACTAGAATAAACTCCTAAGTCTTGATAATGATGTATGGTGTAAGAAAATATGCCATACAACGTAAAACTCCTCTTTGTTTGTATATAACATAGCTACCGATCAAACGAGAAAATTACCTATTACCTATTTTTTTGAGGTAACAAAGAAATAACCTGATTTTGAAAAGTGGTTACTCATAATGCACCTTTTTTTTAGCATATTTTTGGCACTTTAAATTTTCTTATGAACATTTTTTTTTTAAATGTGAGTGATTTTCATGTTGATTTTGAAAAGTGTTGAAGCAACATCAGCCCTCTTTTTTATAGAGTTTATTTTTGACACTTTACATTTTCTAATGTCTTCTTCTTCCCTAAGATATTTATTTTTAACTATATTTATGTATTTTTGCTTTTTAAATTTTTATTTAAAATTTTTTTTTGCAATGAAATCTTCATTTTTTCGCATAGTTAATTTTTTTTTTTTTTTAAAAGGGTCAATATTTTAAAATTAGAATTTTCCATATGTTTATGTATTGTTAATTAATATTTCAATGCACATCAAATAATTGTCACAAAAAAAAAAAAAAAAAAAAATTAAACATTTGACAAAAAAATACACATTTTCAAATCTAAATACAATGAAAAAAGTACAAATTTTGGGACTTTTTGTTGAAAGTTACATGTCAAACAAACGATTTTTATGATAAAATATTAACAAAAAAAACTTTAAAAAATAGTGTTTTTTATGAATTTTATGTCATAAATTAATAGTAATTACAATTTTTTTACAAAAATAATGATTCACATAAAAATTAAAGTGAAAATGAGATCATGCAAATATTAAACATATAACAACAATAATCAAATACTCATCCTTCTCAAAAAATCTCAAAGTCAAAACATTACAAATAAAACTAATGAATAGCCCTCAAAATTGAGTTTTGTTTGCAAGCATAACTTAAATTTAATCAATAATATCATATAATCCGTATTCAAGATATTCTAGAGCTTCATTAATGTCTTCTTCCACAATATTTTTTGCTTCAGTTTGGTCATTTTTCTCTTCTAATGGACCTTTGATGTCTGCAAATCTTCCAGAGTGTCATTTTCCAATCATTCCATATAACAATGGTTGAGGTTCCTTTTCTTTTTTTGTCACACGTGATTCATTAAAATCACCTTTCCTCAAACCAACTTCTTGCATTGCATCTCGAAAAAATTGAAGAGCATTAATTCTTTGTTGAATAAAATTGCGTTGTAGTGAGTCTTTTTCAATAGCAGTGCAATTTCTTAATTTTTGTAGGAAACATGCTAGTGGTGTACCTCATCAAGCACAAAAGAAATAATTAAGTAAATTAGTATAAACACATAAAAACTAAAAAAGAAAATATTAAATTCAATTTTATATAATGAAAATTACCTAAACCTGAGAATAAATCCAAACCCAATCTCCTTCATTTGAACATAAATCTATAACATAGTTAATCAATGTGTGCAGTTTTTTATAAATGTTTATTATCTCTCATTTTGCATCTTTATCCTTATATGTTAGTTTTCTTAGGACAACATCATGAAACAATACTTGGTTATGACTCCTTCCATATACTTGATTCTGAGAAGAATAGGCTTCTAGCTATCATCTTTTTCCAACATTCAACATGCATGAACTCACAATCACTTCTAATTGGCTGATCTCTGGAAGAAACAAGATTTGACTTTTTCCTGTAACATGACATAGTAAAGTTCAATTAACTTGTACATAAATCATTTTTTTAACATTACTCAAAAAGGAAATTTCAATGTATTACCATGTAATTTGCATCCTTGAGTTTGATTTTCCCTTGAATATTGTTAATAACATTGCAAATTGTGTGTTTGAATGAAATTTCATAAATCTCCAAGGTGGTGATGTTGTGACTTCTTGAAAGCATGTGGCCACTTTATTAAAATATTGATAAGTGTAAGGTTCACTATCATATCCAATGTTTGGGAAATTGAAACCATGAGAAATATATGTAATAACTAGGGCATATTCCCTTTTAGGTATGATTTTTGCAATTCCTTCACAATCACCTTGTACTATTTGATATTGGATAGTGTTGATCCCATTCCAAATGAAATGAGTAAGACTAGGATCAATTTCAACATTCCTAAGACGATTCTTTCTCAGCCTTTCAAACTTAACTTTTTAGTAAATATTTTGAAAGTATTTGGTACTCCATCTGCATCCTTCTTCAACATATTTAATGAATATATATATATATATATATATATATATATATATATAAGTAATAAAACAAAAAATGTTTACATCTGAACAAAATGAATATATAAATCAACAAACCTTTTTGAATGCAAGATTAAAATATTTAAGTGTTGTTGTAGAACTTGATTCTGGGTAGTTTCATACAAAATCATCCCAACTCTCTTAATTCAACATTTTAACCATATGTCCTTGTACTTTAATATAAATCTTATGACTGAATAAATAAAATAAAAAATGTTAATATAGTGATATGTATAACAAATACTACCAACAACAATATGTTATATTTAAAAAAAAATTAATCCAAGAAAAAGTAAGCATAATTCAACAAACTTCTTTTGAAATTTCAAGCACATTTTGTCCATTGATAATTCACCTGGCTTCACATGACATACTATTGATTTTACTAGTTTGTCATCCTTCACTCCTTGCAGTGTTCTCCAAGGTGTGATAATCATATCATTTGGAAGTTGCTTCATTTCAGGACCTGTCTTACTGTTGGTACATATTATGGGTTTACACGTTTTCTCCTTCTGATTTTTTATGGAATTATTCTCCTATCGGTCGAAAATATCATCAATTAATGCCCATATCTCCCTAGTTCTAAATGCCAACTGGAAAATGGTATCCATGCCTCTAAATAAATGTGAATTTACTTTGCCACCTTTTGAATTGATTTTATCCTCAATTTGATAATTTGTTTCCATACAACATTCCTTCTGAAAGCTTAGACTGGCTTTTGTCTTATCCCCATCACGTTTTTCTACAAATTCATTATGAATAAATCTGACCCTTTGGATGAAATTCATAGAAATTTTATACTCATTATCTACATTATGATTCCATGACATTAACTTTGCTTCTATTTATGTTAAACCAACATAAATGATGCATCTCACTGTTTCAAAAATAGATTTATTGGGATATTTCTCAATAAATTGTCTTTTAGCCTCTATTGGATGGTTTCCTCCAATTACATAATATGTGTATTCACAACATCATGTCCTATCAAATTCCCCTTTATTGGGAACTTGATTTGGATCAAGAAGAACTACATAATTGATCCAGGTGGATATTGGTGGCCACCTGACTATTCCACTTAGGGCCCCACCATTTTTTCTTTCAGTTTTTTAGTTTCCTTAATTGTAGCACAATTTACTATTTTTAGCATTTTTTCGGGTCCTAAACTTCTGGAGCCATTTTGAGGCCCTAAACGATGTTTTTTTGGGTAAACAGGGAGAAACATGAAAGTTCTTTTGATGTTGCTAACATTAAAAGTTGTATCCCTCGAATAGATATTTCTAATGAGGTGTGGTGTGCGTCAAACAAAGATCGTATGCCAAAGTTACGTCCCTGGGAAGTTGATGTACCAATTTACCCAAACAGGGCCCATAGTTTTGGTGCTTCATCTCCTAGGGTTATGTTTTTGGATGTTTAGGATTTTCCATTACTTTTCAATAATAAATAGGCTCTCGAGCCTCATTGTAACACAGTTTAGAGGCATGAAACCACCACATATCTTCTCAGAGATAAGCTACCAGTGCCCTAGCTAGTTTATTTCCATTCTGTCTGTAAACAAATTTCAGTTCTTTGATATTAATTAAATGAAGTGTTATTTCTGCTGCATCTTTGTATTTATGGTTATATGTGTATTTTTTTGCATTGTTGCATAAATATGGATCAATAATCCACCACATGCACATATGGATTGAACGTGAACACTGTTTTCAAATTATGGACTTGTAAGTGATGTGCCTTTCTAATTTGATATTGAGATTGTTCTTCACTTGGCCTATATAATTGGATGACATTAAGCTAAAAAAATTTCCCACCATTAATTAATTTATTATTCCACAAGTGATCTCGGATGGCATTTTGTTTTGTTTTAATAATTTCATCCTCTAAATCAGCACCTAGTATTATGATTTCTATGTTGCCTTTAGAAATTTCACTTTGATTTTCACTGTTGCCCATGATTTTTACAGATTTACCAACATTTGATTTCTTCTTCTTACCGGTTAACATATATTCTTCTAGATAAATAATCTCCTCATCATCAGTTGGAAGAGGGATATTTGTGGAAAATTTTCTTTTTGGTCTTTTATTTGTTTTCTCCTTTTCTACAAAAGTTCTAATCTCTTCCTCACTAATGGTAACATATTTTTCATCTTTAGCTTCCACATCTTCAAAATCAACATGTTTAGCTTTACTATGTTGACCCACCTTATTGATTCTTTATTGATCGCATGTATGTGTGATTGCAGTCTCATGAGTTATTTGTCTTTTCTTCCTTCTCCCTCCTTCTTTTTTCTTTCTGTGGAAACTGTTGATCACATTCATAATATTTTGCTTTAGATAATAAATACCCTCCAACATGATTGAAAGACTGATGCAGGAGCATTTGGACTTAGCCAACAATGTGTTGTTTTGTTCACATGTTGTGGCTAATCCAAAAAGAATAAACATTAGTATTAATATTTTATTTTATTTTATTATTTATTTATGAGAGTAGTTAGTTGTTTTGTATTTTTAATTAATTAGGAATAAAATTAGGAATTGGTTTCTTTCCCTGTGTGGAAATAGATCCAAAATATGGATAAGCACTTAAAAACAGGGAGGTACTGATTTGTTGGAAAAAATAGAGAAGAAGTCTATTCTAAGAGGAACAGTTTCATATTTCAAGTATAAGTAATAGGGAAGTAGGGAGTAAAAGCAAGAGTGCCAGTGTGAAGACTGCAACACAAAGGGGCGATTAACGAAATATTTAGCCCATGTGATATTAATATAATTTGTATTTTATCATTATATGTTTCCTATTAACTGTTGAATCTGCAATTATATATATGCCACGTATGAGTGGGTGAACGCAGGACAATTGGTGCATTCGAAAAACCAACATTGACAAAAGGCAACCTCATATTTGAGGAGTGTAAGTGATTGGTGTGGTTTCAAATTGGAAACTGAAACCTAAAGTTTGCAAACATTTGGAAGAAGTTTGTCACTGCAGGCTAGCATATTTTTCAAAGTATAGAGGCGAAGATGTTTGGACGCAGGCATAGAGGAAGCTATGAATCGATGATTGCAAAACAACGTTGAAACCCCTGCAAAATATGCGTTGGCAAATATACGTTTCTAACAGTGGCTGTAAGAGTCCAATTGCCTTGACCGCAACACAGAGAAACATTGTCCATCATTTGATAGTTTTGGTGCAATGGCTCGTGTGGTAGCGATTACAGTAATGCAAAGACAGGGCATACAGCCTTTCCTCTCTCCTGTGTGATGTCCCATGTTGAGTAATGATTCCATTAACATCGCAAGCCATTATTACAGTATTTTCCTTCTTGTGTTGACGTCCCACCTATAGTAACGATTTCATTATTGATTGTATCGATATTTTTAATGGAATGGAAATTTCGTTAATAAATAGTGAAGTTACAAAGGAAATTGTATCTCACAGTAGCTTGGAAAATATAAACCATTGCCTCTATGTTTTATGATTGTCTGAATATTGATATTTTTCATTAAAAGAAAAGCAAAGCGTGAATTCAATCACGTGGTTAATCAATCCAATGTGCTTCTTTTCTTTACATGGTTAATCAATCCCCCTTCTCATAGCACGTATTCAATGTTAAAAAACATCTTCATTGTCTTGAATTGTAAAATCATTTGTTTCTGTAGACAAGTCAAATATCATATCATTAAAATATATAAGCAACATTGTCTTTAAAAGCATTTCTTAATTAAAAAAAAACATATCTTAATTAAACAATTTGTATTTCTAAATTAAAAAAACAAATTGTTTAATTAAGATATGTTTTTTTTAATTAACATATATATATATATATATATATATATATATAATACAAATTAGTTTTCTTTTTAAAAAAATTTATTTTTTAGGTTCTGCTCCCAAGGCAGCCCACTTGGGGTGGCCACATGGCCCCCCATGGCTTCTTAAATGCAGCCTTCATTAACCATCTGCGATGGGCATTAAAACCTCCTCGCCGTCACCTCTTCTACCTTGATCAGCGCACACGCTATCAAATGGAGCCTCTCAGCTCGAATTCTCCAGACTGTTCTGCTGATGGTCACCGACCTCTGTCGCCATTGAGCTCATTATGCCCGGGAGGCTGTGCTACAGGTGGTGAGCGAACAGCTACAGGTCGACGGTGCTCGTTGCATTGCTGCCTGGAAACCGTTCCGGGCTTCCACTATACGCACAGTAACTTCTATCCTGTTAAATTCAATTTTCAAGCTTCTCCTGTTTTTGTTGGAAATCTTACTCCTATACTTGCAGCTCCCTCCAAAGTTTGGGCGGATTCTTCTGAGAATTTCACCATGCCCAGGCTTAGGCAAAGAATGACCTGCAGGAGGGGTGCTTCTCGGGGCAGATCCATGGGCGAACGCCCTCCCCACAGTCCCAGTGTTTGCTTCACTGTGGAGCCTTCTGCAAGGCGCTCCGCTCAGAATTTTTCCGACCCTCCTAGTCTTCTCCGTGACAGCCATGCTACCGCGCCTCCCCTGTCCATGCCTCCGCCCCTTGCTCCCTCAGCGCCACCTTTATCCTCGCCCCAGAATCTCGTTTCCACTTCCCCTCCCTGCCCTGGCAGTCGATTCCTGAGACAATCCACGCAACAAGCTGAGTTGCGCTTCGATTGTGCGTTTGACCGCCCCTCCATCACTGCCTTCATAACAGTTACCCTCCGCGAAACTGTCTCCTTTCCTCCTGCTCCGTCCCTTGGTCCTTTGCAGACTCCTTCTGCGCCCGCCTTCGACCCTCCTTCTGGTCCTGAACCTGCTCCGTTCATGCCCTCTGGCGGTATCCCACATGTCCCCGACCCTTCTTCCTCGGGACCTTTTTTTATGCAGATGAAAGCAGGCCTGTCAGGCGAAGAAGAAGACAAAATGGTTGAAGCAGACCCGGACAATCAGTATGGCTGCAGAATTTTGGAGGAGCAAACTGTCTCGGACTAGCTGCTCACTCTCTTCCACGACCAGTTTCCAGTATGAACTCTGCTTTAGACTTTTTGCAAGGCTTTTTGTTTTCAATGATGACACACAGCAGATATAGCTGCATGCATATTTTGTATTTCTCTAGTTTCATTTTGCTGAATGTAGTTGACTCTTCGCCGGTTTCCCAGTTCCTGGGCGATGTTTTCCCTTTCAAAAGAACTGGTTTCCCGTTTATGGGCAGTTCCATATTTAGACTGGCTATGGCTATCAAGCCCGGTCTCAGGCTTTCTCAGCTGAGCCGTGGCAGTTTTGTAATATTATGTTCATAATAGAAATAGCGCAATTTAGCAAAAAAAAAAAAAAAATTTATTTTTCAATATATATATATATATATATATATATATATATATATAATTTAATTATATTTAATAAAACATATAAATATATTTTTTATTTTATTTTTTATTTTAAAATTTGGGGGTCGAAGGCCCAAGGGCGGGCCTACCGAACCGAATTTAAAAATAAAATAAAATTATAACATATATTTAAAAAGAAAAATTATATCTTTTTATTTAAAAAATATATTGTTTTAAAAAAAAAATAGACAATATATATTGTTTAAAAAAAAATTATATACATATATATATATATATATATATATATATATATATATATATATATATATATATATATATGTATATTTCTTATTTTTGAAAAAAATATAATTGTTTTTTTTCTTTTACATGTGGAGGAACTTGACATCCCACCTTACATGTTGTTACATGACATTTTGTTGCAAGGATGCAATCTCGCCCCCATATCGTAGGGATATTTCCCATATATATATATATATATATATATATATATATATATATATATATATATGTTTTATTTTTTTTTTGAAAAAAAAATATAATTGTTTTTTTTTCTTTTACATGGAGGAACCCAGCATCCCACCTTACATGTTGTTACACAGCATTTTGTCACCATCCCTGAAATCCCTTGCCCCACATATTGGAGGGTATTTCCATGACCTATGAGCAGTGTCATACTCTACAAATACCTTCTTTGCATCCTTCTGCATAAGGACATGATTTCTCCTATTGAACATTTCGTTCGAAAGCACTCAAAAACTTATATTTTGGCATTAACGCGGGTAGCCAGTTCACCCCTCGCGCCGATGGGGAAGATTTGCACTAGAGCCCGTGCCAAATGGCACTCTGTCTCTTTTTTGTGCCTGCGCCAGCCTTTTTGGGAATGTTTTTTTAACAAATTAGAGGTAGAAGTTTCCTTTAACCACCTCAGGAATGACAAACTGCAAGTGGTTAAACTCGATAATCCATGGATCTCTTCCTTTAGGTAATGGTTGATGGAACATTCTTTGAAGATAGGAATCCCCCCATGATTATAGGGATCCTAACCTCTCCTTATCCCTCTATATAAACAAGCCTTCTCCCTTTACAAAAGCTAGTTTAACATATAGCCAAGAAGCTTAACTTGGAGAAGAGATATTATAGCTGAGTAATCACTATAAAGAAGGTTGAACCAAGGAGGATTTCGTAGAGAGAGCCCCGTCTGAATTCCTGATGAGCTTTGTGAGACGTGCTCCACTGGAACCCTGCTGGAGGAGATCGCAACGTTGAATCCTGGTTGTACTCTTCCTTCTTTAAATTAATATACTCGACTATGGTATTGATTCCATCTCTGTGTTATGTTTATTTGACGCATTTGATTTAGTCTTCTTCGACTGACTGATATTTAGGAATGTGAGATAGTATGTTGTGTATCGTCTTTGTTTCTTGTGTATGTGCAGGTATCCGGGCGTGAGAATGAGCGGATTGTGATCTATCGAATCAAGAGCGAGAGGTAGCCATTCTCCTGGATGACACAAAAATGCAGGACCTACGATAAGTGATCTACCAAGTCTTTGTCCATTCTTAACTAGGAATTGATGTCATAGCATGTCTTGTTTGTGGCTAGACCCACTCTAGGGCTAATGGGATCACCTCTATCCACAGAGGGGATTTACCTCACCATCAAATTGGCGACTCGGTTGGGGATCAGTGTGAGTTTGTCTTTCGTCCCTTAGGTCATATTCTTGGTATTTTCTTGCTTAGCTTACTTTTCTAATTATCTTTGTTGAGCCCAAGACCCCTGTTCAGCCCCAGAGGATGAAATTTGACCTCTGTTTTTCCAAAATTTTCATTTTTCTAAGGTTGGATTGATTGGCGCGATTTCTAGTCTGACAGTCGTGCCCACTGGCGCTTGTTGCCAGTTCATCACCCGTGCCATTTCCTGTCTGGCGCAGATTACAGCTAGACAATTGCACCATTTCCTGTAGGTGCTAGGGTTTTCCCTGTTTTAGAGTTTTTGGTTAGTATTTTTTTTTCTAGGTGTTTTCTTGACTTGATTTGAGTGCTTTGAGATTGTTTGTGACTGTGAACAGCCTCCTCCCTTCGGTTTTTTGCCCGTTTCTTGTCAACATCGTAGCCTTAGGGTTTTTCTAGTGTCTTGGTATGTTGAGCCTCCTGTAGGAATTTGGTCTTTTGTTTCGCAGCCACCTTCATTATTTGCTTGATTGAATCCAGCTCCCTGGATCCGTTTTGAGTGATTGCATTTGATGGAATGAGTCTTGTATCTTTCATTCAATTTTGGTCACTCCAAGCATAGCTCACATTGCTTGTATGGGTTTGTTTCAACATCTTTCTTAGATTTTAGAGATTGCAAAATTGGTTTGAGTTTGTATTTTGTTTGCTTTTGAGTTGATCGAGTTGTTTCGTTTTGAATCTTGCTTTGAAATTCCCGAAATAGTGTGAATTTTTATTTTTCATGTCTTTTTGTGCACTCTTTGCTCTATTACATTGAAAAAATAAAATAAAAATACTTTTGCTTGCATTCTTGTTTGCATTGTGGAATTGGAAAATCTTCTGCATAACTAGCATTGGGCATTCTAGGAGAGATTTCTCATTTTCATTAGCTTGCATTAGGTATTGTGGTGGATTTTTCTGTGTTCTCATTATTTGCTATCGCTTGAAAACTCTTAACTTTCTCATAGATAGCTCTTCATCGAAATAAATGGTATTTTATGGCATGTAGCTTGCATTTAGGGATTCGTGAGAATCAACATTCGATAGGACCTTGGAATTGGAACATAAATACAAGATCAACTTAAAATTTATTCAATTAACCTAAGGCAACATTGAAACCTAACGGAATATTTAGTGGTCTAAGTTAGAGACGTGTTTTGACGTCTTTAAACCTAGCAGCTGTCGCTCATTGTCTGACTTCAGACAGCGCTAGTACGAACTTGTGCTCCCCGTACCGTCGAGTATATAATGGGAGAACCCTCTAGGTTGCAATCCTTTTATTCATAGGAGGCCGAGTCTGCCGCCTTGTAACCGTGATACACCGAACACAACATTTGGGGAGACTACCTGCACATACGTCAAGTCCTTGGTTGATTTTTCTTTCATTTTATAACCAAGGTGTATATGGCAGTTCTCGGGGACCAGGTACACCCTTTTACCTAGACTACCTGAGCAGTCATTTTTGATCTTTACTGACTCCATAAATTTGAAAATATCATCGAGCACTTGTCTTTTCGCGCTCGTTTCAAACTGAAAGAGACTAGAGTCATCTTTGACTATTTCTTGACTCCTAAAACATGAAAAAACAAATTTTTGGTTTCAATTTGGTAAAATAAACTACCTACGATTACACACCCTTTAAATTTTGATTACTTGGCCTGTCTTTGTTTGCCTTGGTTTTGAGCCAAGAGTCTTCCTTTTTTATCTTTTTTCCTTTTTTCATGTGCTACAGTCACAGTGGTGAAACCATCGGTTTCTTCTACTGGTAGTCCTTACATGGACGATTCATCTGAAACTTCGCATACTTCTAGGTCTGTCGAGCTTGAGCAGCCTAACATCCCGTCAGAGTACCCCTTTGGAGAACCAGTTGAGTTCCATTGGCCTCTTTCCAACACTTGGTTTGGGTTTGGGTTCGGGGAACATTTTCCCCCTCTCATATTGGGATCACCGTTTTTGGCTTCTATCATACCTCCTAGCCCCCGTACTCTTTTGCAAGATCTTACGTTGGATTCAGACATGGACTCTTCTGGTCCTAATGGCTGTGAGGACATTCCAGTTTCTGATGAAGAATACCACCTTTTTCTAGAATACATCCATCCAGACCCTGCTCAATCTTCACCATCGGTGTCACTTCTAGCTGGATATAGGTCTTTGGGTCAGATTATAGCTGGTATTGCCTCATTGGCAACATCAACTCCGTCAAGGGAACCGATTCTCCCATCATTAGGGATGTCGCCGATGACACCTATCTCGTCGATGCCTTTTTTTACATCTATCCCCACTAGGCCTACTATTTGTGTGGTTGCATCGGCACCGATCATCACCGCTCAGTCGTCAGGAGTTTTGGCTTTGGTAGAGACTTCGATTTCCATGGAAATCCCTGACGGTCTTTCTTTTGAAGAGTATTGGCTAGTTGTTCACCAGCAGAGCTCCCAGACTAATCAGTCCTCTCAGGATCTCAATCGTCCTTATTTTTCTCATTATGGAGTGAATGGTACCCCAATTTATTTTCTTCCATTTTAATATGATGAGCACGACAACCCTATCTATTTGCCTGATCCTGAGGCTTATCAGTAAATTAATGGTTTTATACCTACCTTTCCTATGCAACCTTATAACCAACAAGGACAACCCTTACAGGGAAAACCCTCGGTTCATAAAGGATATGATTTCAGCCCGCAAGGACAACCCTTCCAGGGACAACCTTCGACCTAGCAAGGGTATGCATATGACCCACAAGGGCAACCCTTACAGGGACAACCTTTGGTCCAGCAGGGATTATTTTACGGCCCGCAAGGGCAGCCTTGCAATCCTCAAGGTCAACCTTTACAAGCTCAGCCTCTGGTCCAACCAGGGCAACCTCAAGGACTAGCTGGGCAACCAGTATATCAACCCGGACCTTCATATGGTCCTAGGGGGTAAATCCATCCATATCAACCTTTGCTGCAACCATAGTAGCCATATTTTCCGATTGGTCAAAATGTTGCACAGCTAGGACCATCTTATGGTCCTGCCATAGGTCAACCTAGTTATCAGGCACAACCTGGCCAACCTGCTTAGCAGGGGCAACCTGGTGGCCCTCATCAGTCAGGTCAACCTGTTCAATTAGGACAACCTGCACAACCTGTTAACCCTGCTCAGTCGCCACTCTATTCTATGCCATAGCCAAAACAACTTGTGTGCCCGACCTATTCAGCTCAGCAGGGCCCCACTTATCAACAGCCCGTTCAACCCCAAGGTGGTTATTTTCCTCAAGGTCAATATCGACCAGTTTACAACCCACCTCAATTTTATTCTTACTACCCTCAACCGCCAAGGTATACTTATAATCCATAGCAGAATCCCTACACTGCTTAATCGGAGCCCTCGTATACTCAAAATCAGTATCCCAGTTATCAACCCCCATATCCTAGTTCTCATTCGCCATATCAACCGAATTATCCGGCTTATACCCCTTATGGTCAGAATCCTCTGGGACAAAACCAATGGGGGCAGAGTTATACTCAACCAGGATGGAATATGGGTACAGGTCCTTATAGAGGACCTGCTATGCCTTTTAACCCTCAATTACCTTTTCTCGCCACGTTGGGGTTACCAGATGTCTCAAAATTGACAAATGATCCCATTCTTCATAATCATTTTTGGCCTCGGGTTCCAACGAAGGTTCCAGGTGATTGTCCCAAGTTCGAGGGAAAGTCCGGAGAAGACCCCCAAGCACACGTCATGACATACCATTTATGGTGTTCTTCCAATTCTTGGTGGATGAATTTGTCCGACTTCGTCTTTCCAGCGCACTCTTACCGGTCCTGCTACTAAGTGGTACATCGAACTGCCTCGTGGTATCTTTCAAAATTTTAACACTCTCACTATGGAATTCCTGACTCATTTCCAATTGCCGGTTCGTTATGAAGTCAGGACGCATCTCCTAACATCCTTGAAACAGGATCAGGCTACCCATATCTCGGACCACATTCATGAATGGAGACGGCGTCATCGCCTGATCAAGTTCGAAATTTCTTATCATCTTCTTACTCATTGGTTCACTACCTCTTTTTTCAATAAAATTGTGAAATAAATCACCATGGGGGCATGTGTAACCAAGGAACAAGCCATCGCTCGTGCCCAGTACCTTGATTTAGTGTGCTCCCAATCGGGCATTTTATATGACATCTTGACTGAAGCTCCACGACCTGGGACTTCTAAAGTGACGGCTACCCCATCATTCGATGGTGTTATTGGTTCCTTATCTCAGACTTCATGCAAGTATTCCAATGGGAAGTAGAAATCAAATTCTTCCAATACTTTTGCTCCTCAGTCTACCCCAAATTCTGGTAAAACCTGGGAGGTCAACGCCGTTTAGGAAAATCCTGCAGACAAGAATTCCAAGGGGAAAAAGAAGGGAAAATACAAGGCCAAAGCCGATGCCCCAAAACTAGAATCATCTAAGCCTTGTGTTAATGATGGTTCACAGCGAAAGCCGAAGTATCCATGTTTGATTTTTGAAGAGGATCACTACACTAAGGATTTTCCTCGATGATCCGAGGTTAGTCAACTACTCAAAGGCGCTAAGGGAACTCTGGCAGTCCTTAAATAACCTTTCCCATCTCAGCAGACCCAGATGGTTGATCAAAAATCACCATCTACATCATTTGGCTCTCAAGTATTCATAATGAACAGTTCTGTACCCATTTCCATCGCTACTCGGTCGAAATATTATACTGGATCATGGCAGGAAGCCAGGAAAGAGATCACCGATGGTCCTTCTCCCCCACCTACCTCTGGTCCTCTTGAGATTGAAAGGCCCAGTGTTGAACCCGTTGTACGGCGACCTTCTAAAGGTGTTCTCCGGAAATCATCCTATAATCCTAACGCCCTTGCTGCTCAGCATTACAATATTTTTGAGGATTTAGCACAGGCACCGTATGCGATTTCCACATTGGAATTCCTCCAAAGTTGTCTGTCTCAACAGAAGGTGTTATTATCTGTGATCGGCGGTTTCAATCCTGCTGATTCTAGTCTTCTCACTTTCGACTTAGAGAATTTCGTCCCCTGAATTCCACACCAGATTGCGCTTGTCATACAAATCAGTATTAATGGTCTCAATATCCATAGGGCCATTGTGGACGAAGGTGCACTCACCTATGTCATGTCATCTGCTTGCTGGAAGGCTATTGGCTCTCCAGCTCTCACTTCGTTACTCAATGCCCTTGAGGCATTTGATGGAAGGGAATCGACACCCTTTGGTGTTCTAGCTAGCTTACCAATCACATTTCAAGGAAATACGGTCAATGTTGAAGTATAAGTCGTTGACGCTAAACTCAATTACAATCTTCTACTTGGTCGCAGTTGGACTCGCGCCATGTTGTGTGTTTCGTCCACCCTCTTTCGACTTCTAAAGTTTCCTCATGAGGGAAAAATCATCACTATCGATCAGTTTTCATTCTTTACCTCATCTTCCAAGAACAATGTGCCATACATGGATCAGATTCTATCTTCCCCTAATAGTGTAGGGCATGGTCTCTCCAAAGACCCTGATCTCATGGGTATTTTTCCCTTTCCACCACCAAATATTGTTCAAGTTAATATGATCTCTTGGTTAGATGACCCATGGATCGTCCCTTTGCCTGAACAGGTTGATTCATTTGGGGATTCGATGCCGCTTAGTCCAATCGAAATCAATTATTGTGAGCTTACAGCTGCATCTAGTTCTCCCCCTTCTGTAGGTGCTCCTTTAAGCATGGCTCTTGATGTTTATTCTCAATCCCCCTGGCTCGGTGATGCCGATTCACAGGATCCTCTAAAATAAGTGTTTCCATCCGATGAAGTTATTATGGAAACCATGTCTCTCGAATATCTACCGTGGAGCGATGGGCATCATCGTTCCTCGTTTATGCCCTGCCTTAGGGAAATTTCTGAATGTCTTGAGCATTTTGTATCCCAAGTTCCTTCTCTGCAACTTCAAACACCTATATTGACTCATGAAGTCTTCGCTGAAGGTAACTTGGGTAACTGTTGAAGAGGTAAATCTCCTCTGTGGATAGAGGCGATCCGACTAGCCCAGATCGGGTCTAGCAACAATCAAGTCATGCAATGACATTGGTTCCTAGTTACAAAAAGACAAAGATTGCGACGAGTAGCCTACCTCAAATCTCACGCATTTGTCATTGAAGAAAAGATGATGTTTCCCATCCCTCGCATGACAGATCATGATCCTTCCGTTCAACACGTCCGAACACATGTACACATGCAAGGAAACGACAACATACAACATAAAATCTAAAGCATGTAACCCTATATCAGTCAGAGAGGATAAATTTCATTGCATTACATAAGAAATGAACATATGAATGGAACCAAAATCAGAGTCGCTTATATTATAAATAACAAAGGGAGATTACAACCAAATGCTCTGACTCTATCATCTTCCTTCATCGGGGCTAACAGTGGAGCGTGTCTCAACAAAGCCTGTCAGGAATCTGGACAAAGATCTCTCTCTTCGGCTTGGCTCTCAATGGTTGCTCGACTATAGTTTCCTTCCTACAAGTTCAGCTAGCTTGCTAATGGAGAGGGCAAGATTTTATAGAAGGAGGAGAGGAAGTTCGGATCCCTATAATCATGGGATAGGCCCTATCTCTTAGGAAGGTTCCATGATAGGTGGAAAGCCACTTCCTATACATGGAGATCTGGAGCCAAACCACCCAACTCCTTTTGTTGATTCATTCAGGAGTTTGTTAGAATCAAACTTCCACCATTTATTTTTTTTAAAAATCCCTTAATAAGCTTGGCAGGAGTGAAACACATGGACAGAGCACCAATTGGCGCGCCCTCTAGTGTGGATTTTCCCCATTGGCACGAGGGATGAACTGGCTAGTCACGCCAAGGCTAAAACATCTATTTTTAGGGTTTTTCAGAGGAAATGTTCTTCAGGGGAATATTTTTCCTTATGCAAGGGGATGCCATGAAGGTGGTTTCAGGTCATGTTACTACTCACAGGTCACGAGAATAGTCCTGCAATGTGCGGGATGAGGGTTAGCATGGACGGTGACCAAATGTTGTGTAACAGTAACATCACTCAAACGATGCCTATCGACATTTCCGTGAAACCGATAATTTTCGAGAACATCCATGTGGGAGCCACTTGCTCTTCCAAGGAAGTCCAAGTGTACACTAGCCTCTTTCGCGAATTCCATGATGTTTTCTCCTGGTCTTATGAAGAGATGCCTGGTATTGATCCCAATATTGTGGTGCATGAGATTCCCACCTACCCAAGTGCGAAGCCTGTGCGCCAATGTCTGCATCCAGTGCATCCTTGGAAAGTCACCACCATAAAAGCTGAAGTTGAAAAACTTCTCAAAGCAGGTTTCATTTATCTGATTCCTCTAACAGAATGGGTATCCAATATTTTTCCTCTGGATAAGAAGCATGGAGCAATTCGTGTCTGTGTTGATTACCATGATATTAATCGGGCCTGTCCTAAAGATAACTATCCCACCCCTTTCATCGATCAGATCATTAACGATTGTGCAGGGAGTGTGATTTTTTCCCTTATGGGTGGTTTTTCTGGCTATAATCAGATCAACATTCTCCCATCCAATCAACACAAGACCGCTTTTATCTATCTATGGGGAACATTCACATATAAGAAACTCGCTTTCGGATTGAAAAACACTGGAACTACATTCCAACATGCGATGTCTTATGCCTTTCACGATATTCGTCATATTGTTCAACCATACCTGGATGACCTTCTGGCTCATTCAGCTGCAGGAAAAGACCACCCGAAACATCTCCGCTAAATCTTTCTTCGTTGTAGACATTACAACATTTGGCTCAATCTGCATAAATGCGTCTTCTACGTCGATTCTGGTAGACTTTTAGGCTTTATCGTATCTAAAGATGGAATTTGCCTTGACCCGCTGAAGGTGGTTGAGGCTATTGTTAATCTCCCCTCTCCATCCTCATTGCACCAGCTCCAAAGTCTCCAAGGGAAAGCGAACTTCTTATGTCATTTTATCCCAAACTACACCGCAGTAGCCAAAGGATTCACACGAGTTTTAAAGCAAGATGTCCCTTTCTTTTGGGATGAGATTGCTCAGTAGTTTTTTGATAGGCTTAAGACGTTGCTCGTCAACACTCCCCTATTATGTCCTCTGAATTACCATCGTGATTTCACCCTTTATCGTGTTGCTGCCTTCTAGACGAACACCATGGTTTTGGTTCAAGATGATAATGACAGTAACGAGCATATCATTTACTACTTGTCTTGGAACCTTCTTGACCCTGAACGCATTACGCACATGTTGAGAAGTTAGCGTTGATTGCGGTCCAAGTCGTCCAACGTTTTCATCACTACATCCTTTTACGCACGGTGACCGTGATTTTTTACTGTAACCCCATGACTTATATTCTATCTCGGTAGTTGTTGGGGGGAAAATACTCAAAGTGGATCGTGATCCTCCAAGAGTTTGATTTGGATTTCACTACAGCCAAATCAAATAAATCACTTGTTTTTATTGTTTTGATTTGTTCTCTCCCCACCGACTCTACTCCTTCTCGATCCGAGGATCATGTTATCACTCAGGTTTTCCTTGAAGTTGTAAGAAAAGGAAAGTATACCCGAGGTAACCACAAACCAACCTTCATATGCAGAATCTAGCCAATCTGCATTCAGAGAGGGCTCTCTCTTTATAATTTATCTTTGTTCATAAGAAGTTTTAGGCTAGTTATAAATCCAAGAGTTTGTTTGAAAATGGTGGAATCCGCAAACTAGGGGCAAGGTTGAATATTTTCAGTCCATTGGGCTATGGAGTCAAAGGATGGCTTTACTGGATTTCTATTCTACACACAAGATGGCTTTGCAGGGCAAGATATCTAGACAGAGGACAATCCTTAAAATTTAAAGTGGATGGGATGATTTTGAAGGGATGAAAGGCAGCTAAGAATCTTTCACCATGTTCAAAAGAAAGAAATGAGATGATTACAAACAAAGAGCAGTGAAGAATTCTTTATTATAGTAATCAAGAATGTTTAAATTAGTAAAGCAAGAGCATTTAAGAATTCGTGCTTATAACCAATTTAGAGGAAAACATCAAGAATAATCACATCTGAAATCAGAGTACAATTAAGTAAATTCTGATTCAATCCTTTATGTAAATTATTCAGAAATGGACACAATGATATTATAAACAGATATAAAACTTAAAACATTGGATAGAAAGACTTCTTGAACTGCAGTCCGACACATGAATCCTGCAAAAAGTCCTGAGCTTCAAATTGTCATCCAGTAGGCCACAAATAAATTTCTCCAAAATGCTTTTTATTCCAAAAACCTCAATGTCACATCCAAGTAATAGAATCCACCACAAATTCTTCCAAGAGTGGAGTATTTATACAAATTCTAAACTAAAATATCTTGGAAAAGATATCAAAATTGGTTCACAAATCTCTCCAACTATTTTACATAAATAGAACTTAATTAAAGGACACTAAAAATAATGCATATATTTGGCACTATTTTGTATGGATAGGTGATGACAAAGAGGATAATTCGAATTTGATCCAACTCTTAGTTGATGATGAGGCATCCAAGTCACTAACTGCTTCCTTTCTTTGTGCAATTATGCTCCAACAATTCTGCAAATTTTGGGTCCAATGATACCTTTTTATTTCTCAATCCGTAATAGATATGTAAAAAGTGAAAGCGGTTATTGTGTATCAATATGTTGGTGAGATAAACCTCTTTCACTTTCCTAAAATTCCTCTCCAGATGTGCACAATAGGCTCTGCACAAATATGTGTAAAACAGAGTTTTACAGAGTCTGAAAAATAGCTTATACAGATGTGCATGTATCTCTCATTCTGAAATAACTGTGAAACAATTGAGATGTTTTTTTGTATATGGTTCCCTTAGGAACAAAAACCTCTTTCATTTTTGTAAAATGTATTTCTTATTGGCCAAAATATTCTCTGCAAAATAATGACTTAACATGAATTTTCTGCAAAAAGTGCTTTCCAACATTGTTTAATATTTCCAAAACCATAATGGCTGTTAGAAAAGTGAGAGAGGTTTTTGTAGATGGCCCTCTGAAGAACATAAACCTCCTTCAGTTTTGTAAAATTCATCTTGGCTTGATCACAATAGTTTCTGCAAAACTATGACTAAAATATGCAATTTCTACAAAAATGTTCCTTCTTGTTATGTTTTTTCATCTTTTTACTTTCTTGCTCTTTTGACTGTTTTACTTTCACTTTAGACAAACCTCACTATTGGTGAAAGTATTCTCATCTCTTTTTACCATTTACTGCCTTCTGTATTTACTTTTACTGTTTACCTCTGACTTCTCTGTAACTTCATTTTAACTTTCACTGAGTTTTACCTGATACACTTTAACCACTGATACTCTTTAGCTGTTATGCTTTCTAACCTCTGTTTGAATATATTTGATAAAAATCTTGGAGTAAAAAAATATTATGACTAGTATTAAGACTTTTTATCCAAGGATGTGATCTTCTGATTACCTCTTTAGGGGACAACCGAGTAGATTTTTCAAGCAATTCCCCAATGGACAAGGGAGTGAGGTTTTGACCAAGTTCAAAATGGAGCATCATTCAAGGCTACAGGGACTCCCATTTTGGTTCTTGTGGAAAAATGGAAATTTGGCTAATGGTGAGGAATTGAGTAAATTCACGGTAAAAACAGGTCCATTTGCAGATTTAGTAATTCAATTACAGTTTTCGGGGTCACGGAATGAACTAGTAATTAATTCTAACTCTGTTTCAGTGAAGGAAAAAAGGAAAGCCGAGATTTCAACAGAGTTCAGTTTGAATTTAGGGTAAATACCTGTTTTTGGAGAAAACAGCGTTTGGATAGGTGCCGGCTAAGGTAGATAATCTTCTGAGAGGCTTGTCTGCAATCTTCTTCAAAAGGATAAGGTAAGTGGACTTCACAAATTAAAATTTTGAATTTTTCTGCGTGGAAGTCGTTTTCTTTCACTGGCGTACAAAATGATGAAAAATACGTGAATGTTTTGTTTTATCGGCAAAGTCAAACGGGGGGGAATTTTTATTATTTTTATGGGATGACGTCACTGATGTACGATGGATGCGTCACCGGGGTCGGGCGGTAAGCGGTAAATTCCGCACCGCTTTCGGGAGCAGGCGGTTTTCCGCGGGGAGGCAACGATTCCATTCGGAGATCAACACGTGGTGGGTGCACTGTTTCGAAACCACCGTGATCCCGTGCGTTAACGATCGGACGATGGATGGCTAGCAGAATTACAGCGGGCCGTTGATCCGGGAATGGGCGATCGGACGGGTGATATGATGTGAAGAAGGTAGGGGATTTAACACGCGGGCCCAAAGTAATTAATGTTAATTTAACTATTCCGGGCGGCGTCTTATTGACTGAGGGATTGGTTATTAATTAATCCGGGTTATTAATTAATCCCGTGGTTTAATGAGAGTTGGGGTTGCGGCGGGGCTTTGGTTTTATTTGTTTTTTCCGTTTAAAACATAAAACATATGTTTAAAACCTTTTCAATATTGTTATTATATGGTAATAAATCAATGTAATTTATTATCCATAGGGGCGAGGATAGATTATAAAGATATATTTCTAACCAAAGGGCACATAATGTGGGTCTTTTATGAATAATTGGAAAATAAATACTTTGGTTGAAATTTTATAATAAGATGGGCTTTTGGGATATTTATGTAGAAGGAGTTATACATATAGGAAAAGGTAAATTATATAAGGATTTAATATTTAAAGTTAAATGTTAATATGACAATGGGACAAGGGAAACTCAAAATACTTTACACAACTAGGAAAGTGGAGATTTCTGAAGTAAATTGTATCATTTCAATTTCAACACTTAAACATAGAATAGTAAGTAATTTTGAGGGATTATTATGGAAATTTGCATGATTTTCCTAAGTAAAATAAAATTTTACTTAGGAAAAGATTAAAAGGGAATGTTTATAATAATAAGTAACTTCAAATACTTAGGTCTTTTTGATCATCAGGCCGAGGGTCCGGTCCCTCCAAAAGTCAAGGAAATGCCTTGAGCCCCTTTAATCTTCAAATACCTTAGCACTTTGGGGAAATTAGTAAAACTCTTAGGGAGAAAGTGATGTGGGAAGTTAATGATTTTGACTTTGCTTTCTGTAAATTTTCCAATGTATATTCTGCTTCAATACTTGTGATGAAAGTTAAAGATCAAACACATTTAACACCATCATTCATCATATGAAACTTTGCAACACCATCTACCTACCCTATCTACTTTACACTACCATTTTCTCTTCTTTATTAGGGTGCACTTAGACTGGAAAACCCTTATCAATCTTCTTTTCTTTTACAAGGCAAATCTATCTAATTCTACCCTTATTACATCCAAGGGCTCAGATTAAATTGTTGAGCACCTTTTATTAACTCTACCTATCTACTTATCTGCCAAGATTAAACTGTTTGGTCAGATATTTATTCTCTATTCTACAACATGAAATTGAAACATGAATGAGTCAAGTTTAAACAATTTGACTCTTCATAAATTGTGGCAAAAGTTTGACAAGCTACACACAATTGCTTTATTACAAAAATGAAATAGTAGTGGCATTTGGATTTGCACACTTTCCTTGGTCTATTTTTTTGCTTGGGGTTCATTTCTTTCATTTTCTTGACCAATTTATTTTTCTTACCCTTTGATTTTTCTTTTAGGGTATACCCTCTTTACATTTTTTAAATTTTTTGAATTTTTGGTTTTTCAAGAATATGGAACACCTTTGCTCAAGAAAAAGGTTTGAACATATTCCATAGTTCAATCAAGACAATCATGAAAAATGACACCTATTGGTATAGGAGTCTAACAGATCATATTCCAAACGAAACTCTTTTTCTGATTAGCACCCTCTATCTGTGGTATGGTGATATCATCATGTACCTCTAGACCTCTACTTTCAAGTCTGAGTTGACGAAGGATGTCCGACGCCACATTCAGCATCAATCGCAACCCTATCATATCATTGGAGATACCCTTTATTGTGTTGGAGTCGATTTCATGCTCCGTCGATGTCTGACCCTTGAGGAGGCTGAGAAAGTTTTAAATGACTACCATAGTGGCACCTGTGGTGGTCACATGTCTGGTTATGCCACTGCATAGAAGATCCTTCATGCTGGCTATTTTTGGCCATCCATTTTCAAAGACTGCATTGTCGCAGTGTGCAAATGTCATGCGTGCCAAATATATCAATGCAAGATGTGTGTGCCATCGGTTCCTTTACATGTTTTCATTACCGTGGGTCCTTTTTCCAAATGGGGCATCGATTTTATGATGTGTAACCCTCGTTCGGTTGAGGGGCATGCCAATATTATCGTTGCCATCGATTATTTTATGAAATGGGTCGAAGCAATACCTACAATGGTTGCGTACGGTAAGACAACGACACAATTCATTTTCAATCACGTTATTGCTCAGTTTGGTGTTCCTCGTGCCATCATCACTGATCATGGTTCTCATTTTTGGGATTATATGATGGCGGAGCTGACATCTAAGTTGGGCCTGTGTCACGACAGCTCAACGCCTTATTACCCTCAAGCTAATGGCTAGGTTGAAGTCGTCAAAAAATTCCTTGCTACAATGCTTCAACAAAAAATTAGGATCCATAAATCAAATTGGCATCTCATGTTGTTCTCATCTCTTTGGGCTTACCAAACGTTAATTAAGAGTGTGACCGGATTTACCCCATTTCAATCGGTATACGGTCTGGAAGCCACTCTTCTGATTGAATGTGAAATCCCTTCACTCAAAATAGCTGTGGAATTACTGCCTAATACTTCGCCTGAAAAAGAGGGTCTTCTATACTTAGAGAGATCGGATGAAACTTTTCTCTTGGCTTCCTTGGTCATCGAAGCACAAAATAAGCGAGTCAAAGCCCATTTTGACCAAACAGTTTCCTCTCATTCTTTTATCGAAGGCAATCTTGTTCTCCTATACGACCAAGCTCATGACAATCTAGGGGTAGGAAAATTCCAACCCATGTGGCATGGGCCCTACATCGTTAAATGTGTTTTACAAAATGGGGCTTATGAGCTCATTGATTATGAAGGTTATCCTTTATCGCAGCTCAGAAATGGGTTGTACCTCAAAAATTATTATTCATAAGTCATTCATGCATGATATGTGTACATAGGTGATTTTTTCATTTTTGTGCATGTTTTGGTTTGATGTTCTTTGTGAGATTTTTCTTCTTATTGGGTCTTGTTTGTTGTGCAAATGTCTATTTCCCCTTATGTCGGTTTCACGGATGGTGCTTCTCGTAGTACCAGGAACTTTTCTTTGGCAGCCTAGGTAATTTACGATCCTATTGGTGAGTTGATTAACTTACAAGGTATTTGTCTAGGACCAACTACAAACAATGTCATTAAATATAGTGCAGTTTTGGAACTATTAACCAAGGCAGTTAACCTTGGCATACGCGCATTACTTATGAATTTGGATTCGCAGCTTGTTGTTCTTCAACTTAATGGTCATTATTCAGTTCGAAACCCATGCATTTTGATATTTTATTTGCATATTCATTTACTTGAAAGAAATTTTTATTTCATTACATATCAACATATAACAAGACGAATGAATACATTAACAGATGCAATAGCTAACATGGTGCTAGATAGACATTTGCACAATTTATAAAAACATCATCATATGTAAATAGACCCATGTGAGAAGATAGATGTATATACATATATATTGATTTTTTGCAACGCGTGCATCATAAAACCAAAAAAATAATATATGTATGTTTTAGTTACATCGTGAGACAACATGTCTCTAAAAAATGCGCAGAAATAAAGCCTAATTGGTGTGGTGCTCATGATAGCATGTCACCGCCCATACCAACCACCTCAGCAAGTGATGGATACGACTTAGCACCCCTACAGTGTGTCTCTGATAGGCCCGAGGCACATCATTTAAGCGAGCATAGTGTAGGACCCCACGGGAAATCCCCTCCAGGTTCTATACTAACTCCTCCTCACCACCCTCACCATGAGGATCAAAATCACGAGGAAATCGCCTCACCACTGGCGACATGCCTGCAGGATGCTCTCGCCTGACATATGCATACATATAAAATTTAACTGTCAGTACATGCATATATACCAAAAAATCATAAAACTCATGAAAATAAAATATGAGTCTCACCTAACTCTTCATCCCACTCCTCTCCCTCTGAGAGTGGGAGGTTGGGATCTCCGGTGAGTTCTGTGCCAACGTAGGGCCAGTCCTCCATGACAATTAGTTGTCATCAGATCCAATCAAAAAACTCTGGCCTCTAGGACATCTGTTTTCCACCCCCTGCTCTAGGCATCAATGCAGCCCATCGGGTCATCCGTGGCTCTGTGGGTAGCGGCATTGGGACAATAACCTTCTGACGCTAGAATATGGGCAATCATTCCAAGAAGAACGATACCAGAATCGATTCATACCCAAACTACTTTATTTTGGTCTTCTTACACTTAGTGAGCTATCGTTTTATGTTCATAGTCACTGCCTCGACCCAATTGAATATGGTCGGGTTCATGCACTCTGAGGCAAGAAGTAGTTGTGTCCTCGTGGCCTCATGCGGTGCCTGCAATCCCACAGCCTGTGTGATAGTGTGTAGCACTAATCTCAGTGCTAGATTAGCGATAGTTTGGATGTCCACTTTGCCACTCCCTGTTCCTTTTCGTACCCCTCGGCACACCCTCTCAATTACCATTCCCATGCTTTCCCCAGAAGGACGGGTACCAGTCAAGATAGGGAGTGCACCTCTACGCGACAATCTAGTGATGAAATATACATCAGAAAATTTGAGTTCGAGCTCATGATCCTGAAGTGCAAAGTTTTCCTGATCTTCGTCCCAAATGCTTATTAGATATTGAATCAATTCGGGCTGAGCCCGGAGACATGGTGTCAGGAAGAACTTCTTAAGCCCACAATTGTTGAGGGTGTTCATGCATTGTTCATTTTCCATGGCCTGTTCATCCTCTTCATTGTGTTCTCTCTCCTTCCACTCAATTACCATATTTTCTACTTGGTACCTACATGAATTGATCATAGTAACATTATAAGCACCCTTTGGTATTAAAATTTGCAATCAAGTGGTTGCATTTTCTTGAAATTGAAGCAAATTTTGAGTTGCGTGGTTGGCACAAATTTTTTTCTAATAGTCGCGCCACCTGGCGCGACCCCTATGTAAAAAATGGTCGATTGGCATAGGTCCATGCCCGAAACTCGCGCCAACCACGATGCCCTAGTTTTTAAAAATCCTCCCCTTAGGGACCCAAAATGACAACTAAATGCAATAAAATATAGCTCAAAATATGGCAAATGATGTTGGCTCCTACCTGAAACTGACGAAATCTAGGTTGGTCCACTGGTTTGCTTGTACTTGTCGCCGCAAGATCACAAGGTAAATGGACCACTGTTGCTCCACAAATAGGTAAAAGTGAAAAGTAAATATTTTTTGCCATTTATGGTCTTTTATAACTTTTCAAAGTACAAAAATAGGTTTTTAAACATATTTGTCGATTATTTTCATATTATTTTCGAGAAATACGTTTTACACACATCTTTTTGTGCAGCAATAGGTTTCCACATGGTTTTGACGAAGAACGAGTTGTATTTTATACTTTTTCGGACTCGGTGAAAACATGAAAAAGTCACTACTAGAGTCATATTTCAGCTCTTTTCTGACTCTCTAAAACTGAAAAGATTGTCGAGTCGCTTGTCGTTTTGAACTTGTTAAATTGGTTGCGAAACGATATCTACCCAGTATACATTTACCCCTTTTTCAGGCTAGTATGGATTATTTACGAAAAAGGAATACCTTAGCCGATCGCAACTAAGAGGATCTCTCGGACACATTTTTCTACCTTTTCGGATCTGAGAGACTATTTACGAAAAGGGCCATGTTGTAGTTTTCTTTTTCGCTCTCTTTTCAAAATCTCTAAGCATGAAAGGATGTCGATTTCTTCCTTTGTCAAACTCGTTAAAACTGATGACATTGGACTCCGTCGTGATGACGTTACTCAAGTTCCTCCTTCCTAGGGCTCGTAAAATGTACTAGGTTGGATTTTTCCGAAGGAAAAACTTACATCGCAAGCACATGCTATCCCCTTCAAGCTTGTTTTCAAAAATAATTGGGGTACTCACTAGAAATGGTGGGGGAAAATGGAACCAAGATTGTAGTCGTGTTGGCAGTATGTCGCTCTTGAACATGGCACTTGTCTGCATTCGTGTCAGGTTGGGGATATCTCACTTCATCATTTGTTTTCCTCCATGGGTTTGGGTAATCATTTTTGACCTCTCATCTTCTCTTTGCCACGTCACCATGACCTCAGATCCCTTGATGTCAAATACTATCAAATCCACTGTCATGCCGCCAATATGTTCAAGAGAAGTTTTCCTTTGAAGTTTTCAACCTCCCTCTAATTATCTGTTGGTCTTGATTCACAAACATCATGTTCCTCTGTCTCATGTCGATGATGTGGGAAACATTATGGCCCACCTTCAATGAAGGTCACTTCCTGTCGACTCCAACTCATTATCCAGGAAGCTAATCTAGAGACTACCTTCAGGTACCTTGGAGCTTGGATGCCTCAATGGCAGGTTTACATCATTGGTTTTCGATCGACTGATTATGTGAGTGTTCGACGTCATATCATTGTTCACACTCTGTGGATTGTACCTTTCGTACCTTGAGAGCCATTTTCATTATTGGTAGTTTCTCTCGCGTCTGTTAACAATGTTCATCATTGGCTGGTAATCAGACAATTTTCTTACATGTTCCACTTCAGCTCACATATTCACATGCTCGAATTTGTACGTTGTTCGGGTCCATATGGAGTGCAAGACCTTGGGTATTGTCTCATGAAATCCAGGTTGTGGATTCTTTGTGGATTATTATGACTTATTTATGTGACTCTTCTGATTGGATGGCTACGACCATACCTGAGTCTATTTATTGATCCCTATTGCTGGATGGTTGTGTCCATACCTCGGATCTCATTTTTTATGAACTCTATTATGGCTAGCTGCGCCCATATCACATGTCATGTATCATATGTATCAGTTGTACTTGTACCTGTAGGTCTTCCGACAACAGTGTTTGGGTCGGATGCGTTCTCATAAAGCATTTCACCCCTCCCTCTCTCTCAAACCTCATGCTTTAGGGGGCATCTGTTACACAGAATTCTGTAACCGTCCCTGCAATCCCTCGCCCTGCATATTGGAGGGTCCTTCCCGTGACCTGTGAGCAGTTTCATACTCTGCAAATAACTTCTTTTCATCCTTCTGCATAAGGAAATGATTTCTCCTGTTGAACATTTCCTCAAAAAGCACTCAAAAACCTATATTTTGGCATTGGTGCAGGTAGCTAGTTCACCCCTCACGCCAATGGGGAAGATTTTCACTAGAGCCCGCGCCATCTAGTGCTCTGTCTCTTTGTTATGTCCGCGCCAGCCTTTTTGGGAATGTTTTTTTAACAAATTAGAGGTGGAAGTTTCCTTTAACCACCTCAGGAATGACTCACTGCAAGTGGTTAAACTAGATAAGCCACGGATATCTTCCTTTAGGTAATGGTTTATGGAACATTCTTTGAAGATAGGACTCCCCCCATGATTATAGGGATACTAACCTCTCCTTCTCCCTCGATATAAACAATCCTTCTCCCTTTACAAAAGCTAGTTGAACATATAGCCAAGAAGCTGAACTTGGAGAAGAGATATTATAGTTGAGTAATCACTATAGAGAAGGTTTAACCAAGGAGGATCTCGTAGAGAGAGCCCTGTCTGAATTCCCGGCGAACTTTGTGAGACGTGCTCTGCTGGAACCTTGCTGGAGGAGATCACAACGTCGAATCTTGGTTGTACTCTTCCTTTTTTAAATTAATATACTCGACTATGGTATTGATTCCATCTCTGTGTTATGTTTATTTGACGCATTTGATTTAGTATTCTTTGACTGACTGATAGTTAGGAATGTGAGATAGTATGTTTTGTATTGTCTCCGTTTCTTGTGTATGTGCAGGTATCCAGGAATGAGAACGAGCAGATTGTGATCTTTCGAATCAAGAGCGATAGGTAGCCATTCTATCGGATGACACAACAGTGCAAGACCTACGGTAAGTGATCTAACAAGTCTTTGTCCATTCTTAACTAGGAATTGATGTCATAGCGTGTCTCGTTTGTGGCTAGACCCACTCTAGGGCTAGTGGGATCGCCTCTGTCCGCAGAGGGGATTTACCTCACCAACACATGTAATTACTAGTGAACCTATGAGGTTTTAAGACATTTTTTCCTTGCCACAAATCAATCATCTCAGGGGGACTTGAACTTGGTTTTGCCTTGTTTCAATGATTTCATAAATTTTGAAGCAAAAAATATATGTTTCCTTATTTTTTCTCTTGAAAATCCTACAAATTTGAGTTTTTTTCATCTTCTTCACTGCAAAAATAATAAAAAAATAGATTTTTTAATCTGGGTTTTCTCGTAAAATATGATATTGCAAAAAAAAGGTAAAAAAAAATAGTTTTGGAGCATAAAAACCATAAAAGAATGGATTTTCTCCAAATTCCTCTTTAAATGGTAAAAAAAAAATGAAAACTAAACTTCGAAATGCGAAAAAATATTGTTTAATGTGTTATCAATGTCAATGCACTTCCTTCGCAAAGTTGCTCCAAACGTTTGAACAAAACCCAGAAGACTTGATTTGATGTGACGAATAGAAACAATGAATGTTATTATATAACGAAGATTGTGTGATTTATTTAGCATTTTTTGAATGTGGGATTAAAATTAATATAATATAGTTAATATTATAGTTTTAGATTAAATTTTATTGAATGTGGGCTAAAAAATAAATTATAAATTATAAAAATTAATTTAGTTACATAGTCAATTTTAAATAATTTAAATAAAAAAATTATTTTAATTTCGAAGGTGTTAGCACTGAAAATGTTAACAGTGTAATAGCCATTGTGTCACTGTTTTTAAATTTTTATTGTGTACTATTCCATGTCCAAATTTTGAGTCATTTCTAATAAAAGTTAAAAAAGAGTCCCAACATTAATGTATTTTTAAGTGAATAGGTGTCATAGTGTTTTAGAGTCCTAAAATAAGTTAAAATCTATATTTTGACTTATGTTAGTGTTGAAGGTTAGTCGATGTTTGGGTAATAAAATTGCAGTCATCTGGTCTGGAATAATAGCTACCTTTGTTGAAAATTCATTGTCAAAACAGTAATACAGTGAAGGGCAGATATTTCTCAGAAATGGAAGTCATATATTCCACACAGTGAAAAGCATAGCTATTTCACTAATATTTTGGTTATCTCAGTAAAGAGGCTACATGTAAATAGGTAATCAGTTTCCGAAGCAGGAAAATTAAGGCTTCATGGCTAGCCAGAGTTCTTTAAAAACAAAATGCAACTTGCAGAAAACAGATTGACCAATAGAGCGGGAGATCTGGAGAAGAGCAGTGAAGAATTTTTAAAGGGAGCTCTCCAAGAATTAAACTAAGGAATGAAACGACGGAGAAGAACCGAGTGTAGAATGAGCTGATGGCCAAGATCCAACCGCATATCCAAAAGGAAAGAAACTGAAGGCTGAGATTAAAGCGCAGATGGAGCAATTTCGCAAATTTCAGTTTTAAAGTTTACCGTTAAAGGTGATCGCATGGTATGTTAAGTGATTTTCGATGCAATAAGGTGAAGGGCGAGCAAGAAAGACCATAAGATCTGGGCACCAATCAACGGTGAAGATTAAAGCGCAGATGGAGTGATTTCGCAAATCTCATTTTAAAAAATTTATCGTTAAGGTGATTGTGTGGTATGTTAAGCGATTTGTGATGCGATGAGGTGAGGGGAACTTGTCGGTGTAGTGCACTAGCACGATTTCGCAAATCACATAGTTTATGGTTTAGCCATTATCAGTGTAAAGTTAAATTTGTGGGCATCCAATATGTTATTGCTTCTGATTGGTAACCAGGTTGTGGGGCCCAAGAACCACTGTTTCATGTGTAATGCATGTTAAAGTATAGTTTTGTGTTGCATCAAGGTTTATACAAGGAATAAAGCATGGTACGAAGAAATCACATCTAATGATAATGTGGAAGTGTGAAGCTTAGTGGGATGACTTGGCACTAGCTTTTGAATCATTTCAAAAATGTGTCATTACTCCTTGTCATAGTCGTAGACACAAAATTAGAGAAGAGAGCTTAGTGAACACTCAACCTAAGGCCTTTGTGTATGATACAAGTAAACAAAGAACAATCCTCTAGCAAGCAGTCTTAAGTTTCAAAGAAAGTGGCACAACATTGCAACTAGAGTTCAACAGTTGTATTCATGAGCAGTTTACCTGTTGGAAAATGGGGAAAGGAGGAAAGTTAGATAGGTCAGAGCCTGCTAACACAAGATTTGTGGATGCATGGGAAAATCACAATTCAAATTTGTAGGTTGGTATAAATTCCTTCAAAAACTTTCTGGGCAGAACGTGGCACTGGCTCAAGATTTTAGTGAGTCTTTCGATGGCAAAAAGGTTAGGTTAGGTAGAAAAACATTTAACATTTCTGAGGCTATCATAGCCCGTGCAACCCAGTCTTCTGCAACCGGTGAACATTGGTTTAAAAGAAAAATACTACCTAAAGAAGTAAGTTCCTACCTTAAGCCCGAATATCCTCATATGAAATGGAATTCAACTAATCATATTTCTTGTTTCAAAGCCGAGTGGCAACATGTTATTACCTTAGTCCATAAATACATCACATGTGAAGGGAGGTTGTCTTTTGTTCATCGTTATTAGTTGAGATTCCTGACCCACATCTTAAGAGAAAAACCTCTCAACCTACCCTATTTTTTGTACAGATATCTGCTTAAAATGTCCCTCAAGATACAGAAAAGTCAAAAATATTCATTACATAATTTGTATCACAAAGGGCTAATTAAAATCTTAGTTGTCTTTCATCTCATAAAGAAGAAAATTACTTGGGATAGATTTTTAAGAGAGGAAGGATTTGGCAGTTTTAATTCCAGAAGAAAGGTAGGAAGGTCAAAGAAGAAAGATATCCAGAAGAAAACCAGTGCTACCCCTGTTTCACAAAGTTCACTATCTTCTCCTAAGATTCCTATGTCAAAGAATAAATAACAAATTGCCTCCTCTTCATGAAGCTAGCCTAAGAAGAAACTTTTCATGGCAAAAGAACCAGTGGAAGTCAACCCTGGTCTTTTTTCACCTAACCATGTTTTCTCACCAATGAAAATCAACCCTGGTACGAAAATTTCAAGCCAAATTCCTGAGTCATCTCATCAAGAGCAGCCAAAAAGTGGCACATCTCTCACTGAGTCGACCCTCTCACAAGTTTTTCTCTCTCAATAAATGCAAACAGAAAATGACAGAGTCTACCATAGAAGCATAGCCTACTTTGGCTAAATTATTATCCTCCATGTGTTCTTCGATCAAGAAGAGGAAGAAAAATGAGATAAATTCCTATTCCTCATTTGAAGACAGTAGTGATCCTAATTACACAGAGTCAGACGATGAAGAGGTGGAATCTAGTATATTTATACATGGGGGAAAGAGGTTCAAATTCATTCCTGATCCCTATGTCAAAATACCTCATACTATACCAAGAAACAAACTCAGGCTAAACAGCAATTTGATTTCCAATCCTAAACTGAGAGATGAAATTATCAACATTAAAGAAAGCCCATAAGACAAATTTGAAAGGAAGAAGAAAGCTCAGTCAAAAAGCCAAGCACAAAAAAAGAGGTCCGATAAAAGGGTGACTAAATCAGAAGCCATAAGAATCTTTGCTTCTATTCTAGACCTTTGATGAATAAAGAACAGGGTTGACTTGAAAGAAACTTTTGGGTAAATGTTCCAAGTTTTCTGATTATTTCTACCTTTTCTGCGAAAGTAGAAATTATTTTGAAATATCAGCATGTGATGGAAATGGGATACTTTTTGTTTTGAATCATGATGGCAACATTAAATAGATGAAGTGAAGAGGTTATTCAGTTGCAATGGATGCTTCCAGGTTTCTTATATCCAACTTTCTTTGAAATATCATTTTTTTGTTTTGAAGGAGACAACCACATGTCATTCCCACTTTTTTTGCACTTTTTGCTGAAGATTTGTTGTACTAAAATAGAAGAGTGGTATTCGAATAGGCTGCCACCTCACACAACCATTTCGAAGTGATAGCCTTCATGATTCTTTCATGATGTTTATCTTTTTTTTAATGTAGCACTTTGTAATTAAGACTAATGGATAAGCCTCACCTCTTGCACGAGATTGTAATGACTCTTGAAACAGATTTACCTTTTTCTATGGAAGATGACAATATCATATTTTGTATATATATCCGAAACTGATATGAAGTCAGGGTTGGTTGGTGGTTATTAAATTTTGAATGATATGAATTGTAATATTTTTGTGAATGAAATGGAATAATGCTACCAAGGAATTATTCCCAATTTGTTGTGTATATTGTCTATTTTATTTGTGTTTCCATATCTCCTTTCTTCCAGTTCTAGTTTGCAAATCATCATACTGTTATGTGTTTTTATCAGTCTCTTAAGCATGTTATGTGTTTTATTAGTTTTTGTTAGTCTCACATAGTGAGAATTCCTGATAAAATATATGTTATAACAGTGGAAGAGCATCACTCATGATAGTTATTCTTCCTGATATTTCAGTGAGAATCTTGTCAGACTAGAAATAGCTTTCTCTCAATGGAATCATATCAAACTGCTACTTTTTTCAACTTCTACTAAATCAGTAGAATTATTTTTTATAGACCTATTGATTCTCCTCTCATCTTTCAATTTCCTCTCATCATAGACTACAAACTTGCACCTTGCTACCACATCAAGTTACAATACCCTCTTTAGTAGAACTATGGATTCGACTGAAATCTCTCTTCAGTGAATCAGAGTTTATACCATATTCCAATCCCATAAAAAAAAACACTAAAATTGCCTTAGAGTTTAAGATGTGTCTGGTCAAGCGCTTGATGTTGTCCAAGTGCTGATTCCAGTGCCAACATATTTTGGTGCGTCTGTCGGGAGACGAAGGCCTTGTAATGAAGTATTCTCCTGAGTCTATTGTTATGAATTGTTGATAATCAGTTCTTGATGGTGAACAAGAATTGGTGACCTAAATAATATTACAATTTTTTTCACCTGGCGACTCCACAAAGGGGAAGAGGGGTTTCAAGACCTCCTTCTACAAGGAGGAATTAGAGATCTCCAACTGTGACCCCAGTTTTTGACCCAAAGAAAATCATCAAATATGCTAAAGGAAAAAAAAGATCAGTTGAAGCCATATCTCAGTCAGTGAAGAAGTTACAAAAAAGGTATGTTCCAAAGAAAAAGGTACTTTCATCTACTTTAGAATCTAAAGAGGTTTTAGTTTCAAAATATTTTGCTAAAAAATCTCAAGTTGAATCTACTCCCCTAGAAAACAAAGTGGATGTTGTTAACCTAGGCTCAGCTGAAATTTTTTCTTACTCATCACCTAGTAAATCTGAAATAAGTATTGTTCTAGTCAAATAAGGAGAAACTAAATTTCTAAGTGTTGATAAGAAATCAGAAGAGTTTGTGCTGACTGAAGGGGAATTAGAACAAGTATTGGCTATTGCACCTTTTCTTGATATGGATATTTTGACTGAAGAATACTTCAATACTATTTTAAATTTCCTTCAGACTCATCCCAAATACCAGTCTCTTATCACCCCTCAGCAAGAATATTTTCCTTTCTCTCCAAATCTAGCTGTTGGTTCACCTTCCTCTCATCCACTTGAAGAGACGGTGCCTGAAGGTCTTACTTTTAACTCACATGTTTTCCTTGCTCAAAAAAATAAATTTGAATTAACTCCATCCCCTCAAGAGACAATTTTAGATTCTGACTCTTCTATTGAAGGAGAAGTCAAGACATCCTCTGTTCATCTTTTTGAAAACCCACTCTTCTCAGTTACAAAGCCTAAAAGAAGTTCTCTAGGCCCTCAATTTTTTGTTGTCCTAAATCAGAATCAGAATTCGCCACTTGCAATTCCTATTTTCCAAATAGCTACATCAACTTTACCTCAACAAAATATGGCTCAACCTGCCCTTACAAGGATGCAACAAATAGTGGTCGCAAGATATGCACCACTTGTTCTCCCTCAACACTTACATCCACTTGCTCAAGGAGATTACTTGAAATATCTTCCAAAATACACTGGGGAGGAAGAAGGAGTTTTTGCTGAGGAACATTTAGTGGCTTTCTATAGTTATGCTGACAATCAGAATATTGAACATGAATATGTCTGGTCAAGATTCTTTTTTCAGAGTTTCGATGGTGAAGTTTGAAAATGGTTTATAATTTTGGCTCCAAATTCAATAACAGGAATTGATGAATTAGAAGAGATATATGTGAAGCATTGGGGTGATAAGAAATATTATGTCTATTGTCTTAAATAATTTGGAACTTTGAAGAAGAAGACAGATGAGTCTTTACTTGATTTTACTAATAGGTTTAACAAGATTTATCAAAAAATTCCTGAAGAAATTAAACCTACTGAAACCACAACTATGATAAATTTTTCAAATGATTTAGATTTTGAGTTTGCTTTATGTTTGAGGGCTAAAAAAACACAGACACTGAAACGTATGCAAGAGGCTGCAATTTGAGTACAATCTAATCTCATGGCTTCTAATAAATTAAAAATGGAGGAAGAAAAGGAAAAAGACAAAAATAAGATGAAAGAAGAAAAACCTTCTTCTTATAAGTCTCTTACAGTGGAAGAAAAGATCGATCAAATGTCCAATTTGATCAATAAACTTGCCTCTAAGATGTCAAAATTAGATGTAGAAAATAACCAGCTAGAAGAGCCAATCAAAACGAAGTTAATAGAAATCATGCTCCCTTCAGGAGGCCTTTTCAGCCTCAACAAATCTTACAATTCCCAAGGAGGAATACTGATGATCAAAATGTTCAGCCTCTGAATAATTTTGCTAAAGAAGAAAAAGGAAATGAGGAAGAAAATGAAGAAATAAACCATGTGGGAGAAACTTCACAGTCAACATGTTTAACATTGCAGGAATATGAAGATAGATCAAGAATTTGTTTGTTTTCTAATGATATGAATGCTCAAATTTATGCACAGAATGATAAAAAACAGCAAGAAGTTCAAAACAGAAATTACCCTTTTAGGTCCAAAGGTCATGTTCAGCAACCTAAACAAAAATCAGATTCAGATAAACAAGTTGTTAAACATAAAACCAAGGTAAATGAGGTTCCTCCACCTCAAAATTCTGCTCCAATTGTCAAAATTACAGCAGAAAATAAGGAATTATTTCCAATTTATTTTAGTTTCAAATCTAAATTGAATAAAATCAAAATTCCAGTTCCACTCCTGAAATTATTTAAAAATCCAGCTTATAAAGAGTCTTTCAAGAGACTTCTGCAGCCTCCTCTCGCTCCTGATTCAGTCAACCTTGGGGATGAGCATCCCACTATTTATCTAGGTTGTCATGTCCAAGACCAAAACGATGATAACTCACCACCTTTCTACCTGTCACTCAATATACATGAGAAATTGATGCTAATTGTCTGTTAGATTCTGGAGCTTCACACAATCTCATGCCAAAGAAAGTGATGGATGAATTGAGATTAGAGATCACCAAGAAATAACATGACCTTTACACATTTGACTCCAAAAAATTCAAGTGTCTAGGAGTGATTAAGGATTAGGTTTTTTCCATTACCCAAATGCCTATGAAGAGCTTAGTGATGGACATTGTGGTTGTCGACATTCCTTATAGATTTGGGATGTTACTTTTCATATCTGTCTAAGAAATTTGGAGGTACCCTCAAATGGACATGTCATATCCTACCATCCCAGTATTTGGAGGGGAATTCAGAAGGATGTATAGAGAAACTCAAATGGCCTACATCATTAGTGATCAGTGAAATCCATCAAATCATCCCATATATGCTGAAGAAAAGGAATTGGGGTCATCAATTATGCACCTTGTTGCTGATGATAATGATTTCCACCCTGAAATAAGTGAAAAACAACACTCTCAAGGTACAAATGAGCAGCATTCAGAAGGAGGTCAGATCTGGAAATTGTACTTTGATGGAGCCTCTTCAAGAGAAGGATCGGGAGCTGGTGTAGTCCTCATTTCTCCTACTCAGCAAAAGGTGACCATATCATACAAACTACAATTTGCTACCACTAACAACACTGCTGAGTATGAAGCACTTGTGCTGGGTATGAAGGCAACAAAATATTTGGGAGAAAAACAACTAATTGCCTTTGGTGATTAAGCAAGTGAGAAATAATTACCAAGTGAAAAATTACAAATTGAATAATTATAGGAATGACGTATGGGATTTGATTGAACATTAATTTTCAGCATTTAATATAAATTTTTTCGCTAGAGAAGAAAATCAAATTGTTGATTCACTATCTATTTCTGCTATTAATTTCAAAGTTCCTCTAGATGTCAAGGCAGTCTATGATGTTCAAATAAAAAACAGACCTTCAATTCTTGATAACATCAAGCACTAGCAAGTATTTGAAGATGACAGGGAGATTCAGAAATTTTTAGAGTGTGTAGAAGAGTTTGCAGACATACAAATTGATGATGAGCAAGAAATTTTTTAAAACCAAAATAGCAGCCCTTTTAAGAAAACTATGGCTAGGAAAAACATTATAGATCTAAAAAATAATTTATTCCTAAGGGTTTAGTTCCTTTAGAAATATTTTTTGATAATAATGATGTTTTTCTCAAGCCTGAAATCAAGGTCGATGGAGAGAGCATAATAGAATGTAATATTGGTACAGAAGATCAGCCAAAATTAGTCAAAGTGTCCAAATTCCTTCCTCTGGAAACCAGAACAAGATATATTAAACTACTGAAGGAATTTGCTAATTTCTTTGCATGGTATTATAGTGAGTTGGAAACTTATGATAAAATCATAATGGAGCACAAGATCCCTTTGAAAACAGATGCAAAGGCTATAGCACAAAAAATCAGACAGATCAATCCCATGTTACTCCTAATCATTGAGAAAGAAATCAAAAAGTTATGGGAAGAAAAAATAATTATGCCTTTGATATTTTCTAATTGGGTAGCTAATATAGTCCCGATCAGGAAAAATAATGGAGAGATAAGGATTTGTGTCGATTTTTGCAACCTGGACCGTTGTTCATTGAAAGATAACTATCCACTTCCCAAGATGGATTACATCTTGCAAAAGGATGTAGGATCCAAAATATTGTCAATGATTGATGGCTTTTCAGGCTATAATCATATTTCAGTTGACAAGAAAGACAAAGAAAATACAGCATTTACCACACCCTAGGGCACATTCATGTACAACAAAATACCATTTGGTTTGAGGAATGCAGGTGCAACTTTTCAAAGGGCAATGGATATTTCCTTTGTGGGATAAAAGGACAGATTTTTGGTCATCTATTTGGATGACATTACAGTTTATTCAAAATTTGATGAAGATCACTTGAAACATTTGAAGCAATTTTTTGACAAATGTGGAAATTTTGGTTTGTCCTTAAACCCAAAAAAGTCATCTTTTGTTGTCCAAGAAGGTAAGTTATTGGGACATATTGTAACAGAAAGTGGCATCTGTATTGATCCGAGAAGAGTAGAAGCTATTCAAAAGATTGGCTTACTAAGGAATAAAAAATAATTGCAGGTGTTTCTAGGAAAATAAATTTTCTGAGGCATTTTGTTCCTAACTTTGCAGATTTGATCAAACATATAAATGTCTTGCTGAAAAAATATGTAGAATTTAAGTGGAGAGATGAAGAAAATAATTATTTTTTAGTAATTAAGTCCGCCTTGACTGAAGCACCAGTTTTCATTAGTCCTGATTTTGAAAAAGGTTTTCTAATTTTTTCATATGCTTCAAAAGAAACAATTGTAGTTGTCTTACTACAGAAGAACAATGAGGGTTTGGAGCAGCCAATTTCATTTTTCAGTCGTGCTTTAAGGGATGCTGAATTAAAATACTGCTTGAATGAAAAACAAGCATATGCACTAGTTAAGGCTTTGAAGTCTTTTTGAGTTCATGTGCTGCATACAAAAATAATTGCTTTTGTATCTGATATCATTGTTAAAGATGTATTGTTGTAACTAGATATAGATGGAAGTAGAGGACGATGACTGACCAAAATTCTAGAATTTTTTGTTTAAATCAAACCAAATAAATTGATAAAGGGTTAGGGCCTGGCTCCCTTGATGGCTAAATCCAACTGCAAGGATTTAAACCTGACTGCAGCTAGATATATATGGAATGAGAGGACAATGGCTGACCAAAATTATAGAATTTGATGTTGAAATCAAACCAACTAAATTGATAAATGGTTAGGGCTTGGCTCTCTTGATGGCTGAATCCAACTGCAAGGCTTTAAACCTGAATGTAGAGGAAGTTAAAGAAGAAGATGGAGAAGGTATTTCTAATTATCCTGAAATATTTAATTCAGATTGGTACAAATATATAGTCTACTTCTTGTTAAATTTCAAATGTCCACCTAAAATGGAGAAATCTAAAATAAGAGCTTTTAAATTGAGATTTGTGAAGTATTGCATTTGTTGGGTATGTGTTATATCCTTTCTAGGATTAATCACGCGCGGGGGGTTAAGAGGGGGGGCAATAGCCCCCCCTTTGCACTGGGTGCAACAGGGGGGGGCAGTAGGCCCCCCTGTCAAGGTCCGGGGCAGCACCCTGGCGAAACTTTTTTGGTCCTTAATTTTCGGTGGGCAGTTCACGCCCATGGTTTTGTGCATGGTTTTGCACATGGTTTTGGGGTATGATGGTTTTTGGCCCCTGGTATTTTGTAGATCCAGTCAGGGGAACTATGGTTATGATCTAATCCAGGGTTAATGGATTAGGGTTTATGTATGCTTCGGCATGTATATATATGTGTTGTAACACTAAAAGGAATATAATGAAATATCAAGCTGGTCGTCCCGATTTGGGATCCAGAGAAAATCCCTGTGTTTATTTATTTTATGTTTTATGATCTCTCTATTGTTTATTTTATGTTATAATATTCGTGTGTAGATAATTTATGTTCAGGGTTAAAACCTACATTTGGTATCAGAGTTGTTTCGGCTTCAAGGGGACACCTTTGCTGCTGAGGGTTTTTTTCTCAGGCCTGAGGTAGACCCTGTTCAGTGGGAGATTTGCGGGATCGATTCTTGCGGTGAAAGAAGATGGTGAGCAGTGCAAAGATAGAGATCGAGAAATTTAATGGTCAGATTTTTGAGTTGTGGAAGCTCAAGATGGAGGATCTACTGGTGGATAAAGATCAGTGGATCGTGGTAGATCCAGGTACTAAACCAATGACAATGTCAGATGAAGACTAGAAGAAACTGTATCGGAAGGCTAAGAGCACAATATGGTCGTGTTTCTCAGATTCAGTATTTTTGAATGTATGTGGGGAAGCTACGACAAAGAATTTGTGGGAAAAACTTCGGACTTTGTACCAATCTAAGTCTCTGGTGAATAAGTTGTTCCTGCGGAAAAATTTGTATAACCTGAGGATGAACGATGGAGACTCAGTGACAGAGCATCTGAACGAATTGAATACTATGGTAAGTCAGTTGTCATCTGTTGATATTAAAATCTCAGATGAAGATAAGTGCATCAGTTTTTTGTGTTCTCTACTAGACTTGTGGGACAATCTGGTTATTGCAACAGGTAGCAATACAACTATCTTGAATTTTGATGACATTTTCTCAGCCTTGTTGTCTTAGGAAATGAGACGGATAAATATGGAGGGCCGGAATGGAGATGCCTTATCTGTACAAGGAAGGTCCCAAAACAGAAACAAGAGTAAGGTTTCGAGTGGGAGATCTAAATCTCCTGGAAATTTTGTAAAGGTATGTTGGAAATGCAGAAAGGAAGGGCACTACAAAATGGAGTGCATATCTAAAGCTCCTGAGAAAGGAAAGGGATCTGATGATGCTCCTTCTGCAGAGGCAAAAACCACCTCGAATGACGGTGGGGATGTCTATTTGGCTTCTTCTTCAAATACACATGTAGATCATGAGTCATGGTTGATTGACTCAAGTGCATCCTTTCACTTCACTCCCCATAGGGAGTGGTTCTGCAAGTATGAGAAATATGATGGTGGTGATGTCTTCCTAGGGGATGATAGGAAGGCCAGAATTGTTGGAAATGGAAAGTTCAAGCTGAAGCTGCAAGGTGGAAGGATTAGAACACTTCCTGGTGTTCTTCATATTCCTGCATTAGCCAGAAATTTGATTTCTGTAAGTAAGATGGATGATGTAGGTGTAAAAACAGTGTTCGAGAAAGATGCCTACAAGATGGTTCGGGGAGCACTGGTATTAATGCAGGGAGTTCATACTGAAACTCTATACAAGCTACAAGGTAGTAGTGTTATTTATGGGTGTAATAGTTATGTGGTTCCTGAAAGTGAAGCGGAAAGCCTAGTTGTCTCTGGAGAAAATACCATGCTATGGCATCAAAGGCTTGGACATATTGGAGAGAAGGGCCTTTGGATACTTCATAGAAATGGTATGGTAGAAGGTATGTCTAATTTCTCTCTAGAATTCGATTTCTATGAACGTTGTGTATATGGGAAGTAGAATCGGGTGAGTTTTCCTTCTGGTGCTAAGAGGGCAAACAAGATATTAGAACTTGTGCAAAGTGATGTGTTTGGACCTCTGTCAGTTCCATCACTGGGAAATTCTGTGTACTATGTTTCATTCATAGATGACTTCTCAAGGAATACATGGATATATTTCTTGAGGAAGAAATCTGAAGTCTTTGATAGATTTAAAGAATTTAAGGCTCTGGTGGAAAACCAGATAGAGAAGAAGATAAAGGCACTAAGGACAGATAATGGTGGGGAGTTCTGCAAGAAGGAATTTGAAGAGTTTTGTAAGAAGTGTGGTATAGCACGACAGAGGACTACTCCATACACACCTCAGAAAAATGGAGTTGTAGAAAGAATGAACAGAACACTGATGGAAAAGGCAAGAAGCATGCTCAGTGGTACCAGGTTAGGACAAGAATTCTGGGCAGAGGCAGTGGAGACCGCATGCTATCTGGTTAAGAGATCACCTTCATCAGTGTTGGAGGACAAGAATCCACATGAGGTATGGACTGGTAAGAAACCCTCTCTTTCACATCTACGGGTATTTGGATGTCATGCATATGTACATGTTCCAAAGAAAAAAAGGACCAAGTTGGATAATAAATCTGAAAGGTGCATATTTATTGGGTATAAGGATGGTTTAAAAGGTTACAAGCTTTGGAACCCGAAAACAAGGAAGGTTGTGTACAGCCGAGATGTGGTGTTTAGAGAGGTGAAAGATGTTGTTAAAAATGAATTCATACCAAAGAAACCTGAGAAGATAGAGTTTGAGCTAAAGGAGTATGAATCAGACTCTACAGCAGAAGAAGATTCAGAAGAGGAAGAGCCACAAACTCCAACTATGAGAAGATCAGTTCGAGAAAGAAGGCAACCAAAAGGTATAGTCCATTTGCTTTATGTTCAGGTTTTGCCTTAACTATAACTGATGATGATCCCAGAACTATCAGGGAGGCAGTAGATTCAGAGGTTGGAAAACTCTGGAAGGAGGCCATGGTTGTTGAAATGGCATACTTCCACAAAAATGAGGCATGGGATCTGGTGGAGTTTCCGGCTGGAAGGAAACCCATCAGGAGAAAATGGGTGTTTAAGACAAAGATGAATGTAGAAGGCAATGTGGAGAAATACAAATCTCGGTTGGTAGGAAAAGGTTATTCCCAAGTACTGAGAATTGATTTTGGTGATATTTTTTCTCTTGTTGCCAAAGTTACTTCTATGATATTAATTTTATTTGTTGCTGCTACATTTGATTTTGAGATAGAACAGATGGATGTGAAGACAAAATTTCTTCATGGGGATCTAGAAGAGGAGATCTGCATGAAGCAACCTGAAGGCTTTATGGTGAAGGGTAAGAAAGAACTGGTATGCAGGTTGAAGAAGTCTATGTATGGGTTAAAACAGTCACCAAGGATGTGGTATCAGAAATTTGATACCTATATACGGGAACTTGGCTTCACCAGAAGCAAGGAGGATAATTTTGTTTATTTTAAACTAATTGGTGACCGTGTTATTTATTTGGTCTTGTATGTGGATGATATGTTGTTGATTGGAAATGAGAAAGAAATTATCCAATATTTGAAGACCCAACTGTTCTCCAAATTCGACATGAAGGATATTGGTGCTGCAAACTATATTTTGGGCATGGAAATTAAGAGAGATCGGGCAAAGCGGAAGGTCTGGTTAAACCAGAGGAAGTATGTCGAGACTATATTGCAGAGGTTCAATATGCAGGATAGTAAACTGGTGAATGTTCCTATTCATGTAGGTGTAAAGTTGTCTACTGAACAGTCTCCCAAGGCACAAGAAGAAGAGGAGGATATGTCTCGTGTTCCATATGCAAGTGCAGTGGGTAGCCTGATGTATGCAATGGCCTGTACTAGACCAGACATTACACATGCAATGGGAGTTTTGAGCAGGTTTCTGTAAAACCCAAGGAAGGAGCATTGGACAGTAGTGAAGCGAGTTTTCAGATATTTACGTGGCATTATTGATTATGGCTTGTGCTACCAGGGAAGACCAGGATTGGAAAGAATGTTGGACATTCATGGCTTTGTTGATGCAGACTGGGATGTAGATCTGGACCAAATAAGATCTACAAGTGGGTATTGTTTTAGCCTATTTGGAGGCGCAGTTATTTGGATGAGTAAAAGACAGTCTGTAGTGGCTCTTTCAACTACAGAGGCAGAGTACATGGCAGCCACTCATGCAAGCAAGGAAGTAGTTTGGTTGCAGAGATTGTGTTCAAGTATGGGGTTGGTACAACAAGCTATAAGGATAGACTGTGATAGCCAAAGTACAATTTTCTTGGCTAAGAACCCTGCTTATCATTCAAAAACAAAGCACATTGATGTTCAATATCACTTTGTTAGAGATATGGTTGAGGCTAAAAGGGTGTTTCTGGTAAATATGGACACTTTGAATAATTTTGTGGATGCATTGATGAATTTTGTGAGCACTCAGAAGTTCTCTTGGTGTAGAGAAACAATGGGTGTTGAAGAATTGGGCCAGTGACTAAGCTCTTCTGTGGCCCCCTGTGGAAAGAAAACAACAAGTGAGAGAATGTTGGGTATGTGTTATTTTCTTTCCACGACTAATCACGCACAGGGAGCTAAGAGGGGGGGCGATAGTCCCCCCTTCACTAGTACATTTGGGGGAAATTTCGACACTTGGTTCCGACGCTTTTGACCAAATGTCGGAAATTTCCCCAAATTTTTTCAATATCGCCCGAAACTGTCTATATACCAACGTTTATAGAAAAGTGTCGCAATTGCGACGTTTGGAGGAATATGTCGCAATTGCGACACTATGCCCCAAAGCGTCGCTATTGCGATGGCTGCCTCCAAACGTCGCAAGTGGGACACAATGTCTAAGTGTCGCAATTGCGACGTTTGGAGGCATTTGTCGCAATAGAAACACCTTTTCCGCCGTCGGTATAACAACACTTATATGCGCGCTACATAAAAACAAGAAACTTATATGCGCGCTACATAAAAATAAGAAACTTATATGCGCGCTACATAAAAATGATTTTATAAAAAATACGAAACTTATATCCATCGCAATAGCTACATTAACGTCTGATATCACGCGCGCATTCGCCCTCCGCTCTTGCAGAACAACATTTTCCCTTAGCATTCACCCTCAGCTCTTGCAGAACAGCATTCGCCCTTAGCATTCGCCCTCAGCTCTTGCAGAACAGCATTCGCCCTCAGCATTTTCCCTCAGCTCTTGCAAAACAACATTCACCCTCAGCATTTTCCCTGAGCTCTTGCAGAACAGCATTCGCCCTCAGTATTCTCCCTGAGCTCTTGCAGAACAACATTCTCCCTCAGCATTCACCTTGAGCTCTTGCAGAGCAGAATTTTCCCTGCATTCGCCCTCAGCGTTCGCCCTCAGCTCTTGCAGAACAACATTCACCCTTAGCTCTTGCAAAATGGTAAGTTCTTACTGCAGGCCCTTCCTCCTATAGTAGGGTTGACTCTATTTGGGTTTTTTTGGTCAATTCCATTAGATTGTGTTAGGCTATAGGGTTCTCTCTAGATTTCAAGAATCAAGATTCAATAATTATCTTCATCACCCAATACAAGATTTAAATTTTTCCCAAAGAAACGCTTATTAATTTGGCAGCCATTATTTCTCCCTGCTTTAAAAACCCTACATTTAAATGAAAACAAGCATTGCATTTCAACTACAAAAATCTATTAGTGTTCAATTGTACATGTGTGCATCACTTGTGTAGGGTATTCCTTGTTCATATTTTTTGTGATGTAGATTATCTTGAAAAAGGAAAGGTAAATTATTTCCCATGGAAAAAGAAGGTTTTCCCTTTTTACTATTGGAAATGGTACAACAAAGTTCCATTTCTACCCGAAACTCCTATGAAACAGGAACCAAATAAAGGCCATGTCCTCAATGGACATCATTTGGCTTTGAAAATGGCCATTGCACCGTGTTGTTTCTTATATTACATCACGATAGTTTCTTAGATCATTTCTTGTTTCTTGAGATGAAAAACAACCAAAGAAATTGTGAAGATCCTTTCAAGAAATAAATGACCATTTCTCAATCATATCTCAACTATTTTTTATTTTATTCAGTGGTTGCTTACTTTGAGAGAAATTTGACACTTTTATAAGGAATATAACATAAAAACAAAAAATGGGAAGGAATTGATGAGGTAGATGTCCTTTAGTTGTTGTCAATTAAGAATTAATAATACACGATGCATGTTTTGTACTGCAAAATAGATTCCTTCCTGGAGTTAGGACACAGAGTATTGAATCAAAGTTGTAGTTTCTAACTTATTGTATTGGTTCATCAATCTTGAAATTTAGACATTGCATGTCTTCATTGCTTCATGTTTGAATAATTTGCATCATATCGTACGATAGGAACTTAGGAATTATGATTATTATTACTTTATGGATCTATTAAGTTACTTTTAAATTTGCATGGTTTAGTGTGAAATTATTCTAGTGTGCCCCTAGGCCCAGGTGAAGGAATGCCAAGGACCGAGAACCCTT